>BSDF01000009.1:11853792-12406292 GCA_027925045.1 Hypotaenidia okinawae | reverse complement strand
TGGGAGGGTCCTCAGCATGGCAAAGGATATGGCACCTAAGGCCCTGTGCACTGAGACGTTTGGCAGGGAAACAGGGAGGGGTTTGGATTAGATATAGGCACTTGCCAGACAAAAAGTCCCATTTTACACAAGTGTTACATGTAACATTAGAAATTTCTGTCCCTCAAAACACAATGACGCAAATTGTATTTTTCCACTAACTCTTGTAATAAGTTTACTTGTTTCAGTGAGTTAAACTGTTCTTTGATATCTTTACATTCATCATCCTATCAATCCCTGCACTATGTTACTCACACGTATTTAGGAGATGATATTTTATACATTTATTTGCACAAATTATGACCAAGGACAAGATTTCTGTTTCCAATGGCTTGTGTCAGCCTTAAGGAGACAATAAAATTGCTTCATTTCATTCAGCCAGAGAATTTATGTACTTGGCCTTAAAATTTAATAAGTGCATACTGTGTTAATTTGCATCTAGATAATTTCATAATTGACTAGTGTTGATTTCTTGCATATTTAATATTTACTTACACTTGGAATAACAATAGTACAAATTACTACATGTCACCACTTCTTTGGATAATGAGAAATCTGTACCTTAAATTATGTTACTGGCTATGCACCATAAACACCTAATGCAGGATTCTCACTTTAAATGTTCAGGCCTGTAAAGTGCCATTTTTGCATTTCCACTTGTGCAAAAATGCCATTGATGGTTTATACTCTATAAGATCCCCTCAACACAACAGGGGATTTATTTGGGTAGCCCCGTTAATGCTATGTGGCAGAATACACATAAATGCCCTGTGCATTAACAAGAAAATAAAACTCCACAAACCCTTTCTATTTCAAAATCCTACGTGTGCACACGTTACATAGAGTATGTGATCATTTTTAAATAACCAGCATTTTACCTCCTCCGAGCTTCCCTGTTTCTAATTATAAAATACATATTTAAAACTACTGGTACACGTACATTCTCTGTTATCCCAAATATTCTTAGTCATCCCTTAATAATGAAGTCTGGCAATTTGATCTTACAAAAAAGAAAAAAAAAAGGATTTAGTGTGAAGCAGTTCCTGTTTCAGAAAAGTTCTGTTTTGTAACAGAAAGTGGGTTAATATATAAATAGCTTCTCTGATAGAAATTCAAAACAGGAAACGTAGCAATACAAACCCATCCTGATGCTTCTGAATGTCATGAACTCAGTGGGAGAGTAAGGTCACAATCTGGCCTCCAGACTTGTATTTCATTAGCAGCTCTTCAAATAAGTGTTACACATTTAAAACTGAACTATTAGAAAATACTAATGAAGGGAGACATCCCTCAAATCTCTCTTTAGTACTGTAATTGTGTCCTATATTGTCAATTAAAAACTCCCCAGTTCCTGAGCTGCTGGATGAACAGAGAAATACATCATAATTCCTGAAAGAGTTCAAATTTGATGTGATACCCAAATACAATCAAGGAAGACAACTATTCCCTCAATGATTTTCCCCAGCAATAAAGATTGAAGAAGAAAAAGCTGTGCCCCAATTAAACATAGGCAAACCTGGCATTATTAATAATTACACTTCGATTCTCACACTAGCTCCTTTTTTCACCTGGTGTCAGTCAACCTGATACCACTGCTTATCTCTTATCTGGGTGCGGGGGGAGGAGGGAGAAGAGCTAAGCCAAACTTGGCTTGGTGTACTGTAAAAGTTAGTTGAACCACCAGAAATGTACGCAACATTCTCTCCTTTGTATTGAAATATGTGTTGCATGAAGATATCCAAACATAATAAAGTTCTTAAAATGTGTCAAGTTGTTTCTCCTGCTGTGGCATTCAAACACTGAATGAACCAGTTTTGTGACACGAAAGCTGGGAGTTATAAAATCCATCTTCATGTAGCTACCAACATGGATTAGTATACGACCAAATTATAACTGGTTATACCTACAATGGGGGGGATCTGCTGCTAGTGGAAGTTTTCTAGCAGAGTGAAAGAACACTTTTGGCTCTCTATTGCTGCTGACAAATCCCTCCTGTACCTCAGTGGTATCCTCTTCAGTTAAGCATGAGAATGATGTCACCATATAACATCACGTACATGTTCTTCTTTAAAGAAAAGTAGTAAATCTCATCATTGTGACGTTTTAGTTGTTACGCATAACACAAAGAAAAACATAGCATGATATGGCCCTAGTCAGACATCTATCACTGTAATATCCTTATATCTTCATGACAACTGTCAAGAATCTTCCAAAACACATCAGCTTGGATGCGCTTCAAGCAGACAGGAGACAGGGCAGTACGTTACTGGGCAGGAACAAATGTTGCTCCCTGCCCTGAAGTGAACCTGCTCACACATTTGCCTAGATATAACAAATACCTAAACAACTACAGTGCCTTGGGATCATACGGCTCGGTATCTGAAACTGAAATGCAGAACTGTCATACGTGGGCAGACCTGCTGTTCTGTTTCCAACAGCGGGCAGTAGCAGATTCCTACATAGGAATCAAATGAGAAATGGGATTAGGCTGCACTTAAAGCACAGACAGATGGTCATTCTGTTCAGCATGACCATTTAATGCAAGTTAGAGAGGTGCAAACCACCTTCTGTTATAACAATACTGAGAGGCTCACCCAGAGTACTTTCTCATTCTACACACACAGAGCAACCAAAAAGGACACGCAAGGTGCATGGAAAGAGCTCTCCCTGGAAAGCAACAGCAAGGATACGCAGACATTTCAGTATCTGACCCAGCAGGGTTTATTAAACTAATCTAGCCACGCTCATAAAAATCTGATGCATATTCCAAAAATATATTTCAAGTGTGTCATGGACAAATTAAACATTCTATTTAAATCTTTGTACCCATTAACTGCTTATCAAATACATTTTCATGACAAAGAGGTTTTAGCTGCATTCCATGATAACAAAGGAGAGAGAAACTTTAGGTTTCCTCAAACTTTACTTGAAAAGCTGAAGATAGAGCAGTAAGGAATACAAGCAAGAATGCTCAAGAAACCACTCACACCATCTGATTTAATTGGGTTATAGAATTAAGTTGTGCCAAGAAAGGATTTCAAACTTTGCAGTCATTTTAACAGCTATGGATAGATAGTATAAAGGCCATCAAAGTGGAAGCTCATGATAAAATGAGTCACAGAACTGAAGCTGCCAAAAATGTGAAGGGCATACATAATAAGTACCTTCTAGGGCTGCTGGGCTATTTGGTATGTACTGTACGATTGATTGTTGAATGCACCACTCTAAAAACGCAGAACAGAAAGGATAAATAAAGAAGCAGAATCCTTCAAAAGCTTTTGTCTGACTGAAGCTAATTGTTACAAAACCATCTCAATGCCCGGCTTTGCTCTCCCCATTGCAGGGGTGGGATTGTCTGAGAGTTCATCCTATTAATTTGTTTTTTCCTTATATATCTTAGGATACTGTTTTAATTTGGTGAGCATGAAAGGGGAAGCGGGGTTAATGGCCAACCAAAATATAATTGAGACACTAATAAACATTTTCAATGGGTCCTGTTAAGGAACAAGTAGCATAAAATATGTGGCCTACATATTCTCCCTGTATGATAAAAAACCCCAAAACAAGTGCAAAGGTTCCCCTCATCGACCAGAAGTGGCATAAATGTGCCTCCCTGCTCCGACAAGACACAATTTAGGGATCAGCCTCTAGTGCCTCAAGATTCCCCTAGGTGCTGGGAGTTTGCCTGACTCAAGCACGAAGGATCAGATTTCTTTGCTTCATATTTAGCCCATGCTCAACATCATTTTAAAGAAAATCTGAGAGTGAAGGATATTTGGTACTGGTCAGATGGGGACTGATGAACTTGGTGACATTCCCTCAGTCAGCCCTGTCCCTTGCAGTGGGAGGGGAGCTCAGACTGGCCACTTTCAGTAACTGGTATACTTTGCAGTGGAGGTCCTCTTGCTGCTTAGCAATAGTAAGGGCAATATATAAATAAGAAATATTTTAGATAATACATTTTATGTGCCATGAGGAATTTTGATATAGTCTAGTTACCTTATACTATTTTTAAAATAAATAAATAAAAAAAATCCCGTGTGAGAACAATAAAAGAGATGGGGTTCAAAAACATAGATGCAAAGGGCTGGAAACTTAAACTACCTAGGGTGGGAAGCACAAACCTGCAGCCCTGCCCCTGTTCTGCTGCCTCCTGGAGGTAGTTTAGTTCAAAGGAAACTGTTTTTTCTTTGACCTAGACATTTTCTTTAAATATACCAGAACTAGGTCTCACGCTCCCAAGCAGAAAAAGTGCAAAATTCTCTCTTTAAACAATATGCCTTTTTGTGGTTTTGTGGGAAGAAATCGTGTTAACTCTTTCCAGCTTAAATCAATGCTGGGGATAGTTAACTGTAGCACACTATCTGTTCTCAGGGGGCATTAATTTAATCTATGAGGATGAGCTAACTTCTCTGCCAAAAAGGACAAAAGAGCCTTGTACCATAAAATCACCTGGAACCACAGAACGTGGCTGTGCTGACACGAGACAGCTTGTGAGGAAACAGCCGCTTGCCATCATCCCCCGGAAGCAAGGGTGAAGTAAAAGGAAAGAGCAGAAGGGGAGTCATACTTAGTCATGGCTTCACCTAGCTGCAGGGAGAGGATGTCAGACAACAGCCACCACCAGCTAGATGTCCCAGGGGCTGACAGATGAGGTGTCAGCACAGGACAAGTGGTGAGGTTGCATTATTGACTGCTGGGTCACAGGTAGCATGGCACAGGTGGGATGAGGGCTGCAGCAAGCTGTGCCATCCAGCACAACCACCACCAGCTATGCCTGTCCAAGTACTTCTGACTTGCCAAGCAGGTGAAGACCGCAGCTGCCCCATGAGAGGCTTTGGATATGCTGCATATGCAGGTCCTCAAGATGGGAGCCCATGTAAAGGACAGTGGTTCTGGCTGACTGCAGCCACTGCCCTGGTCATGGCCAGGAGTGAAGTGTCACCAGCAACTCCCGCAGCCGCTCCAGCTGGGGAACAGACCAATGCTCCCTCCCGAGGTACTTTTATTAGATGCATGCAGACACACGAAGGTACAGCAGCCCCTGCACACCTGGAACAGCCATCCTCTTTTCCCTGCACACAGACGTTCACTGTAGTACCCTCAGTATTCATCACGTATGGATGATTTGCACAACAAAGAAACCACTCTTTTAACCACCTTTTCTTACTTATACATAGGTGAGGTTAGTCATGAGGTATCTTTGCCTACCTTTTCCCAGATTGCCCAAACAGGCCTTCAACTTGAAAACTACCAATTCCAGGCAAGCTGAGCAGTTCCTTCAGCGCTGTGCTGGCCATGCTACTCCCAGCCTTTTGCAAAGGGTGCACCCAAAACCTAACATGCTCAGAGCACCTAAAAGAGCATTGAACATGGAGCACAGTATGCCTCAAGTCTCAGTTCCGTAAGGTTGGAAACATCACATGTGGATCATGAAGTTAAATTTCTCTATTATTCATAGGCATCGAGGAACATCACCCTGTTATGAACAATGACTTTCCAAATCATCACAGCTTATGTAATTGGAATCAAACTGTTCATGTAAACAAAGAAGGGAGGAAGAAAGATATTTGGAGAAATCAAAGGAATGAATCAACCATAAGACCACAGTAACTGAGCATTTCCCTTGATAGTTTGTGAGTTCAATGCAATTTAGATTATATTCAGTAAGTAAAACTTTGGCTTGTGGTATTAATGGGCTCATAATAGCTTCCTGTGGGATATATATTACTTCCACTCTTGTTATAAGTTCCTTTGATAACTTATTCATCACTTTGCCTTTTAAGAGTTACAACATGTTTTTTAATACATTTAGCATGCAAGTCCTTCTGGAAAAAGGTTTTTGACCTTAGGTAATTTGAACTCTCATGATTTATTGTGCCAAAACTAGAGAGGGTAATTTCAAACGCACTGTTCAAAAAGATCTAGGAAAAAAAGAAAAGAAGAAATAAAAAGTCACCATTGACAGACTCCAGCCTCAAAATAATTTGGCCTTCACTGAGAATATTCTAATTTAACTAAAAACAGAGAGTATTAAAAATAGAGAGTGTAGATAAAGAATACCAACAATAGAGAGATACTAAGGTAATAAAAATAAAATGTACGCAAACAAGACATTACAATATTCAGCATTACTGAGCATTTTACAATCAGTTATATAAATATTTGCTTTATATTCAGTAATTCTGACATACTTATCAGGAAACAAACTGATTGAAATTTTTTTTGTCCCTTCTTCCAACACTAGTCCAAGAAAATGACGGTCACCAGAAAAGAAGTCGAGACTGATTATGAAAATAAGCCACAAGTTTACATTTACACACTCTTAGCATATTGAGCCTTAATATATCAATAACATGATTATAATTTTACCTATGATATGACACTTTGAAGATGCCTGCAAATATATACACATAAATAAAACAAAAGCTCTTTAAAAAAAGAGAGAGACAGAGAGGGAAAGACATCAAAATCACCCATATCCCCAGAGCACAGGGGTTCACAGATAAGAGTCACTGTTTTGCACTACAGAAAACAGAGAAATGAACAAAGTCAGATACTTGATGGTTAGGTAGGTAAAATTTGAAGGAAAAGAAAGAACATTTTCTTTTGGGCTTCCTCTTTAAGGAAAACTCTTACAGAATAACTTGAAGAGACATTTGCTTCACAGCAACTGGCTTGGCACAGTGTTTTACTTATGTGAAATGCAAGATAACCTGTCCAGTGGGGAGGGAGACACAGGCCTTTCTCATGTGGAAGAGAATGTTTAGTTATAACAGAAAAGCTTTTATAACAGAAACAGTGGATCTTGACATAGGTTGCCCAGTGGTAATTGTGTTACACATTTAAAAAATAAGCCCTCAAAATACGCCAAATCTCTTGTTCAAGTGAAAAAAATCTTCTTATCTCAAAATGAGCGGATAGGAACTACCTGCTCTGTTACAAGCATTTCTTTCTTCATGCCAATAGCACAGTTTAAGTCTTATTCAGACTGCAAGCAACTAGTCATGCCAGGTGTAATACATAACTTCTTGTAGGTTGGATAAAAAAGCTCAAGTCAGCTTGTTGAAAGGATTGAAAACACCTCAACATCTTTCCCAGTGCTGCATACACACTACAATGGGGTAAAAACATCTGGTGTGAAAAGCTTCTGGATAAGCAAATACATAAAGTAAGCCTCTTAGGTATCCAAATAAACCAGAAAAACATAAAAGCAACATCAAGCTCCTACTGCTGCTATCAGCAGTCATTGTCCAGATTGTGGGGGACAGTGCTTGAACGTGCCTAGTCACCCAGTTGACCTCACCACTGGGTAGGTGGGAGAAGCACCGCCTATGGTCTCTAGTGCAGGGTTCCTCCACAACTGCATTAAAATACTACTTCTTCCCTGAAAATGGGAACATGTAATTCTCTCTAATATCCCTAACTCTAACATTCCTCACCTGAAAAGGCTCAACAACAGGCTAACAACAAAAACCAGCAAGATACACCAGCTCAGAGTTTTTCAGATAGAGATTCTACATTATTTGCTACTATTGCCACCTTCAGAGAGAACTTCAGCTTCTGGTGCTAATCTAAATCAAGACAAAAAGATTCTTGGTGATATCACGGTTTTCCATAATTAGGTGTTAATGTAAAAGACACCTGAATGTTGGAAATAGGGCTGTAAGACTGTTGATTGAAGCTCTTCTTGTACATGTCATCTCACATGGACATTTTCTATTTCTCACTCAAAGAGGAAATACAGCATCTGGCATGGGTTAACTTGTAATAGGATTGCAAAAGTTATCTGATTAAATGTCCTATAGAGTTTGACATCTATGATAGATTTCCACTGCTCTAAAAATTAAATTTCAGATCTTAGTTGTTCAAAGAATGGAAGGCAAGTATGAGGGAGAAAAGGTCCCTGTCCCAAGTACTTTATGCTTTATAGAAACGTGTGCTTTCAACATCTTTGAGATTCTCGGTTCCACTGAAGAGTATCTGTATGCATTATTGCATTTGATTCTGAAGGCAACAGACATTTTCTTGATCAATAATTTGCAAATCTTTATAATATTTATGCCTACTCTAGTGTGTAATCCATGCATTTTAATAACTGAGCAAATCAATAATCTATTTTT
The DNA here is from genome assembly GCA_027925045.1 of Hypotaenidia okinawae. Lineage (NCBI taxonomy): Eukaryota > Metazoa > Chordata > Aves > Gruiformes > Rallidae > Hypotaenidia > Hypotaenidia okinawae. Next base: position 12,398,130 of record BSDF01000009.1, on the reverse strand, counting down.
TTCTGCTGATGCCCTAACATGAACAGTTTGGGTGCCTTACTGAACCTGACTATAAAATAGGACATTTCTAAATTTCTGACAGTCCAACAAAAACAATAGTTAAATACCAAACGCATGAAATTACCATTTAGCACGTTTTACGACAGCATTGTTTCAAAACTGAAGTGTGCCTGTTGCAGGGTGTTTCATGTATTACTTATGGGAAGGATTAAATATCCATTACAGAAAATAGCAGGCACTATTCCTGTGTGTGATACTAACTTCTAAATCCTTTAGACACTTTGTGTCTACATGACCCAAAGGACTTTTCAGTACATGCTCCTACTACAGTATATCATTTTATATGATCCCCATCCCACTCACAGACATGTTAGTTCACGGGTTCTGGAAATGCAGATTTTCAGACAGTGTTTATTCATACCACTGGAGTGTGTACAGAGCTTTATATATTGTTGCATATGTATACCATTGACACTGGTTTGGGCTTTGTTGGGGATTTGTTGTTTTGGGGTTTTTTTCTGAAGTAGTTTCTTCTCCCTGTTTTTATTCTTCCTGTTTGATCACCCAGGCCCAGCTCTTGTTTTGACAGAATATCCCCAAAAGGAATAAAGTCTTATCTAAGACCAAAGAGCAGAAGAACGACTCGGAAACAAAACTCCACACTGCAATCCCAGCAACATTGTTCCTGTGGACAGTTATCGTGCAGTTGCTTGTGCAAAGTCTCCAGGGTAGATTTATAACCCAGTAAAGACCTTTTTTCCTCCTGTTCTTTCCAAGGTCCATCAGGGGTTTTCCAGACCTTTGTTTGCATCCATTTCAAAACTTCTCTGCTTCACCTGTTCCAACACCTTTCAAACATGTTTAACTAGATCAGTGTCCTAGACAAGATTTGGCTTTACCTTAGCTGAAGAAATTCCAGCAGACACATCTTTGCTATTCACAGCTGCATCTTGCAGCTGGATCCTAGCCAATCTCTAAATAATTAATGCTCCAAGGCCCTTCTGCTCCTCTGGCCTCCTCAGCTGAAGAGTTCCTGGCTTATTGCTGAAATTCTAGGTTTTAGGTAAACACATAGGTTTGCACTTCTCACATCATAGCTCATTTGTTGCATTCCAGACCTAACGAATCATGTTATCAATGCCTTTCCCTTGCACACTATTGTTTTCTTTCGATGTCTGTGAAAACACCCTGTGTACTCATTTAGACTGAACTATAAACAACTGCAACACCAAGACCACCACCTATCACTCCCTGGGTTTTTTGAAATAATCACACTTTACTGCAAGGGAGAGCCTATCACCCCAACTGAGCTGCTGGAAGGAAAGTTATGCCCAGTACTTTGGGACACTTACATTCCCAAGTCTGGCAGGATACAGTCTACCTTATAGAGATAAAAATCACCTCCTTTGCAGCCAATAAAAAGTTGTGGGAGTTTTACAGTAAAGACTGTGGGCTGTACACATACTACAGCAGTGAGAATCTGGGGACATATAAAGCCTGTCCTGCTTACTCATCTGTATTTTCAGAAGATTTTAAAGTTTCTTAGATCAAGTTTTATTAAATGGCTTCTATAGTTATGCATGAACAAACGTGCAGAGTCTCTGGTGGATAATGAATTAGTGATGGATCACGCACAACCAGAATAGTCTCCCATGTTTTCATAGACTGAGGCAGTCAACATTCCTCCTGCCTCAGGAACACCCAACTCTGCTGATACAGACTTTGTGTTGTTCACTAATTCATCATGTAGACATCTGCATGCTTCTGAACATCAGGTTTGGAACTGCCCCTCCCCTCAAACTTAAGTGGCAAAAAGTAAGGAATACAGAAAGTTACTTTTTTACTTGTCCTCTTACTCTCTCAATTCTCTGCAACACTCTACAGGCCTGAGTCATTAGCCTATGTCTTTTACTGGTTAAATACTTACTGATATCTGCAGGGGTAACAGCAGAGAGACTATTCTGTGGAAAATACTATTTGTCAGCCTGTGATCTTTGTGATCTTCATTTTTCAGTGCTAGACAATTGCTCACACTCACCTCATTCTACAAATTCAAAATGCACAAATAGCTTTTTCACTAGGATATTAGCAGCTTCTCCTCCTTAAAAAACTCACAGAATTTTTCAACTGGCATTACAGCTGAAGGGCTTTTAAAATCCTTTTCATATATTACAGATACTGGAACTCCCGTTACTAGAGGACAAGCAAATGCCTAATTTACACAAGTATGGGTAACCACACACAGGTCAGTGCCCTGGAAGACTTTGGCAGCAAAACCTTCAAGGGAAACATCCCCCAGCTGCTGCTTTCTGGTGCATGTTCTTACCAACAACAGGTACCACACTTCCCTTACGTGACTACCGTACTGCTGCCACACATCACGGCTTGTAAGGAATGAACAGAAAGAAGGAGCGTCCAGAGTACGTAACCAGGCTCAGATCATACCATTCCCACGGTTACACATGGTGTACATACTTTTGATCTGAAAACGTCTCTCTACAGACACAGAAATCAGAAACCCTATCTTCACTTGATTTTGATGACTGCCTGATTTTATTTGAAATCGGTTTTAACATAAAAAACTTTAACTATTCTACTTAACACACTTTGATTACTTCCTGCTCAGGAGCTGTAGAGGTGTATTTTATTTCTTTGACTGATCTTCTGTCTTTGTCTTTTGGAACAACTAGAACAGCTACTAGCAGTTCCTCAGGCCATCTTCAATCTGTCTGACTCTCCCTGTCTGTTTTTCTGCTCCTGCTTTCCATGGCATTCCAGGTAACACAATACTGGCTGCAACTTACTGGACTTTAAATTTTCTTCTAATATCTCTGTAACACTTTCTCCTTTCCTTTAAAAAATTCATGGAATAAAGGTTCTGATCCATTATTTATCTCAGTTAAGAGCTTACTATTTACAAAGGTTTCAAAATATTACACTAATCACACAGTAAATGAAGAGTGAAAAGCATGGACTATGTGATAGCCACTGAAGCCATCACAAGCACACTCCTTGTACTCAGTGGACATCAGATCAAGTCTTACATGACTGGAAATGTCTAAGCAGCACCAATGCTTAAAATATATTGCCTTTCAAGGAAAGCAAGTAACTTCACCATCATTCCATGCCATAAAATTCTGGTGACGTGTGAAGGCCAATGATAAAAGCTTAAGAAGGACTGAGAAGCCAAACACATTTTCTAACAGGATATCTGTGTGCTGCACCAAATATGGAATGGTTTTTAACACACCGAAGAATCAAACTGTGTTAGTTGTTAATGGATGCTATGTCGAGCTGAAGTCCTTCCTTCCTCCTTCTAAACAATATCATAGCTAAGATCTCAGTTTGCACCAATTGTTCAGTTAATGTTTTGTAACTTTATGTTTAACAAAATGGATTTCTAGTGCAGTAACTGTAGCACCGATCTGAAGTTTGAAATAAAGCTCTTGATGAATGTTCACTAACCAAAATTCTTGTACCTCTTCAAGCATTCCATTTCTGTTGTTGCACCTGGCTTTTAAAAAAATCTTATTAGCAACAATTCTAAATGTAAATAAACAAATTTTTGCTCAGCTCTCCCCAGCCCCCTGCAAAAGTCCAAAAACCAAAACAACCCCAAACCTTTTAGCCTGGCTTTTCTAGACAGGAAAGCTCAAAAAACAAAGTTAATGATTTATCTAATGAGATTTTGCCTTGGCTGAGAAGATAACCATCACCAGTCTGTAAATCAGATGGAACCAGTTTCTCCAGTAACAAATTTTAACTTAATGATGTCTGGACTACAAAAGATTTAATTCTTAATCATTGTTTTCACACTTCCACTGGGCAATTGGTTTTACTAAATTCTACTAGAGATAGTACCCACCAAAAAATCCTTGTAATTTGTCCTTAATGTAATACTGTAAAGAGTTCGGGTTTGCTTTTATTTTCTTGCAATTTAGGATTTATTGAGAAGAACGTGTAGCTCAGCTGGATAAAGGCAGAGACAAAAGTCATCTGAGAAGAGTGAAGATGAAAAAAAATCAGAGCACTGTTTGTTTTTTTTTCCTGAATGCAACAGGAATTAAAGCCTACTTGTAAAGAGTTATTATCATATGATAAAAACTCCCTTCTTTTACTTTAATCCCTTGGTACACTGTCCTGAAAAATGCTACTCAACCACAGATGCTCTAAGCAACATACATTTCAGCACACCTAATCATTTATCAAAGCAGAGCTGTCCTGTCAAGCATGCTCAATATCGAACCAAAGGTCCTCCACCTTGCTGCCAGACCTGTAATTCTTTCAGCATTAGGCATGACTGCAACACCTGCTTTTCTTTTTATAATTATTCCACTCTTAACAGAAAACAGTAATGACATCCATTTACACATGTCTGGTAAAGAAAAAAATAAATCCAGCAATTATCAAAACCAAGCCAATTACAGCAAGGTACCTGCCAGTGTTTTCAGAATTCTTGTAGAGTAGGAAGAGAGACAAGAGTCTAACAGTGAGGCTGAACCAGACACATGCTTGGATTTTACTGCAGATTTTGGAGCCATTTAAGTAAGTACTTTACCGAGCCACTGCATTTCCAAAATCTGTTAGACTAAATAGCAGAGCTAGCAATCTAGTTTCATTTTGATATAAAAACTACATTGAAAAAATCTACAATGAAAATTATGGTGTCTTGATGGAGAGCTACTAAAAATGCAGAAGGATTCCCATGGACTGGACTACAGAAAAAAAGGGGGCAAACTTGAAAAAAAAATAAATTACTTCCAATACATCAGGGTTCCAAAACTGTTTGGAAACCCTTTGAGTAAAATTTAGACACTGTAATAAATACAGTATTTGTCATCAGTTGTTATGTAGAAATATTTGGATTTCCCATGGATTACTACTTATTATTTTACACAGACACCATTATTACTATTTGATCAGTTAGACAACTTAATTGTAAGTGAATGTGGCTTCCCTAAGATCACACGTTGAACCAGTGCTGTGAATAAACATGAGATCTGTGACTGCATGTCTGTGTGTGACAGAGCGCTGTAGAGGAGATACTACAGCCAGGGAGGGCAAACTCCAGCTCCTGAGCCACACATGGCTTCTCAGTCTCATGTGTAATGCAGGGAATTTGTCTAACAAGAAAACTCAGCCCACTGGAGAGCTACTCACAGTCCCAGTTCCTGGCTGTGGGAAGGAACAAATCCAGGGTTGAAGCCAGCCACTGGACTGGCACTCCACCAGGAGAGGTATCTCTGTATACTGCAGAAGAACTATCATTCACTGGCTCTTCATCTCTCCAGGTGCTCTTAGCCAGGTAAGATTTTCAAAACTCACAACTCAGGAATTGTACCCCCACTACGCTAGCATGAACATTCAGCGAGTTGGAGAGAAGTAACATGTTCATGAGGAAAGCTAGCAAAACCCGACCAGTCAGCCACCTTTTCTTCAGCCAGAAGTGCTGGTAACTGTGAAGAACCAGGCAGCAATGTGTGAATTTTTTTCTTGAAGCATTAATTTAGTTTTTCTGCTGCCACAGGATTTTTGTGATACCTCAGAAGAGACTGGAATTCCACTCCAAATGCTCAAGTCCAATATCTGAATGTATCAATCTACTTATTTCAAAGAAATTGCTATTAGAATTATAAAGTCAAATTAAATATGAAATGAAAGAGCCACAAGATCTTCAGAAGTTATTGATGCACTGCACTGAGGCTACTAAACTGCTGACACATAATCTGATTCTATTCCTTTGCCATTTATTTTTAAAACTATTAGCATTAAAAAAGATATTCAGCTTTTATTAATTCATCTGATCCTTATTCCTCACATGAAATGAAAATTCTTTAATTAAGACATCATAATCATCTGGACACAGATTATTTTGGGTTATGACTCAGCAGGACCAAACAGAAGACTGAAAGGCTTAAATGTCATGAGCTGCCAAGGAAATGATAGAAAGACCTTAAAATCTTGTAATTAAAGATACATCTGCAGAACAAGGAAACAACAAACCATATCTGTAAGGAAAAGGTACTTCAGCTTGGTGGGTGGAAAATCTTAACAGAAGTCCAGGTGAGGTCTGCTGCTTGCTAGTAACCCTGAAGTCCCTTGTCATCTTAGTCCACACCAAAAAGCTCGCAAGAATCTAGCAATAAGTTTCTTATTAAAAACCAAAATTTAAATACATTTCTCACTCTGGATAGAGTCCAAAATGTCGATTCAAAGTTTCTGCCACTTATAGAAGATTTTATGTTAGTTTCTTTCAAGTTCAGAAATGATGTGATGGAGTCAATAGGAGCTAGTCAGCTTCCCCACCTCAATACTAATAAGTAAAGGAAGATAAACATTTTTTTCTTTCCCTTACTACTGTAACTAATTCCAGAGTAATGGGAAGGGAGACTTCAGAAACTCATTACTGTATGGTATTCACAGAAAATTTAACAATATTTTTAGAGCGGAATCAGCACATTCACATTTTCACAGGCTTCCTTACATGAAGAACCATCTCTGCTGGCTAAGATTTCTTTTTGCCCAGAAACAACAGTGTGAAAAACAAACCCTATTATTTACTTCCTATGCATTACTTGACTTTTTTTTTTTCCTAATATTGATGCAGCCCTGCAAATTTGAGGATTTTTCAGTCTCCCGATTAATTTTATTTCACAAAAATAGAGTCAGAATTAAAGCCAAATTTTGCTGCAAAGGTTAATTTACCAGGCCTAGTAAGCAAATTGGTACTGCTATGTAACAACTTGGAAATAATGATCTTACGAACACTGCAGGTGATGAGGTTACAAGAAACTGTTATATGCAAACATCTTGAGGTATTTTCAGTGTTAGGGTTGTGTTAACTACTGGCTTACAGCTGCAAAGTAATTCATATAACAGACTCAAATATCACCTGGAAAACAGGTGAGCTGTTCCTCTGTTAATCCCAAAGTCTTGGCCCAATCCCAAAGCTGCAGAATGGCACAAAGTCCAGCACCAGCTGTACTCACAGGCTGGCCACTTCCCTGGGAAGGGGTAACTTCATCAGAAACCATTCTAGAGAAGCCGACTGGCATGAATACAGTCCCTGTAAGATGGGTCCAGAGGTATTATCTGTAGGCTCGTAAGATGATGGCAGGCTTAAGAAAAAGCCAGATGCTATGTTTTCCCTTTGCTAGGGATCTACAGGCACACATGTGGGAGGCACAAACCATTGGTAGGAATATGTGGTATTTTAGGAAAGCTAACTGGTCAATACATTAATCTTCAATTGATGCTCCCAGATCAATGGATTTAGTGATGGGGACGGGGCATTCTTACGAGATAATCGCCACTAGTGCAATAAGGTGCTTGGTCTTGAAATGCAATCTGAATGGCATTTTAATTACAAGATTAAGCCTACAATCTTGAGGATGTACTCAGAGATATACACATGGAGGAGGAAGGGTACAAAACTCAGCTATGTCTGAATTGCAAAGCATGCACTTGTAAACACAATGCACAGAAAAGCTGGGAAGGACCAGGCAATACACCATCATAAAGCCAGCAGTGCTAAGAGGGTAGAGCCCCATAAAGCTCCCAGACAATCCACCTTTTGCCTCACAGAGAGACAGTTACTTTGCTGATGCACAAACAGATGAAGAATACTCTCCCTTCTCCCCCAGCTGTGCTCTACTGAGCAGACTGGGTTGAGGCAGAGCTTCTCCTTCCCCCAGGGCCCTTGCCAGGTGGGACAACGACAATGCCTTCTCTCCCACCCCATGCTGTCTGGGGCAGGCTAGTGAGATCAAGACCACCAGAGTTTACATGCTTCTCACTCTTGTGCAGTTTTAGCAATAAATAAATAGACCAGTATTTCTTCTTTGCCAAGATGTGGTGAATAATATATGCAGTGTCCCACCCCTGGCACCTTCTAGCATCTTAGGTACATTCTGTTTCCTACTGTTTCTTTAGTCCTAGTTAATGACACTAGACTAACACATTTGATCCCTTATGATTCTCTAAATAAAACTCTTCAGATCATCTGGAGGTATAAGTGCTTTAAAAATAACTGCTAATCAACTACAGCTCAATAAAAACTGACTGCCTCCAAACCCAGAGGCTTTTTAGACTGCATAGAGAACATCCTGAATCACAGATAACCTCTTTTGGGTTATATTTGATATGGTTCACGCTGTTTCATGCTTTTGTTTATCTTGCAAGTTGAGCTACTCAGTACCACAGACCTTCCCACCAAATACTGTATCTCCAAAGCTCCTTGAATCAACACCAGATAATGTATCTGCTTTCAAGAACTGGATTATTGATGTGAAGGCCAAGAGTCTCTCTCAGAGCTTGGATCCTCCCTCAGTCAACAAGAGCATTAAGCAGACACCTATGCACATGTCATTCTCAAAACCTCTTTATTTATTTACTCTTCTTTCACATTTTAACTGCAAATTCCTAATTGTCTTTGATCCCTGTGTGCAAAGGTAGGTCTTGGAAACACTTATGAATAGCAACATAGAATTTCTTCACAATCTCATGTTGAGGGCTTTTTATTGCTAATACGTAATGCGATCGAATGTAATGTTCAAATTTCCAGACCTCAAGATAAAAGAAATTGTAAAAACAGATGCCCCACATCAACTCTTCCTCTAAAATTGCTGAATAAATTCATATGTTGCACTTGGAAAGATATTTGGTCACCTGTGAATTCACATGGGGCCTGTCAGTGAGGAGTACCTGAGAAAATTAACATCTGAAAGTAACTGTGATTTTCTTTATAATTTCACAAGACTATAAAATGAACCAATAATGTGTAAGTAGTTTCTATTCTCACATGTTAATGCCCAACTTTATGCTTCTTCATGAAGCTATAAAACACACATTAAAGCCAAAAACAAAGCCTCATTGTATAGTCTCAAGAATCTGTCAGCCATTTTGCAATTTTCTGAGAGCTGCTTCTTCGTTTGGTTCCTCCGAGTCCTTTTTTGTTTTCTCTGAAGGGCCTTTTTAATGTGATTTTTTACAAGTAGAATAAGAAAAAGCCCTTATCTTTATAACACACCTATTTTAATCTCTTTGATGCGTGGTAATCCAATATGCATGTAACCTGAGGCTGCTTTCAAAAAAGATCTGCAAATGATAAGAGCCATGTAATTCAGCACGACAGAATTATAAAAAGGCAATTGCAAGGCTAGTTACTAGAAGAGCACAAACTATCCTTTCATCTTGGTATTGATAGGATGGATCAAGCTGGTTAGACACAGATTGAGTAATTCTACTTTAGTGGATCAACAGCTTCACTGTAGCTGCTTTTAATTTTTCATAGTCTCGTTTGCGAGTACTTAAAAAGAAAAGCAGTAATAGCTGGTGCCATAAATTCAATGACTATATTTCTATGCACAGGCATGCACACGCGTACGTAATGTACGGCCACTAAAGATTCCCTCAGAGCAAGGCACATCAAGAAGTCTGTTAATGGCAACAACAGCGTCGCTTTTATAGAGAAGTAACCATTTCTAAGAGCATCCAGGGAATTGGATGCCCACAAGAGCAGCACTAAAACAACATCGCTCTCCGCACATTGCTTCATTCCTGGTTTCACGCAGAGTGCTTTGCCACTGCATGAACCAGAGCTTCAGTGTTACATGAGCCTCATGGAAAGAGCCAAACAGGTGCTGTTCAAGCACTGGGATAAGTGATACTCTCTCACTAAAGTGAAGAAACAGCAAAGTTAAAAACTAGCAAAAATTTAAATCTGTGCAAAGATGCAGTGTGATGGGAAGTGCAGGATTTACCTCATCTGGGGTTTCAAAAAACAGTTTCTAAAGGATGGATCATCCTAATCACACTTGGAACTATGGTATTTGCAATAATAAAATGTGGGGTGTTTCAAGGTAGGATTTCTGATAAGATTGGGAAAGAATGTTCTTCCTGCCCCCTAGCCCCACACTGGTAGCAGCACAGAACTGGCTACAGGGCTATTCAGTTGCTTACACCAGAACTGAAGCATCAGCCGTGAGTATGAAATAAGGCATTTGAAGTGATAATCAGACCAGGCTGGAGGGCAGTTCTAAAATTTTGCAAGAAGGGATATTCTAAAAGTAATAACTTGGGGATACCTTCACCTTTTAATTTCTTATACAGGAATACCAGCTTGCACTGGTCACAGTGGCCATAGGGGGACAGTGCCTGTTCTGTCTGCAGCTGACATACTTCAGTATATAGCAAATAAGATCTGTTACACAGGTATAAGAACAGTCGGTCCCAAGGTCAAGTTCCCCTGAAGACTTCTACTTGGACACTCTTCTCCTCTCAGCTGAGGAGAGGGAATATGAAAAAAATACAGCACAGAATTGACTGCACAAGAGACCTGGCATCTGGACACAGTAGCACCAAACCAAGCAGAAGCAGGAAACCAACTGGATTCAAAAGAAACTGTTGGGGAACTATGTCCAAACCAGGAGACAGAGAGCAACCAGACAGGGCATGACTGTTGGATGTTGCAAGCTGCATTCTTATCAGGCTTGCAAAGTGTGCTGAGGAGGCAAGGAAGGGGCACTGGACAAGCTGGAAGGGAGAACAGCCAGGGAGAACATAACCTTGACAGTCCTATTCCCCAACTGGCTTGCCCTGTTCAGGCAGGCTCAAACGAGACATCTTATTCCTTGATTGTAATGCTTAAAGCCGCTATAGCTGGGGTAATGAAAGCTTTTTCTTTCTCGCCAGCACAATAAAATAGTTCTTTATTTCACCAGCAGTGATGACTGTGAAATACGAAGGCTGGCACAGCCAGCACTGACTGCCACCCGGGCACTGCATGTTTGCAGGGTAACACCACACTGGGTAGGACCCTGCTAACACAGTACATTATGGGGCAAGGGCAGGCTGCTCAGCCTCCCCCTCTACTCCCCTCCTGTGCTGAGACCACCCAGCTCTGTACCTTTAGTTGCTGCTCTTCTGTAAAGTGCCTATGCTTCCCAAGCACAAATTTGAGTGTTAAAAGAGCTGAGAAAACTTGTCACAGCTGCCAAGCCAGAGGGAAGGGGAGGACAAAGGACACATCCCAGGATTAAGTTGTTCTCCCTTTAGGAGCAAAGTCAGTGGAGGCAGAGAGAATAGTGTCACTATCAGTTACAAGTATTTACAGTCTTGAACAGGGAATTAAATGACAAAAACATAAAATACAGAAGCATCAGCAAATCCTATAGCTCCCTGGACTCCACAAAGCAGCTGGTTCAGACCTTCAACCATCAGTTATATTTTGCTTTCCCCAAAGACGCTGTATTTAAAACTGCTGTGTATCTTCATGCTTTCACTTCCAAGCTCCGATTACAGAAAGTTCATTGCTGACAAAATCTGTGCCAGGAAGAACCTATCTTGAATTTCTGATTCAAGACAAATATTGAAAGAGGTTTTCAGGATGGAGGAAAAGTTAAAATAAACTCACAAAACCCACAAATCTATTGAAAGTTTTGCCCCAGTGCAAAAATTTACGCAGAAATGGTTTGAAGAGCAGAATCACCTTCTGAAGTTTAGTGATGTAGCAATGATCCAACTACTTTCTCCTATGAGCCTACAATAGCATCAATGGACATTTTCTAATAGCTGTCAAATGTTTTCCTTCTTGCATGCTATTAAGTTCAGTTACCTAAGCAGATAAAGAAAACATGCTAAACAACTTTCTTGCACCAGAAGTAGCCCTACTACTGAGAAGACATGGCTATCTTTAGCATTATAAAAAGCTGAGTGCCTCTCTTTTTATAGGGGAACAGTTCAAAACTCCTGCCTTGATTGTAATTTATAGATGTTTCAAATTAAATTAATTTCCCATAGCAGAATGCTGAAGTTGTCATAAATAATACACTTCTGTAAGTATCATAAGCAGAAACAAAAAAGAACTTTCCTTTTTCATTTAGGCATGCAAAGCAAAGGCCAAGCCACAGCTACACACTTAATCCAAATACTTAAGCACATGTTTAAATGCTTGTTTAACTGCAGCCTGAAAGAGTGGCTCCAACTTCATGCTGAGAAAAATGGTTTCTTTTATCACATGGCATGTTTCTTGCTGCAAGGCTTTCCTGGGTGTCTGTACAAACTTTTATAATAGCAAGTGCTGGCAGATTTTAAAAAAAAAAACACTCCAAAAACACAACAAAAAACCAACCAGCAGATATACAGAATTTGATATTAACTGCAGTTTAGAGATTTATTTGGAGAGATAAATGTGTGGCCTGATCCTGAGTGGTCCCAGGCATATACTCTAACGTCTATGTGCAATAAACAGGAATGAGCCCTTCAGTTGTACAGCTCCAGTTTCATTATTTTACTATTGTAATAATTGAGGGCATTTGTGGAGAAAGTTGCAATAAGAAAGAGGGACATCATTTTTGGATACCCTTAGGTTATGCCCATGTACATACAGAGAGGTATATATAAAATTTTAATTAAAATGGCATTAATTACTGAAGAAATAGCTGAATTACTGAGGGAGAACGAGCATGAAGTACCTGTTTTCAGATGGTCTAGCTGGGACAAATTACTCTCTAGAGAACTATACTGTAGTCACAAAATCAGAACATTACCGATGTTAACATATGACAAAGGACGAATGAAGGTCTAGTTAACATTGCAACAGCTTCTCTTCAGAACAGCACAGATCAGGCATTTAGGCAAATCTCATTGCTGACAACCTTCGGGAAAATGAAGTAAAAGAAGAACCCATTCAGAGTCATCTTGTTTGTATAACATTAAGTTAAAAGATATTTTAAAAATAACTCAGCAGAATTGGGAAGAATGAATATTTGAGCAGCTATACTCCATACTATCCATCTTCTTGCCAACATATGCAGCTGTACCACTGCTGTTGATTATGGGAAGAACCTGATTTCTGCACCATTATATTATGAAAATATGTACTTGACAGAAGGAAAAAACTGTACATGAACAAACCCCTAGGCTTAGGGCTAGGGTAACTGTATCAGTGACTGTCGCCCTAAGACAAATAATCATTTTTGCCTTGATTCCTATGACTGCAATAATAAAAGTAAAAAATAGTAAAAGTAAAAAGTAAAAAAAAAACCTGTTTCACTGTTTTTACCTTAATAACTGAGAAGTTCTGCTGTTTAAATTTATCCAAATCCAACTGACACAGGGCAGGAGACAGGAATTTTCTCAGAGATAATTAACTTCCTACAAGTTTCAGGAAAGAAAAAAAAAAAAAGGTGGCTGAATAGAAAAAGCAAACTAATTACTGTTTCCAGAGATGGGAGAGTAGGTAGGCTCATCTCCTGTTTGCAGCTACCAGCTGACTAATGTGCACCCTGGAACTGGCAAGCCATCCAGCACACAGAAAGCTCCAGACTAGCAGTGGAGAAAAGATTATTCATGGAGACAAGAAGTTAAAAAGAATAAAGGAAAGATATTCCTATGTGCTGATTTTGGCTGGGATAGAGTGACTCTTTACTTCATAACAGGTAGTATGGGCTGTGGTTTGGATTTGTGCTTAAAATCACGTTTGTAACGTAGACATGTTTTCCTTATTGCTGAGCAGTGCTCACACAGAGCCAAGGCCTTTTCTGCTGCCCACCCAACCAGCCAGGAGTCTTGGGGTGCACAACAAGTTGGGAAGGGACACAGCTGGGACACCTGACCCCAGCTGACCGAAGGAATATCCCATACCACATGGCATCATACTCAGCATACACAGCTGGTGGGGAAGAAGGAAGGGGTGGATGTTCAAATGATGGCATTTGTCTTCCCATGTAATGGTTACACGGGATGGAACCCTGCTTTCCTGGGGATGGCTGAGCACCTGCCTGTCCATGGGAAGCGGGGAATGAATTCCTTGTCTTGCTTTGCTTGTGTGTGCAGCTTTTGCTTTATCTATTAAACTGCCTTCATCTCAGCCCCTGGGCTTTCTTACTTTCACTTTCCCAATTCTCTTCTCTCTCCCACCAGTGGAAAGTGAGCAAGCAGCTGCATGACGTTGATCTGCCAGCTGGGTCAAAACCATAACACAGTAGCAAACCTGTTTTAATTACTGTGTATGAGAAAACTTGCCTTAAAAGCACGGCCCTCAATTAATGACATGTAGACAGAATGATTAAGGATCCAGTTCACATACTGTAAAACACAGCAGAAACACCAAGGACACCCACACCTTCATACAAAATGCATCACAGACATCTAACATCTAAGCTCCCAGCCACTATGGCAAATCGTCCATATACATAGATCTTCCAACACTGCAGCCAGGGCTTATAAACAGCTTTAGGCCAAAACACTATCTCTGCTAGTGTGGCTAAAACTTTGACATGTGTTGGTTCTGAATTAGTACTAAGAGCCAAACTGGAACTATCTTTCCCCCTATCATGTCTACCTTTTGTTCCTTTCATCTTGGCAGGTTTCTAGTGTCTTCCTACCCATCAATTAGGCTCACTACTTTCCTGACACCACAGATTTTAACTTAGCACTTGCTCTCAGCCCCAGTCCAATTTCTGTATTTTCTGTATTAAAACTTGACAGCTACATCCTCCTTTTGACTCCTCATTTAGTACTGAAAACAGAAGAGCAGTGAGGTACCTACTCTCAAATCAAGCCCAGCATAACTGAAACCAGCTAGGTCTTGTAGTTGTTCAGAAAGTCCCACTCAGTACTGAGCTGCTGCATATCAACCACATGAAGATTTTTAGCTGCGAAGTCTGAGCAAAACCTGACTTAGCAGGGGTTAATCACAAAGCTTCTCTCATCAACACAGAGGTATTTTTGTACAGAAAAAGTTGCAGATGCATCCTTGACAAAACTTGGTCACTACTAACCCAAAAGGTAAGTGCACTTGTTCCAAAAAGACAAAGACAAACCAAGATCCAAAACTTTCATCAGAATTATTATTGCTAAAGATCAGGTCAACACATCCTGAATACATTCTGGGTATTATTATCCAAGGGCTAAAGTTTCATATTTCAGGGACAAGAACCACCATTTCAGGGAAGCCAAATGTTGAGTCCCTATTTTGAAGAGAATTTTACAACAGCAACAAAAAGCCAGGAAAGAAGGACCAACCCCTTCTTGTCCACAAAACTCTATGCTGTACAGGCTTGAAGCTGAAAAAGACTCCTTGGCTCCTTTTTGAAGCTGTGCTGTTGGTGGAGAGATGACGAAGTCCAATGCAGTATCAGAAACCTCCACTAATACAGTAAGCTTCAAAAACATTGCAGTAATCATTTGTATAGAATGTAGAATACAGTCATATTCCCTGTACCCCTGCCTGCCCTATGCAGTCAGAGAAAAACAAACAAACAAACAGTAATGCTCTCACAGTGAAGTGCGTATCTCATTCTTCCTGTGTACCACAGCAGTAAGAAACCTTGCATGGTACCTAAATACCAAGTTTTCGACTTCAACTTTTGCAGTTTCATTTTGTTACCATGGCTCTGCTGGGGTATGCTGCTGTTGCAGTATGTATAATTTGAAATGACATAAAAGACAAGGCAGACTATGCTACTATTAAGAAAAAGTAGATTTTAAGCAATGCACTCACTGATAACAAGTAGCTTACACAGACACTAAGTGCTGTAATGTGTAACACCCAGCTTTCTGAGGAACACCACAGCTTAACCCAAAAAGCACAACCACAGTTTATGGCCTAATGTTTTACATGCAAACTAGGACTGCTCTGTGAAATGCTATTTCCTAGAAAATAAAATGTTTGTGCATGTATACATAAATACATGAGCACGACTGCATGTACACCGACTAAAGAAGACAGCTATGTTTTGATGTGATGTTTTACTCTTTACATATGAGAATGTAGTAATAGAAGTGGTGCCTGTTAATGACAAGACCTTCACAGACGATAGTTACTTTATATCTTTTTTTTTTTCTACCAAATAAAGTCACAGAATATATTCACTGTTTTCAAGAAAACCATTCTTATATCAGGACATAGTGTCAGTTTTGGGAAGGTCATTAATAAGCCCTGTCTTGTGATGGTATTTATGCTCATCGTCTGTTTCCAAGTATAGGGATTTTTTTTTTTTTGATTGGGATGAACTTCATTATATCTTGAAGTATTTTAGATCATAACTAGAGGTAAACTGGAAAAAAAGTGGTCTAGCACTGTCTGTTACAAAACTTAACTGTCACAGACAAGTGATAAGGTATGTATACAATACAATGAGTAAATATTAAAAGACACAGAGCAAACAGCTTGAGGAATAGATTGGAGGGTACTTTGTAGAGTATGCTGTCAGAGGAGGTTGCAGAGAGTTTCTTTGAAGCTAATGTACTCAAGTTTCCCGGGGCTGGTGCAGCCTAAGGCTGGAGCATCATGTGAAGGAGACATATTTCTGTCTAATCCTGCTGAAGACAGATAAGTCTGCCAATTGAGACTGTGCAGGCCTGACAGTCAACGGCACCAGCTTTGTAATAGCAAAAGATTGATGCTGAAATACCAGAAATGGAACAGCACTTTTTGACAGCAAGAAACCAGCACATTTGACAAGAAATTGGATGCAAGATCTTTTCCAGTCAAACAAGATGTCTGTTCACAGAAAGCATCAAATTTACCTTGCTAGCAAAGTTCAAGATTCATTTGATTGCTGATACGTTATATTTCTTCCTTTCAGAGGTATAGTAAAATTTAAAGAAACATGAATGACACTTCTATATTCCTCATGCTTCTCAACGAGGCAACATCCTTTGTCATTTCTCTCTCAACAGGGAACATTAAATACAAGTTTGAGTTGTGGTTAACGAAATCTTTAAGGTGTTTTATGATATTCAGTATATTTAGTGTTCTCAGAGTTATCTTTCATACATTGCCTTACTTGGGGGTTTGGAATTGATTTAGGTAGCTTTTTACAGTCTCATAATAATCCATTCCTTCCATCCTCATTTCCTCCAAAGTTCTGCATTAATGACTAGGTTTGACATTCTAGGCTATTTCAGCAAAAGACAAAGCTCCCATCAACTTAGGACATTTCCTCATCACAAGCAAAAATCACTGGATTAGATCCATGACAAGGGGCTGGGGGGAGGAAGAGGTGTAAGGGGGAGCAAGAGAAATTAAAAAAAGAGTTTGAAGGTCTTTTGAGGTGAGGGGTAAGTTTCCTTAAAGGTAAATAATTTTATTTGTACATCATTGCTTGATGGGATGTGAAATGTCTGTCTTGTACTGAAAGCAGAGGGGAGAAAAAAACGCAATGGAGTGAGGTCACATTGTAGGAGGAATAATTAGTAATTAAAGCTTACCAAGGTTTGGCTCCAAAACTGAAGACATCTCCATATCTGTTGGTTTATAAGATGGATAATACGGCACAGTTATGTACGACAGCAAAATAAGATTAAGTAACCAGCAGGTCTTTCCCATGTTATAGGGAAGGACCTATTCTCAAAAGTATCTCAATTCTCAAAACTATCTAACTTAGACAAAAATCTAATAATTTTCAGAAATTCCAAATACCTCTGAAAAATCCTACAGATCATGAATTTGAAAAACATACATTAATTCAGTAGGAATCAAAAATAAGCTGAAGTACACAGAATGAACACAGAACTTGTGCACCCTGTTCTGCTGCTCCCGAATTTCAGAACAACAACAAATTCTGCTTTTTGAGGCTCATTTCACTTCAGTTGGAAATTTTCTTGTGCTTGAAATATTAAACTGTGTTTTTGAGTGATCTTGTCATGATTAGGAAGTAGGCAGGAGTCTTACTGTAGAACAAAGAAAACCTAAAAAAAAAACATTTTCAAATTTTTAATCTATGTTAACTATACTGCATTGTTCATCACTTCAAAAAAAAAAAAAACCAAACCACAGCATGCAAAGTTGGACTACATTTTAAATAGTAAATATATTCTGGTATTTTCTGACAGACAAACAAATATGCGGCTGATCTAATACGTTAAAAACAGAAGGTGGGAAAGTCAGTAAAATGGAATTGTGTTTATTAACACAACTGCACCAGAAATAATTTGATATTATCTTATAATTTCATACTTTAAGACTTGCATATAGTAGAACTAGAGAAATAAGCACTGGAAATTCAATTCCAAGCCAAATCTTACTGCTTGACACTAGGACTTATGTTTGCTGACAGCGAAAGCAGATAGAATTGGATTTACAGAAAATACCAATTGTTTGTCCTTTCAGGGGACCAAAAGCAGTAATGGAAATATGAAAACAGATTTTTACACCAGCTGTTACAACAAAACAGAAACGCAGAATTCATTTGCCCCAAAAACATACGATGGGACCCACTTTAGCCACAGAAACACATTGGAGACTGCAATGGTTAGCACAAAACCATGTCACTACTGCAATTTATCTCCAGGTACAACTGCAAGTGCTCACTATATACATCAGAAAGTGTGGCTCTAATCATCAAAATATTTTTTTAATTTTAAGCTGTTACATATACTTGCATTTTCTGTTCAAATGATCGTTTGGTTTTGGTGAAAGCAAGATATATGTCACGCATGTGAAAAACCTGCCTTCAAACATGCCTAAGCAGAAGTGAACCTAGGCTTAAATAAAATTTTGACTCATTTTAATTAGTCTCCTATAAAATTAAAACCAAAATGACAATGAATGATCGGCTTAAAGAAATAGATAAATGTTTGCCTACTGGAAACAAGACACCCATCTATACCTGTTTATAGCGAACATTAAGAATATCACAGACAATAAAAAGTCTTTAAGCAAGTCTACCTTGCCCTGAGTCAGGATGATACTGAGCACACAAATGGCAGCAAAGCTATTTTTGTCAGAGTATATCACCGCACTTAAAATTACCTATGATTTCAAAGGGCGTTTTCATCTCAGCCATTACCCTAGTAGAAGGCTGATGGCACTGTTAAATGCCCTCCTAAATCTTGAGGAAAGGAGGCTTCAAAAAAATCAGAGGAATCAATCTCAGATAAGAAGAAATGCAAAATATTAAAAGTTAAAATAAAGAGTCAAACACTGGTCTTCAGATGCTATACTCAGTGCACATATTTTTCATATATGGTGAAAAAATGCTCTAGAACTGCAATATCCAAGTGATCTACAGTAAAGTACATTAAGAGACTGAGAACCACAAATTCTCTTCTACCTTTTTTTTTTTTTTAACATCCTTTTTTCCTTTTTCCTCTTCCCCAGACACTTCCACCTGTTAATTCTGCTAAAAAGTATCTCAGTGATTTCCACATAGTAAAAACCCAACTTCATTATGATTTCTCTGACTGGTACCTATATCTTGCATTTCAAAACTCTGCTCTTAACTCCCAAACTCCTAGTGTACTCTACCCCCATTTTTTGTTTTTCTGGTTCAGAACATTGAGGAAAGTATGCTAAATCTACATAGATGACAGCTGAAATAGTTTCTAGTCTGGAGGGATATCCACCAGTATGTATCTGAAGGAAGCGAGCCTCATTTCTAGCATCCTCAAGGATTCAAACAAGAGCTGCAAGTGTACAGCAGAGTCTGCTTCTGGTGGTGGTTGTAATAGGGATATATATAAAAAGGAAACTTAAATGAGTATAATGTTTCATAAATACCAAGTAAATCAAATTAAACAAGCCAGTACTTTGTTATTAACTTCTACAAGATATTTGAAAGAAGCAAATGGTGTTCACATTCATAATCCCTTTGGCTTCATCAAAAGAAAACAATCAACAGATACCAGAGATTTTTTACAGGGAAACTGCTTCTCCTTTCCCTTAACTAAATCATAAAATATGATGGTTTAGTCCTTGTAATAGGCATGTACATTTTCCAACTGCACTCCTTGGCCATGCACATCACCCTATACACTACTTTTCATTTTACTGCTAAACATTTCCCTGAAAGCATTTAAATATTGCACTGCCCCAGGCGAGACAGGTCAGACATTAGCCTACCAAGATTTCTGGAAACACAGCATTACTGCAATGACAGTTAGTAACATCACCTGATGCCAAGTTGTGTTTTGTCACCCAGTTTGAAAGCTTGGAAGCAAACACATGATGAACAGGATCAGTTGTTAGTACTCCCTTAACAAGAGCCTGTGATCTCAAAAGGTTTCTGGTAAGCCAAGAAATATTTTACTAACCTACCTACATGACAAGTACCACCAAAAGTCTGGACTGTCTGAAACCCCAATTGCTTTCTAATTAGTAGTGCAAAACAACATAATACAAACAGTGAATACCCTATCTTAATCTCCACAGTGGAGAGTTGACAGCAGTGTTATTCCCATTAGCAAAGGGACAGGTAAATATGAGACTGATCTCTGCTATCAATCAAACTGTTCAGCCTAAAAGTAATTGTGAACTTAACAGTTGTAGAAATGATGTTATGTAGACGTGCAGAATGTTGTGGTGCTTGGTGGAAGAAGATACCTCTGCAAGCATCACTGCGACAGATTTTAGACACATCAGGGAAAAAAAAAAAAGTAATGCAGTCTTTTCCTCTCCAATTATGTGACATGCTACATTATGAACACCTAAAGAAAGATGTCTAATTCCGAAAATACATCAAAACAGAATAGCTTAAAGAAATGCTTTGCTGAAAGTGTTGTTTGCAATCTCGTAAATTCTGTTAAATATTAGAGATTGTTCAAATGCCATGTATTAGGAGTCCAGCTGCTTGCAGAGCTTGGTATCCAGACTGTGCCATTCCCTGCCCAAATTCTGCTCTCTCTTGGCTAACTCCAGATCTACAACTGAGTTGCAAGCACACGAAAAATAATAATTGCCATTACAGATTACATCAATAATCCATCTAGTGTTGTGTTCTTCCTACAAAAAGGACATATGCTTCAGAAGATGCAAAATGCCCTTTTTGGACAAAGTCTAACCCATCATAGGTGAAGTCTCTTCCCAATTATATGTTTATAATTCTGTGAACATCTTGCCCAAAAGGCAGATAAAATGCATTTAAACAAATTCTGTCCTAAATTACTTTATAAAGCTAGTATCCTTATTTACTTTATAATAGGGTAGGGGCACATAAAAATTCTTTAAACCTTTGATGCACAGCAAGAAGCATAGAACAGAGATATACTAGTCTGGCTGATAGGGAAAATTATTATCAAGTCAGTTTAGTTCCCTCCTCACATACAGTTTTAGGAAGGCAAATTGGATCGACAACATTAATAAAGTGCAGCTCAGGGACCAGAAAATAACATTTACCACAGAAAATTCCCTTTTATTATTAAAGAAATCACAACCAAATCCCCAAAAAACCCAGCCAGAGCACAAACCAAACCAACCTAAAACAAACAAAAAAAAAATCACTGAAAAAATAAACATGCCTGAAAATATTTTGAGGATAGCACAACAAAGGCACACAAAATGAAAGGAAGGTAAAGTCATGGCAAAAGGATGACACAAAGGACATGTAGTTTTTGAGGATAAATTATGTAAGATATAAGGAGGGAACTAGCATTAGGTACCAGTTCATGAATGGGAGGTCTCCAAAATCAAAATACATTCACTTTGTATCACTCCAATTAGTTTTGAAAACAAAAAGCTTGGGAAGTAAGTTTCAGCGCACAGACGCTGGATTTTAATTAGGATTACCTTGAATAGGTCATGTTTTTAATGACTAACTAGTTCAATCTGATATCATTGTGCTGTCCGCGTGATCGCACTTCAGCAGTTTTGATTTGGTAAAGCTGTTTGTAATGTTACTTGCTAGCAATTTCCCCCGCTTTCTCCCTGTAAAAAAAAATCTTGGCTTTACCTGGTTATAGAATATAATTGGTTATTTGAATTGAGCTATGGGGATTTAGGTCTCTATAGCCACTGAAGTGATCTTTACTGAGAAACATTTTATATTTTGCTAAACACTATACTAGGAAAAAAAATTACATAAACGGCTGATGTGGTTTTCCATAGTCTTAAAGGCCTTATGTTCAACAAAGCTTTCAGATACAGCCTAATATCTTCTGCTTACTGATCTCAAATAATATGGAGAAGTTTACATGGATTATCATTAAAAATTCATAGCTGTAAACAGTTTCTCATGGTAAGTTACAAAACAAAAATGCATATGTAAAATTAAGTATACAAGGTCAAGTCAAGCTCATTCACAGTTTCATTTGAAAAAGAAATTGGATGCATTTCATTTTTACACATACCCACATTGTTATATTTTTAGGTAGTATTCTCAGCATGCTACAGCAGGCAGCTTTGCCTTGACTGCTATGCTCCTGCCTTCCACAAGCAATTGTACTCCCTTGGCATTTTCACTATTATTTCCTTCTGGGTTGTTGGTTTTTTTTTTCTTCTTTTTTTTTTTTCTTCTTTTTTTTTCCTCTTCTATTCTGCGAGTGTATTCTTCTATATTTATTTCCCCCACATCAATTCCCTGAGTTCTTTGTCTTCTTACCACAACTGTTACTTTATCTCTGTAAACATACTCAAGGCTTCCCCCCACATGCCCGCGGAAGGCAAACCAGAGCTCCCTTGCCCATTCCCAGTGCTTCTCTCCCATTTACAGACACTGCCAGAGCAGAGTGTGACAGCTGGTGGATCTACAAGCCACTCCACAACCACACCCTTACACTCCTGCATTTTCCAGAGGTTCAAGTATCAGAAACTGCATACAGCAGTCATAAATTTTCTTAATTTTTTTTCTTAGCTGGGGAACAAAGTCCTCCTTTCTCTTGAGAATTCATTCTCAAGGACAAGTTGGGTAAGAAGACTGAAGTGGATGTTCCCACTCTCTCAATGAGAAAGCAAAGCACCTGTTTAAGTGAAGAGCCATAAAGTGCCCAACCTTTCCACAGAATGGTTTGTGATTGCACTGACTAGTTGAAGGAGGATTTTCATATCTCTTGAAAGATGACATTGTTATTACAACAGAGGGAAAAACAATATTAGACTAGAGAAGATTCTAAACAGCCATCTTTCAAAAGAGCTACTTGCAAATTAACAATCCTTCCAGGAGAACTCCAATTGCAAAAATATCTCTCTGAAACAGCCCTCTATCATAGTTGTCTCTGTTCAGTAATAAAAACAACTCTAGAAACGAGAAAACAAAGCTACCCTCACATGATTACAAAAAAAAGGTAAAATATCATTATTTTCTTCATTAATCCTTCATTAATGAAGAAAATGAGTAGAAGTTTGGCATGAAAAGTTGGTGGAATATTTTAGGGGTTTGGTTTTTGGTTAGCTTTTCACATTATGACGCAACATCATAACACAGAAGTTCATTTAACACTCCGGAGACTTAACACATCCCTGCAGTGAGGGGCAGTTCAGAGCAGGGGATCCCAGCCTGGGGGCAAGCTGCCAACCCTGAGGGTCTAATATTAAGCTTCTGTTTAAACTTTCTTGTGTTCCTCTGAAAAATCCCTGTCTGAATGATAATTCCAGTCATATAATTAAACATCCTGCTAAGAAATTTATGGGATCAAGTTATTCAATTCCACAATTCAAGACCATAGCAAACTTTCTTTTAGATTAAGCTATTGGGTCACCCAAAAATATAGAACTTAAGCACAATGGTGTTATTAAAATTTTCTGCAGTAACATGCATTTTGTCCAAATTCTTCATATCTATTCTAAGAAAAACTAATTAGTATTTTTTTCAGACACATAGTCACTCTTTTGTTTGGTAAATCCATCTGAATTATGCAAGGTAAAATACAAGCCTTTGTCTTCTTTACAGTCAGTGAAGGAAGACTGATCAGCAAGGCATTAACAACACAGCAAGTATCTAATGACTATGACAAAGAAAAATCCGAATGCCTTTCAAAGTTTTTTTCTTATCTCACAAGGATGAACTCAGGACCATTTCAAGAAGTGCTAATGCATAAAAAAGGGAAAGCCCCTGAGGCACTCCCCATAGGTATGTGAGATGCAGGTTCATTTCTATCTATCAGCTATTCTGTGGAGATCGAGGATTTAGAACTCTATTCTCTATCAAAACTAATACCTAATTCTTGCAAGGAAGGCTTGATTTTAACAACTACTCATTTCTGAGAACGTTGAGAACTAAGAAATTCCACAAGAGCTTTAGTAGTTCTGGTGACTGCCAAAGATTTTTCCTTCTCAGTTGTAGTTATAGGATCTTAAACATTAGTAAGTCCTAGATCTTGAATCAAAATACAGCCATAGAGTACCAGAGTGGTATTTCAGCACTGACTCAGAAGGGACCTAGCAACAGATACTATGAGAATGATTATAAGATGCATAAAATGATCCTAGGCACTATTGACTTGGAGGTTACATCTAGACAACAGGATTAATAGCTACTCATCCCAATTTGTCAAATTCTCTTTTGAATCCATTTATACTCTTTTACTTCACTGTGACACAGGAATGGCTCCACCACTGGAGCACTGACCCCTGCAACATCATGCCTTAGAAGACAGCTTGCCACAAACTATGGCACAAGGTCTTCTGATTCAGTCTACTAAGACCAGAAAATATCTTTTGTTAGAAATAAGGAGTTCTGTCTGAGTTCCATCAAAATACTAGAAAGAGAAAAGGTCAGTGATTTCTGTCTTTAAGAATTCAACTTATTAGTGCTAAGAGAATTGCGATTTGAAAAGACAGAAGAGAATGATCTGTACTTAGGAATCTAATTCATTGTCACTCCTCCTGAGTTATGTTCTGGGCTTTTGCCCTTTAGGTAACAGTAGCAATCATAGGAGAATACCCCCTTTATGTAATATCTGCAGGTGGGAAAAAAAAAAATCTAGCAAAACACCAACAGGAAGAGCTCTTCCACCAAGGGAAGGGTACTTTCATGGACAACCAGAAATACTGTTTATAAACTTATTTTCTAGAGTGGAACTGCTAGGTTTAATTTCTGAGTAGTCTCCATATAGATTAATATATTGAATACAGCTTTCCTGTTGAGAGATATGATTTATTGTATCTATTCTAATTTAAACCTTGACTTTTAGGATCAACTGCTACTTGCCTTGTTCTTCAATGAACAGAGCTTGCTAGGTAACTTTAAAAGTGATCTGGAAGCAAGCTTTGCAAGAGCCAGTCGCTTTAATTCTGTGTCTATATAATTATAAGGCTATTTAAGTTATGCAGAGCCTGATCCATCAGTTCACTTTAAGTGGTTTGACAGAGCTGCACAGCCTATCCAGAAGGCTGTTAACTACCTGAATCTGCATACTAGAATATGCAATGTGTATCTCAAAAAATTCAACAGGCCTTTAACAATGTTCTTTTAATCCTGTCAAGATCATTTCTGGTCAACAAAAGAGTAGCATAGGGAAAAAATAACTAGACTATAATGTATGAAATTTATATTAAATAAGAGGTTGAAAACTATTGAACTCATCCCTTTTTTCTATGGTGTAATTTATTCCTCTTGACTGTAGTCAATGTTGGATCAATGCAGCTTTATCCCCCTGCTTACATCATTAGATATAAGTAATCTTTGTTTCAGTTTACATAAGTGTCCTCCAAAGATCAAGAGGGAAAAATCCCTGTAATAAAAAGGAAACTGATATACTGCATCAACAGCAAAAACCAGAGAATACTGGGAAAATCAATAGGTTTATAGACAGATGGCAGAAAGGAAGGAAGAGAATAAAAATAACCAGGCCATGCAAACCAGAAAGAATTTAATGATTTGTTTTGAATTAGCTAAGCCATTTAAACTGCACTCACTATAGAAAAAAACATTTTTAGCATCACTGCTGATATCACTGGTGGAATTTCAGTCCTTGAGCTACATCATTACACAAAGGTGAATACATACCTATAGTGCATATCTACATACCAGAGAAAGGGCTAGTGAATAAACTAAACATATGCAAAACTTAGATTGGTTCCCCCCTAATTTCCAAACTGTATGTGCTAGTTACACATTAGCAGGAACGGGAAACGTACTTTTTCATGACAGGAAGGAAGCATTCTGTCATTATGCTCTGCTTCTTTACTGGAGTCCCATGTAGGATATTTGCATAACCCTTTGATTGAAACAAAAGACTGCACTTACTGTCATCAAATAACAGCAGGTTCCTCATTCTAGAACTCCAAATGTGGTCACATTTTTTGGAGGGGATGGTGGGGATGGGGACAGACATGGGACAACACAAATGAGTGACAGAATCGTCTGGTCAGACTGGATAATGCATAGATAATGCACTGAATGATTCTTCTAATGCATGAGTCAAAAAACAAAGCAAAAATTATTCACACCAAGGTGAATTGTCTTAAGCAATGCACTTAGCTGAAAATCTGGATACTGTTTTCAGTCCTGCAGTTTTCCCACTGATGACTGTTAATAACCCAGAACCACCATGACTATCTGCGAATCTTTGTGGTACCCACTTGCAGCAGTGATCATAAGGGTTGATATCACTAACTTTAGGGACACTCAGTACTAAAGATAAACATGGAAAATTGTATCAGGAAAGAATTTTTATTACCATATCATTAGGGTTAGTATTTTTTATCTATTATTTCTGGATACATTGACAATATTGTTTACTTTTATCCAGACAATTGAGATTCTACTTCACTGTTTTATAGTTTTAGCAATTATCTACCAATATATACTTTGTATGTTCCACATTCTGGTCTAAGTCCTTAAAATTTATATTTTTCAAATTTAAATCCTTTTAATATTTCCAGTTGAAAAAAACCCAAAACAACAGAAACGGTTTGTCTTGTTAATGTTTCTCAGGAACCTAGCAGTATCTATTAAAAAGTGAATGGGGCTTTTGGATACATTTAACCAACTCTTTGTTTTCATTAGAGCTATTTGCAAGCTTTTTTATTTTTACCCCCTCTCCTTTTTCCTGGCATTATAATGTATTTTAAATGACTACCACATCCGAACAGTTCTTGCCAGAATCTAAATCAATTTCTTTCTAGAAAAAAAACCCCTACTATTTTTCACAAACAGGCTTGCTGAAACCTCTAAAATGAGTTAAGAGTGTATAGTCTAAGGCTATATCTCACCCTTTTCAGCCAGGTTTTTTCCAACACTGCTGCCTGGGGTGCATGTTTTTTCTGTTTAGTTTCTTTTAGGGGGTTTCATTCGCTTTTAAACAAATCCTAGATATCTCTACTGAAGTTACAGCTACACATCTATGTTTTACTTTTGATTGAGCCTTCTTTGCTTTTTTAGCACCAGCAAAAAATAATGAGTAGCAAGGTACTGCATTTTTTTTCTTTTCCTAGTAGGCCACCTCCTTGCTATTTCTGTCCAAATTAAAAGTTATCTAGATCAGTGCTCACAGAGCTGAAGTATTATGGAAAGAATCATAGGAATCATTGATACATAATATCTTTTTATGGAAAATATTCTTCAGAAAAAGGAATATAATTTATTTCCAGTTATAACAAATACAGAAATTTGTTTCCATTGTGATTTTGAGAAGTGACTTGAAAGGACACAATAGCCATCCTTGTATATCCGTAGAAGTAGTATGAAATATGAGCTCACAAAGACAGTGATTGCTTTGGGCTTTACTGCCCGATAAAAGTCAGCCCAGCTGATGCAGCTGAATTGGTCTCAAGCGCCGTGGTCTGTGGCACACAGAGGGGTCTGATGAGCATTATCTCATCCCGCTGCCTTGCTTCACATCCACCTGCTAAGCAGCATTAATATACAGCTAAACAACCTCTTCTCCTGGAAAGTGTTAGTGGCTGGCATCATAAGTGTCTTTGATCTACAGGCAATCACAGACCTCTAAGTTTTAGTGTAGTTAGTATGCTCATCGTTCAGTCTAAATAAAAAGCCTGAAACAAAACAATTAAGCTTCTTTATGGAGTGAGATAAAGAAAATAATAGATGCTAACATTAAAGATATTGAACTATGTAGCAATAACAGAGCAAGAACTAACGCGGAGAGAAAAGCAGCGCTTTCCAAGGGATTAATTCCACACACAAATGAGTGGGCACCTGGGTAAGTTTGAACTGAAAACACCAGGGGAAAAAAAAAACCAAACAAAACAGGAACTCAAGGAGAAAGCTCCAAAGACAGAAGGTTGTTGTTTTTTTTTTTCTAGTGGAAACCACTCAGAGCCATGGTTGGATATTGACTGTCCCAATGCTGTTTTTTTCAAGTACTGCCAATAGCCAGCCACGGTGGTACTAGGGGAAAGGATGGTGGTGCTCAGTATACACATTGCTCATGGCAGCTACACATACCAGCCTCATGCCAGAGGACATACAGAAACAAGGTATGCTTCTGCACCCTTTCCAACTGCGCTCTCCAAGCACACATCCTTATGCCCTCCTCAACAACAGATCCTTGCCCAGCAATACCCAACTCTAATAATCACACCATCGAACTCTTTGTTATATTTTCCCAATGTATGATCTATCTCCAGCTCTGTGCTCCTGCTGCAGCCGCAGTCCTAGTCCAGATGTACACTGGCTGGGCAATGGAATGGTCCTCCATCTGTGCACAGGTGCTTATAAGAATGAGCAGCCAGCTCCTGGCTGCCTGCAGTAGCCATCATGTACAGAAACTGAAGAGTACATTCCAGCTTTACTCTACCTGCTGTCTAAAAAGTTATTATATGCTAGAAGCATGAAAATTGCATCAGGTTTATTCCAAATTCCTTATATTTTTCAGACAGTTGTAAATAACAAAGCATGCACAAAGAATCAGTCGCACATGAATCATTATAAGCTGCTTTTCCTCCTCATCTTCAGGCACAGTGGCACTTTCAACAGCACCTTTGCTTGTTTATTCTGCATTAGTCACAATCAGATAAACTACTTAGGCTTCCCTTTAATAGGCTTCTCATACAAATCACTTTTTAAAAACTTTTTTTCTGGCTGTCGGCTGCTCAGATGCAATTACAGCTTAGCTCCTAAATTTACTTCTGTGAATTTAGTGAGGTCCTGAATTTGAAAGAAATCTTATTTAGGGATTGCAAAGCTTGATGATTTTGATATTTAAAGCCAAATCACACACTGCTTTAGAGATGTCTCTACCAAGGTTTTTCTCACACCTCTCTGGAACTCAGCACTTGAACAGAACCAAAGCAACTCCAGCAGGTTTTCTACTCAAATTTCTTGCTTACTAACGTTAGACCTGCACATTTTTATGGTCTTCAAGAACACTGGTATTTTAGTAAGTCCAGGTAAAATGAAGACAGTCAGGTTATTTCACTTCTTCAGCAGGGAAATATGTTGTGAACCAGCAAGCTCATGAGACTGTATCGCAGAACTGCAACCAGGCCCATTCATAAAAGCAGCAATGGAACTTCACTGTAATTTACTGATTCATACAAAGTTGTATTCCAAAGTGTTATCATCAGTAGCAGAATAAGAAACATTTCCATTACCATTACTGCAGTATTTAAAAAAAAAAATCATTGGAAATCTAAAGAGATTACTTGGGACCCTTGGGATTTTTTCTGGTTTTTTTTTCAACTTCTCCTCTCCACAAGTCTTCTACCATTATGTTTCTGAGAGATCACAGAATATGGAAAACAGAGTTTGGCTAATTCCAGTACAAAACATGAGACATTCAACCATATTTCTCTAAAGCAAAATACCACCTGAAAAGTAAAATATTGCAGTGTACACTGAAGGGCAAAGAAAAGCTGTTTAATTGCTTCCTACTTTACCTTATCAAAACACTTACTGAAAATGATTTGGATATGTATCAACAGTTAAGGAAGGATTACAATAGGGTCCAGCCTGCCACAAAAGCTCTACTCCTGCTAGTAATAACAGAGAATATTACAAGAGACATAAGTATGAACCTTGCTGTATTGTCAGTGGATTGAAGAGATTTATGCTTCCCTTAATTCCATTCTTTCCTGTAAAACTGCCATTATGGTAAGACTAGAAGTTTGATAGAAGAACTGAGCATCTTTATCTGAGGGCAACAGCGGACTCTGAACGAACTATGCCACAGTTGTATAAGTAATTGCAACTAAATTACTAATGCTGCTGCATACCTGAGGGTTGCCTCAGAGACCAGTTTGTGGAAGGAACCATTTCAAGGGGTTGCAGAAAGCAATCAACCTATATGCAGCCTACCCTTCTAGAATTAATATTTTCTGATAAGACATACCATTTCCCCCCATACGTTGATAATGCATTACTGGGAAAGAGCATTTACCTTTTGTATAAATAACTATAAGGCCAGTAGGTTCAAAGAGTTTGGTCTATTGAAAATTTGGCATCTTCCAGTTTAAAGAATTTGTACGTAATGGTGGCAAGTTACAAAACCCATCTTTTGGACAACTGAAAGATTTCCAAAAGCATGTTACGACCCTGCTTGAAGATATCAATCAGTAAAAAGTCCTAAACTTAGTGCCATCACCTACTGCATTGGATATGTGTCTACTTTCCAGGGAGGAGTCGCCTATTAGAATTTTAATTGGCTAAAAATAAATTAAATATGATATTTAGAATTATGAAAACCAAAGAACTATATAACATTTGACCAATTAGCTATATACCTAACTATTGACTAAATAATAAAAAAACAACTAAGATGGGAACTGCATTATTGATTTCTCTTTTCCTATGGGACAAAGCAGAGTTATAAAACTAATTGTTTTCACATGGTTTTTCTATACTTAAATTATTCCTGCTGTAGTTACATTATGCCTAGTACAGGAAAAAACCTCTTGGGTTTAATCTAAGCCTTACTGAATGTTATTAGATGTCTACCTAATTAATGTTTCTTTCTGTATACCACACACAGCCTAAATACTGTCCACAGCCAAAGTGGTTGATCATTCAGGTTCCAGGTGCAGTACTAGTTGTGAATATTCCATGGAATCTACAAGCCAGAAATCATTACATTTAAACCAGAAGAGCAAGTGCCCCTGAGATAATATGACACAAGGAGACCAACTGTGGGTTTTTTGCCAAGAGTAGCCAAATTTTTCTGTGGTTTCAGCAAGTGTTACCCATTGCATGCAAAACCTCTAGCTGACCACTGTTTTGGCACCTCATCAATGAGAGTTGAAGCTGAGAACAAGCTGGTAACCTAACTCTCAGTTGCCACGCAGAATTCAGCCTGAAGCACGCAAACGTTTTCTAAGCTAATATACCAAGACTGAAGGAATATATGGAAAGGGCTTGTGTAAGGCATTCACCACAAAATATATTATTTGTTACCACTAGAGACGTGTCCTCCGTGATGAGAGCTGGACAAGCTCTCTGCTGCCTGAGTCTAAGTTTTTTTTCTATTTCACAGATCTAAACCTGTGTAATGCAGGCATGAATGCAAGAGAAATGTTTGAAGACAGTGATCTTGGACATTTTTAAGAGGAGTCTCCTAACAGTTAAAGACTTTCAGAACCCTGTCACCCCAATCTGAGTGTTATCTTTGACCTCTACTCTAATACAACAGCCTGCCATAATTTATCAGCAACATTTCCAAAAAAGAAATTGCAATTTATTTCAGAGTGATGTAGCAGAGATGCTGCTGGGCTGTTATCAGCAGCCGTGCTGAAGGGCAGAATCACAGTCAGTCAGAGCAGAGCAAGTAAGCACGCGCGCTCTTAAAGTTGGGACACCCAAGCCGAAGCTGTTGGGAGGTATCAACGTTTGAGGATTTCAGAGGCTTCACTTGAATTGAGATCTGCGGTGGGTTGACCCCAGCTGGAAGCCAGACGCCCACCAAAGCTGCTCTGTCACTCCCCTCTGCAGCTGGGCAGGGGAGAGGAAAAGTAACAAAAGGCTCGTGGGTCAAGATAAGAGCAGGGAGAGATCACTCACCAATTACTATCATGGGCAAAATGGATTCAACTTAGAGAAAAAAAAATTAAAAAAAATTCAACACCAGCCAGAAGTTATTGGAAAAGAAACTTGCTGTCAAATACTAAAAATCCAGAACAACAAGAAAGGTACAATTGCAAACAAAAGTGGAAATGTAATTTAAAAACAGCAGCTAGAATTTGGTGCAGGATTGCGACTTGAGAAAGTAATTGTTTTTTGGCACGTAACACTCACAACTGTGCTAAACATATATATAAAATACAGACCACCACGTGCTACTATTAAGTAGCAATCACAAAGACCACAAAAAAACAGATTCCTGTGATACTGACCTCAGCACCCATCCCTGCAAAACAGACTTTAATGCAAGGGGAGTGCCTTCACAACAAGGCTGCACAAAGACATGGGATAAAAGCCACTTGATGCTAGCGTTTCCTTAAGATCCCTGCAGCCCCCTCATCTGCATGCCCTGTTGTTATCCCTGTTCTGACTAAAGAATTGGCACACACATGAAGTACACCATACTCCTCCTTCTCTAACAGTCACCTTCCTGTTTCTTCCCATAGCTGTGCATGGAGCTGAAACTCCACACTGAAATAGAAAACATGGAAAAACACCAGATAGAGGAACCCCAGGGCTGCTGTTCTGCTAGAGGAGGACTAGTTAAGCAGCATGGACTAAAATAACTGGATGAGACACCAAGGACAGGAATAATAAGCAAGATACCATGTCAGACAGAAAATTCAGGTTCAACAGGATGTCAGTCACTAGTCCTGTGTTACTATGGAAATGCAGTGTAACAATTTAAATATCTGTGGCACCATCTGAAATTTTTATCTCCAAATTCACATAGCTAGAAGTAATAGCAAAGACACGCATGTTTGTCACAGCTGCTCATTCTGTGCACTTCATCTGCACTGCACCATTCGTGCCAGATTTCTCTGTATATACATGCACATAATATATGCAAATTTGTCAGTCAACATTATGTCCTACTTCAATATGCAAAGCAATTGAGGTACAATGGGGAGAAGTGGAAGAATGAATGCAGGAGTGAGTTTCCAGAATTCAGAAGTTCTACTGAGCACAATGCATATTTATTCTAGGATATGTTGACAAAAACAGATTTTCTTTTTAAATATAGCAGGCTAGCTCTCACTTGATCTGCTTTTTCAACAGCACACATTTTGCTTCACCCGTTTAATGTATTTTAACTGAAGCTATTAAGAGACCTGCAACTGTAAATATTCCCTGACAAAGCCAAATGTTGGGTTTGTTAATTATATCTTTAATGCTTACTCATGCATCACATAAAAGTTAACAGATACAAAAAAGAGAGGCTAGCATACAGTGTGCCACCATGGAGTATTCTGGCACAACATTCTTCCCCCATCACAGTTATTTTGTTTTCTCACAGAAATGTAAAAAAAAAAAAAATACCCTTTTGCCCTGAAGTGCCACCTCCAACCGCCACCTAAGCCAGACATGTTTACTGAAAGTGCCACAGGCCTGTTTGTGTAAGTTATCCATTATATTGACTAAGTATTTCACAATGGCACTAAATAAATCAAATTCTTAATCGGACTTTTGTTACTGACTTTGTAACAAACATTGTACATTTCTAGCAGAGTATGCCAGAACATTATCACAGTTGTTGAGGTCCTGAACAATCAACCATGTTTTTATTTACAATTTCCATTGATCAAAATGTCACCTGAGTGGAGCATCAGACTTTTCCCTAAGCAGCTGTATTCCCCACTAAGCTTTATGTGTTAGTGAAAAATAGTGGAGAAGGCCCCAGGTAGATCCAAGGTTACAGAAAGCACTGTGCTGAAACAGCTTCCCAAAGTCAACAGGAATCTCTGCAGTAGGGATACCCATTTGATCAGTCAGCATCAGACTTAAATGTCTTTAAAAATCCATTTGCATTCTCATTTCAAAGAAGGATGCCTATGTTCCAGTAAGCTTAATTTTAAACTATTTTGATGACTCCTTTCCCATAAAAGGGAGATCCTGTGAAGTGGTTTTAAGTGCATTAAAAAGAAATCAGTTTGCATTTGTGAGTTGCTTTGAACTCTCTGCTTTTAAATAATGACGAGTCTGTTGTGCTCCGATCCACTTAGCAACACTAAAAAAAGTCTACTGAAAGTAAAGATTCCAGTTATGAGAGGCTTCCCTTGTTTGGATGCCTGCATTTCCCAACAGCACCACTTGCAATGGTATCAGTGGTGCATGGGACACAGAAGTCGCTCGGTTCTATGTGCCACAGCACATGGCACAGGTGGGCCATTGGATCCTTGCTCTCTGCCCAGATAAAACATTGTATGGGTAGGATGAAGAGTTGGTGACTACTCTCAAGGTACAGCAGGAAGCAGAACACACTTTTGGCAGCTGTAAGTATGATAGCTACTGGTTGTGCGATGGTCTGAGGGAGCACCCTGTGTCAACTGAAAAGTTTAATTGGTTTCAGGCATGTGTCACCTAACTCGTGAGATGTCACCTTCAGACACTGTTGATGGCTAGATGATGGAAAGACAAGGTGAACCTGTGCTTGCCCTCTCATTATATTCTGCAAACCACTGTACTTTATAATCTAAGGGACTTCAGCAATGCTTGCTTTTTATTTCTCTGTCCTCTTAAAAAAATACAGGAAAATGTTTTCCAACTACACTTAAACGAAACAATAAATTTCTATTAAAATCCAAATTCAAAGTTGTTACGAACTGGTTATAAACCATTATTTTTCTCTAATTTACAAGAACTTGCTTGCTTCTTGCTTCACTGGAAAACTCATTTCTAGGAAAGTTATCTATGTAGTCTGCAAGTGTGGATATATTTGTTTAAATGAAGAATTACAGAAGAATTAATATTGAGCTTATAAAGGGAAAGATGGTAAAGATTAAATGTGCAGCAGCAGGCTCATCAAACTGAGTGCACCTAAAAAAATGAATGCGCTGCCTTAAGTATGTCACTCTATAGAACTCATGAGAGCTTTTGAAGTTTCTTTTATTTTTTCTTTTGGACAAAAATTAGTGTTCGACATGGTAGGTATTTCAACCAGATAATTAATAAGCTAACCAAAAATTTTGTACACATGGACTGAACATAGAGATCAGTCAGCCAACTGAAGTGCTACATTATGTTTCCATCTTACAGTTTTCTTCAATTAATGTATAAATTTAATTGTTTAATAGAATCGTGATGAAGTCATAAGAATTGTAGCTATAGAAACCCTGCCAACTCAATTTCTTCATTATTTCATGTTCTTGTCTCGTTATTTAATCATCCTGAAAAATAATACAACATGGAGCATAAATCCCTCAGTTCAATGAAGTGATATATGAGCTGTTGGTGTTGCTCTGGACAAAGATCAGATTTGGCTCTGGTGGAAGTAGTGTTTTTCCATGTGCTTGTGCTAGATAGATTAGAACAGGGAGCTTTTGACTGATGTTTGCAGCAAAGTAGACCTTTACTTTTTCTTTTAATCTATAAATCTGAGAATTTGTTTACACAGTCTTGTTTTTCTTGAAATGCTGCCACACACAAGAATCTTCTGCTACAGCACGGGCTTTCCATGGAAACCATCCACTGAGCAAAAACATAGTTCTGCAAATTGCACCCAGTTGACTTTTATTCCAAATAACTTGATATGGTACTAATTAATCGGAGAGTCCAAAAAATAACTTCAAGTACTGAAGACAACTAGATGTAATATCAAAGAGCATCTGTGACATTTGCAACAATTTTCTTGGCAATATTTTTGTTATGGAACATATTTTGAGCAAAACAAGAGACAAAATAATTTACAGTTCCACAGAACACTTGAAAATTCTGAAAAGGATAGAGTCTAAAGAAGTAATCCAAAATGTTACACACCTCCAGTTTATCAGTTTCTGTTCTATACAGAGCTGCAACTGCCGCTTGCTTATTTCAAAGAGCCATTTAGGTATTTACTACAGCACCCAAATTATTCTTTGTGTTTCAATTTCACTAATTCTAATTATGCTTAAAAAATAATCTTCATAGCAAAGCAGGGCCTTGTTCAAGGTAATCCTTGTTTTTCCATGGTCATTTTTACAAAGAAGCCTTAATCCCAGGCGGTCAATAGCTACCACAGAAACACCTAGTGCTGAACTGTTTTCCCCTCTACCTCCAAAGTGCCACAGCAAAGCATACATCAAGAAAAAAGCAACTGTGGAAAGTAACATTACCAGGTTTATATCACTAGGCTGCAAGCCCTAACCCATCTCTGCCCTGGTGAATATGAGAAGCTACAGGCAAGAAATAGGAGAAAAGAGACATGCCTAAGAGAGGAAAATCACAGTAATGGCACTCTGTAAGAGCACCACACAATACAGATTTTGGTGAAAACAGTTGGAACATTGTGGTTTTAGAGTACTTCCTCTAAAGAATAAGGAGAGTTTTGCCATTCTCCTTGGAGGCCATATACTCCAGAAATCAAGTCACTTCTCTAACACAGCTCTGGCATGCACTTGGTTTCAAACCACTCTACAGGAAGAAATATGGAACATGTTACTAAAATGGATCTTAAATACAGCAACTCCTATGACAAATAAGTGCTTTCACAGGTAGATGAGGTACTTAGTGATATGGTTTAGTACAGGACAGGAAGAATTGGACTTGATCTTAAAGGTCTTTTCCAACCTAGTCATTCTGTGATTCTGTGAAGTTGAAGCTTAGATGCTCATACAAGACGCTGTGCTTCCTGCCTCTTTCCAAGACCATATTGAGCTTACCCAGACAACCAGGTACTACCATGTAAACACAGTCATTGTTGCAGTAACATACATGCTGACAAGTTTTTGCTATTTTCAAACACTGTTTTGTATCTTTATTCTACTACTGATATGCGACTCAAACTTCCTGTGAGCTTAATGTTACAGTGACATGAGACAGCTTAGTATCTGCACCTGAACTAGCCACTTTCAACCTATCTGCAATCCAAACCACAAGTTCAGCTGAACCTATTTAAATAGTTCTTTGATTTGCTTTCCCTGGTACATATCAACAAATGCTGAGATGCCATTAATACTGGCACATCTGAACATTATTCATTGCAAAGTCCCATTTCCCAACCGGACAGGTCCACATTTCCCGTGGCCACCTAATTAATGGGCATCTATTAGACCCATCTGCAAACCTTGCTGGGTAATACTTTCACAAAACTAAATTGAGCTTGCCACAGCAGAAATGATGCAGTACCGTGGGGTACAATTAACTATATAGAGACATACTTTATCCTAAGCCTTAGGCACAATCAATAATGAGTTTCTTTTCTAAGATGTTATGGGGTTATAAGCACAAAATGATAGCCTTGAAATACTTAAGTTTTGATGACCTTTTTCTATTTGGACTCTAGCTCTCAAAAATATGGTACGAGACAAAATTTTATTACATAATAAAATTCCCTATCAATTCTAAAATTAAAAAGCTTAACTACCTAAAATATAAAGCAGTATCTTGTCCATGTAAAAAATTTAATAGCTACAATATTAATAAAACAATATGAGGACTAATATAATTCTCTTTCCTTCATTTCTCTGTACGCACAAGACTGATTTCTTTGTTTCAGACACTAGTTTAGGCAAAAGGAGCACGTTCTGATTGGCTGGTAAGGATCTGAAGTTCCAAGGTTTTGGTTTCACTATTCTCCCAGCCAGGGGTTTTCTTAGCTTTAAGTAAAGCACTTTATATTAAATGGGAAAAAAATAAAATAGACTAACCATTCTTATTCCACCTGCTTCTCAGACACCTCACCTACTAGTTAAGCATGCAGTATACACTAGATATTTAAGTTCTCACAATACTGTTTAGAAAGAAGAAAGCGTGTCTCTAAACAACAACCTCACTTGTTTTAGCTGATACACGTTGGATGTTAATTGCCTACAGAATGAATCTAGTCAGCTCTCAGACTAAACAAACAAAATTATCTAAAAATCAAAAGAGGAGACAAGAGATGCCAGATTCCAGGACTCTCCCCCAGCTGCACTTTCCCACCACACATATGGTCATTTCTAACTCTTCAGCCACTTCTTACTTCCCTTGAAATATGTATTCAAGTGGAACACTGGGATTTTTAACAAATGAGATGATCAAACTGTGCTGGTGTGCCAGCAAACCGTTCTTCACCCTTGTAACTATAAAGAGGTCACAAGCAAATTGTTCTTATATTTGCAGCATTGTTGCAACTGAAAAAAAATAACATTAGAGCAGACAATTACTTTAGAAACCAAACTATTGTAGTGAAAAACTAAAGGTGATTCCCTTGCAAGACTACAGTGAGGGGGATAAAAGCCCGCAAAGAAAGCTAATTTCAAATCTAATTTCAAAATTTACCATGTTCATGCCCTTTCCAAGGTTACACAGCAAGACACATGAAATCAGGGAATACAGCCTGGAGCTCAGGAAGAAAAATGATTGGTATCGGCGGTAAGTGAATAAGCTCTGAAACCAATTAGCGAACGCGGGTTATGATACATTAGGATGCATGCTGTCTAAGGGGCAGGCGAAGCTCACTTTAGTTAGACTCAAGCTTCTGGACCTATACAACTACAGCCACCCATATTACAGCATTTCTAGCTGCAGCCTCCCAGCTGCAATGGTGTACTTACTATGTTTCTAGTATAAAGGAGACATGCAAGTAACGGCTCCAAAGACTAGACTAGAGGCATTAGGTCCAACAGACTTGAGAGGAATAAAAAGCGCAAATAAATATGTTTGGAGACAACTACAAAGAGACAGAGTAAATTGATAGACAATGATAAAGTACTTTTGGATATCTCATTCAGTTCTGTGAATCCCTTATCAATACAGACCAAGGAATAGTTATTGTTGAAAATCCCCTGGTTCACCCCTAAATGTGTAAATGTAAATTGATCTACTTTCACATCCCCATTCAGGCGTTAGAACAGACTAAAACGCTCCTCCATGGTGACAAGTCTTTTTTGTTTCCCAGCTTGCCTCACTGTTTCTTACATGGC
This sequence comes from Hypotaenidia okinawae, assembly GCA_027925045.1. Taxonomy (NCBI): domain Eukaryota; kingdom Metazoa; phylum Chordata; class Aves; order Gruiformes; family Rallidae; genus Hypotaenidia; species Hypotaenidia okinawae. Next base: position 12,359,513 of record BSDF01000009.1, on the reverse strand, counting down.
TGTGTGGGGTTGCAAAGTTGCATAGCAAAAGATGTTTTTAATGGATACTATAACTGTCACAGTTGACACAGAATAATGAATCTCGGCTTCCAACTCCACCAAAATCTAGTAACCCCCAAGAATCTCTCAAGAATGACACAGCCCCCCGAGTAACACAATACTGCTGCATAGACTATACCTTCACAGGTGCAATTGTACTTTTGCTATGCCTGAGAAAACCTCTCTCCTGAGAACAGAGGCAGCTGAGCATAAAACTGAGTAGCCTAGACGATAGTCTCATCATAATGGGGGGATACATCTTGACCCCTGCTACTCCCAGAATTACTAGAGCTTACTTCAGCAACCAGCCTACATATTCAACCTCACTTTGCCACTGCTTGGGCAGGTGGCTATCATAGGTGGTTTTATAGAGCGCTCTGGTAGGCTCACAACACCATGCAATATTTATTATCTACTACAACACATAAACCTTATGAGGTAGAGTTGATTCAGTGATGGCCATAATTCAGAATTTTCTTCCTGCCCTGTTTTGGCTTCATTTTTCCTGTTTACTTTATATGCAGTGTAATTTCTTATACTTTTCCCACTAAACACCCTTGACACCACAGAACTTAGTTCTCAAACTGCATGAGATTTTCATTAAATAGCATTTCAGCTCGAGTTATAAACAGAATTAGTTCATGTAAATTTGAGCATGGAAAGATTACTTTATTGGTGTGTGTTTATTTCATCATGTAATACTTGCATATATACTGTCCTGTTTCCTTTTCAGATTTTAAGGACACACAAATTTCCATATCTTAAACCATTTTATATGGTTTAATATCTTGATATTTTCCACGAATATTTTATAACAGATTATGGGGTAAACCAAACAGTCACAGAAATACAAAGACCAAAATGATTTCAAGTAGTAGCTTAGTCCCTTGGTTAATATCTATGTGGTAGATGTTACCTTTACTTAGGACCTAGTCATCAGGATTTATTCACCAATCATAAAAGCTAGCTTGTCAGTGTTTACGTGGCTGTACTATGGATACACAGTACTTGCAAGAAAATTGCTACCATTCATTACCTACAACATTGTGTTTTCAAAGCTTGGCAGTTCATACAGTACAGAAAAAAACAACACGCCAGCAGCATGGAAGCAAAGGAGAAACACACAGGGGCAAAGAAGGAAAATAAGTTCTGATACTAATGTATAGAAATGAGAGCCAAGACACCTGGGGTCTCTCCCTAGGATCCCTTTATGTTCTTCCACGGCCTTGGAAAAAGGATGGCACCTCTCCAATTGTCAAAAGATAAAAAACAAGCCTAACCCACATGAAGTGAAAGCACCTCTGAACCTCAGTCTGAAGAAACCTGAAGTATCAGCAGCACAACTCAATTATACAGATCCTGGTGCAACTTAAAGCTGTTACCAAAGAGCTCAGAGGCCTGAGGGAACCTGACACCACTTCACACCCTCTGCTGCAAGGCAGCTCTGCTCTTTCCTGCCCCTCTGACAACAAGTGGGACAAACCAGACTTGAATTAACTACAAGTCAGATGCACGCCAGGAAGGACAGCCCATCCGCAGCAAGGGGTTGGCACTTGAGCTGCAATGCTAACCCACCCCTAACAAATAGGGAGCTGCCTGCTCAGTTCACAAGGTGACAGGCATGAAAGAAACCAGAGCGCCTTCAGCAACTAAGCATGGTGAACACCTTTCATTATACAGAAGATGGAACAGATCTATAGCAGAATTGACACTTTGAAGCCTAAAGGAAATGGTCTCTTTTGTATGTGACAAATACTTGGACAGTAGAAAGTCTGAACACTTTTTTTTCTGGAGTACTTGTTATCAGAGGTGTGAATTACAAGCTATGCTGTTCTTACCACACCCAGCATCTAGGCACTCTGCTTTGTAAGCTTTGCCTTTAGTCACCCATGCCCCACTGGAAAAATCAACATGTCCAAGAGCATGCATAAAAGAACAGGTAGAGACAATCAGATATTCCTTCTGCTCATGAAGGGCAGTCAGAGATGCTGCTTCACTCATGGGCTCCTTTGCATCCATCTGGCTTCCTACAGGCAGAGCCAGAGCATGGCAGTGAGCTGAATCACATCCTTGCTTCAAACATCATATGGTGGTTATTGAGAGCAGTGGAGACCCACAGTGCAATGACTAATCCCTCTGGATGTCTGAGCCTGGAGTGACTCATCCAGCTTTTAAAATTAAGACATCAGTATTCATTTATTATTTTAAAACCACTTCCGAATATAGCTTTTTATTTAGTGAGGTCAGTCAACTTTTGCTCAGCTCAAGGAGAGCAAAAGCTTATCTTTGATTCCAATCAGATAGTTCTGGAGCATTGCAGTAGATCACATCTGTCAACGTTTGAAAGCCACCGTATTGGGAGAAAAATAGGGATAGACCTTTCATTGAAATACTCCATTGAACTCTATTGAAATGCACTAGTCCAAGAGATCTTTTGTACTAGGAGAGCTTTCTGGGGCACTAAGTATAAATGTAGCCTTCCTTTTTTTAATGCAGCAAAAAGCAAAATTCTTTTGGAAGAGCAGTTGATAAATATAGATAGAGTTAATATTTCCAATACTTTGCTTTAACCAGGCTAGTGCTTATGAATGATCTATTTACTCATCCTTATGATAGATTTGGAAGTAGCTTTGAAGCAATGTTTCATATATTTGATAGCTGTTATGCTTTTAAGGTCAGAATTGAAGACTATAAAACCACATAGCCTGATTACTTCCATAACTGTGGCTACAGATTTTCAGTCAGCATTTTTCTTTATATGTAATGGAAATCTAATCAGGTTAATAATTTGTTAATGCCTGTAACTAGACAAAAGGCAATAATAGTTTCCCATATGATTTCCAGGCAAGCATTCCATTTCAGTCTGCAATGTTTTCTGAACACTGCAGACAGCTGGGGTTCAGTGATAGCTAATGTAGATGTATCTCAAAACAAAATAAACAGCATTTGAAGCTGAAATATCCTTTGTGCTTATTCTTCAGTTCCTTACCAGGCATCTATGTTTAAATGAGGACATGATATTGAAGACTACAACCTGGGTGCTGCTAAACTGAAATGTGGCCTGAGGACTGGACCTCTATCTGGATGTGGTAGCCATCTGTCCCAAAGGAAACATGCAATAACATGCATCTATGGTATCTAGCAGGTCCTGCCGCAGCAGGAGAGGTAAGACCCAGTAACTCGGCAGGAGTTGGGCGATGCTATTGCAGTTCGAGGACACACAGGATTTCCAATATTCCCAGCATGCTCAGAAAAAGCCTTTCCTGATCAAAGAGTTCGATAAACAGGGGCCTCAAAACTTGTAAAGAGCACGCACAAACGATGCAAACATTTATAATAAATCAGAGTATATTAACCAACAGACAAACTATCTAGGAACAGAGTCAAACCACCTTCTTTTGCGTCTCCCTCCAGCATCCCACCTTGCAGTCCCTGAGGCAGCCTGTGGAGCAATCCAAATGATGCCTGGCTCTGAAGTGGAAAGTGCCTTACAGAAGCCACTACAGTCTGTAGTGGACAATCATCATTGGTCTTAAGCTATTATAACAGATACAATCCCTAAAGTAGGGCAATTTCAAAGGAAGCTGCCATGGAAAAACAGCAATGCTCTTCACTGTTAACAAAACACTCTTCCAGCAAAAAAGTTACAAAGAGCATCCTCCAAAAAACACGTAACATGAGCAACAGCAGCACTTACCCCATGCACATACCTCACTAACTGTAAAGGAAATGTGCACTTGGAATACAGGGTGAACAATGCACTGAGGCACACAGTAACTGTACTTTTTTTTTTTGGTGGTGGGGAGGAGTAAAACAAAGGAATAACTAACACATGCTAGCTGGCTGAAATTATTAGTGGGTAGGATGGTATGGTTACATTCTGTAAGTGATTGCAAAATAGCTTTGAATAAGTCTTCCAGGGGAGCAATGATTTTTATACCTTAGCTTCCACAGTGGTTGGTATGATAGCTTACCTTTTATGGCATCCTGCCTGCTGTGGCTCAGCCTAAAACGTATTCAAGCTTATCTTTTCTCCAAGAGTGATTTTTATACCATGGCTTAGAATCTTAAATAAAATGCTTTATTCAATTGTGACTTTGCATGCAAGTATATTTTCCATGGAAGCTCTTACACGCCACAGCTGACATTGAAACTTTCACATTTAGTCAGTGAGAGTAAAATTTAAAATACATATTCACATCTGATAGTGATATAACAAGGTTCTATGCCCCAAAGAAATGTTTCTGGCATATAAACAAGCTGGTATCTAAAGCCACTTCTAAACAATGTTAACGATACATTACTGAAAAACATCCCAAAATGACATTGTCCTTCATGCAATGTCCTTTACGCAGTCCAGTGGCAAAACAGCTGCCAGTTAAGCTTTTAACAACACATATGCTCAGATTGCGCTAGTTTCTGTTAGATTCGCCTATTGATGCGGCGGGTCACAATGCAATTTAGAAGCAATTAAAAGGTAATGAATGTGCTGAACTGAAACCTCTGCCTGGGAGGCTTTTTCTGTGTACAGGGGAAAGTAGATAGATTTGTGTCCTTCAGTAATTTCTGCTGTTGAAATGCTGCTGAAAAGGGCCTCAGATGTCTGAAGGATGGTGCATTTTTTGTGAATGTGGGCACTGCTGGAGTACTGCGATACACCTGCTTAAAAACTCCTACGCATAAAACCAAAGCAGCTTCTTAAATGAGTAACTACCCAAGTATTCTCTCTCCATCATAAGGCTTTGGGGAGAAAGCAAGACACGGTATCCTTTGGATACCACACAGTTTCCACGTAATGCTGCATAGCCGTGGGATTAATCTCCTATTAAACAAGGTAGAAATTATCTGTATAGTTAATGACAGTGTATGTCAAACACTGATTAAAACAATTATACTCTATTAAACTGCATGTATTCAGAGTGGTTTATCCTCATTTGAAAGATTTATTTGAAATCACATTTCATGGTTCTCTTTCCACTGAAGTAACTGGGCCCTGTATCTCTGAGCACTTCATTGAATTCCACAGTGGGTCAATCAGGTGTAGTGTACTTTCCACAACTTTTAATTTGGGTGTAGGCTTTTCTTATGGTTTTAAGAGTTGAGTATTCTTATTGGAACTAATTTGCTTTAGACCTATCCAGGCCAAGCAACATCAAGGATGTCAATGTTCTGAGTATCAAAACCTAGCTCCTGCAGAAATACTGAAAACAGCTTTCTTACCGCTTCTGTACATATTTGTACACATGACTATGCACGATTTTAAGCTATAGTGGCTCTGCCTATTCTTTACATTTTAGATAGCTATATACTGTGTATACAGAAAGCTTCCTGCCTCCTCTCACGGCAATCAACACTTAGTAAGAGTTACAGCAGCAGAAAGCCCATGCTTTCCAGAACATGCATGGAGTTTATGCTCAGGTTAGCTGGAGCCCATTTTAGCAATGGTTCGAGCTAGTGACATTTTCAACAACTTCTGTACAGAACCAACCAGAATACTTATTGCAATATACTCTATTTTATTATTTGTGAGCTGTTTTAAAAAATCCCAATGATATTTCTTGAAGCATATTAAGCACTTGCCAAACAATTTAGTGAAGCCAGTTTCGGACAGTTTGGAAATTAACTACATCCACTTTGTGGGTTACAAGATGGGACCCCACAGGCTGGGGTGCAGAGCCCAGGCTATGGTCATGATGGCAGCGGTAGTGCCAGTGCTGGCAGCGCTGGGGTCTGCCAGAAGCCCACCGTGCCTCTTTGGCCTCCACAGGGCTCAGCGGAGAGGAGAGGTGAGGTGGTGGTGTATCATAAGAGGCATGTACTAGTGACGAACATATTTCTAGAGGGAAGAGTCTTTGTATGTCAACAGTGACAAGTCTGACCCAGGGTGTTCGTCAGAGACCAGTAACAGACAATACATACAGTCACAGTACATGTTGCACTGCACTCCAAGTTTATACTGAAGGAGGGAGAAGAGAGCTTCTATATAAGCCATTTTATTTACCAGCACATTATTTTTTCAATACTACAAGATATGACAGCCCGCAAAGCTAGGAATGGCTTCCATATTCGTAATAAAAATTAAAACCTGACCTCTCTTCCTTCAAAACCAGATGTGAAATCACTAGGTCCAAAACTTGGCACTGTTGCAGATGATGGAAGAAAAAAAGGATGTGTCCTTCATTCTGGAATATTTTCTGTGTTTTCAGAGGTCAAGAACATACAGAGATTCAGTTGCACATGTGCTTGCCTACTTTAACTTTTCTAAGATAAAACATTTAAATTTAATCTTCTGTTAAACACAGTACTGACAGTGAAACAGAAGAGAACACCTAACAGTCCATAATAAATTGAGACATATTATGCTAATTTTGTGCACCCATAAAATAGCCTTAGCAATAACATTCAGCTATTCAGTCCTGATATTTGCTAAACAATTAAAGGTAAACTTCTTATCCAAAATATGTTTTATACCACATACACAAAATCTGTTATAAGCAAAGGAACATTAAGATATCCTCAAAAAATTACTTGGAAGAATTCAATAAACTTCCCTCCATGCAAATTTTCTCATATTAGTAAAGATGGCAAGATCAGGCTAAAAGAAAAAAAACTGTACCAGACTACTGTTACAGGGCTATGGATTCTGTTTAAATTGCTATTTCCAGTATTTCCAAGGCTCAGAAGAAAAAAAATAAATAAAAAGAGTCTTAACATGCCTGGGGGTGGCTTCCCAGCTTGCATTTTGTGAGACTGTGAATTATTTCACATGACAGAGGATAACTGCACATAACCCCGTTTAATGTGATATGGCACTTTTTTTAAAGCGATTTATTTCAGCTGCTCGTAGAAACATGATGAAATCCTATTAACAAAAGTGTATCAGGGCTACCTGTTGTAGACGGTTTACAAATATAGGTAGCCTGACTCTACAATAAAGGTTACTTGGTAATACTGAACAGTCAGCACACAGCAGCCACCAACTCTCTGGGATGGAAATTTTTGTGAGAACACAGCCTGTCTTAGAGTAAATTGCTATTTTGACAGAATATACTGTAATGTTTAGAGCAAGAGAAAAAACAGAGAAACCAGGAATAAAAGGAAGTGACAGCAATCGACTTGAGATGCATTTCCTGAATATGGTCAAAGGAAGCCATACCTGAAACATGCAGATACCAGACAAATACCCACACAATCTGACCAGTGTCAGGGATCAAGCAAGAACTTAGCCTTCCCAGTGCTGCACTCAAGACACTGAAATACTCTGTATTTGTTTGATACACTGACAAAATTATTCTGCAAGAACTGGAAATAAGCAAAGTAACTGTCTAAGAATGGCTGAAACACTTCCAAACTCCTGCAGCAGTCACCTTGGCACAAAGATGTAAAAGTTACATTTCTGGAATATAAATTGAAACTGCTGATGCAGCTCAAACTAGGGTGGGGAGCAAATGAGTCAGCTGATGCTGGAGCTGGGAAGTCGCCATGATTAAGTAGGCAAGCAAGCAACCAGAGCTCCTGCTGCAGAGTCCGTTCCTCATCTCGCTAATAGAATCACAGCAGAGCACACAGGTCATGCTAACTCCTAACAACTCTAGTAATTAACACCAGGAAAGAAAAAGGAGTAATACTGGGCACTTGGAAAAAGCCAGTTTACATTTGCTGAAGTTGTATAAAAGTACAGGCTGAAGGGAAATGGATTTAGCAGCAATTTTTTAAGCCTATACATGCCCGAATAATTTAAAGCTTATATGGGCTCAACTAGCAAACAGGACTCAAGCTTGAGGCTCAAAAGTTTCTTCTCTTCCAAATCACCTTTTAATCACAGCAAAGTTTCTCAGATAGACCCTAGAAGCCAGCCTGAATATTTTGTGCCCATCCCAAAGGCCACTGCAAGTTTTTATTCTGATCAACATCAAATTTTCTGCTGTTTTTTAGCCTTTATACTCCCTGCTGGATTGAGGTGGGCCAGGTTAAAAAACATTTAAAAAACCCCCTTGTTTTCACTGTTAAAAATATTAAGCATAATTCAGGTTTGGTGTCAAACTGAGACAGGGCTGGCTACTCAGCAACGTTAACAGGGTCCAGTACAGCTCACTATTTTCCAGCTGCATCTTCTGTTTCACCTTTTCCAGAGTCCTGCCCCAAATCTTGAATGCTTTATTCACAAGACACTTCTTCCACAGTGAAAACTGAAAACTTCCCAATCTCAGCATCTCTAGAAATCAACCTACTGATTTCTACAGCCACATACTGATGCAAGCCTCCCAAATTGTTGGCTTTGGCTTACTGAATTTCCCAAACCCTATCGACAATTTCCAACACCCACCACTCTGTCCACTGCTGCTCACCAAGGAAGGTGAATCAGAGAGCTAACCTCTTCTTTAAGACTGGAAAGAATAATTGCATTTTTACAGACCTATAGGTGCAATAAAAATAGTTCTAATTTGCAAAATGCAAAAAGTAGGTTCCTGAAGTTTGATGACACTCCAGTATTAAAGCCACACAATGTGTTGCTTTTGCTGCAGATATCCAAAAGCCATCCTTTTCCATCTGGGCCTCTGCATACATTACAGGTCTGAACAAAAGCTAGTCAAGTAATGAGTCTTCCCACTAGCTTCAGTAAATTTTGGATTAAACCATGTATCATCACTGCACAGAGCAAAACAGAGCAGGTACTCTGGACAGAGTGTAACAAATGAGTGATTAACTAAGTCAAATAACCAAAAGTTAAATGCACAATTCTATAAACATGTTGTACATTTGTGCTGCTGATAAAGTTACTTTGGATGAATTTATTCTCCTACAAAAAGATACATGATTCTGCAAACTTCAGAGACACAGCTGTCAGAAATCCCACCAAAGAGTTAAATGTATGTAGGGTTAAATCGAACATGGGAGTTACACACTTTGCCTCTGATTCAATAGGGTACTTAAAATGCACTTACTCTAAGTGCATTGACTTTATACGTTTGAAGTTAAGAGCATGTATAACATGCTGGATCAGCACTTGGTAATCCATTTTACTGGGACCTCCTCCCAGGAGATATCTCCTCCTCCCTCAGGCATGCCTACCTCCTCTTCATGCCCCACTTCTTCAGGTTCCTTCTCCAACTTTCTAGACTCTCCCTTCTTTACTTGCCAAAATATCTGGCAATCCTTCTTCTCCTCTGGTCTCTTCTTCCACCATATACAGCTCTGTCCCTCCCTCCCTCCTGTATGTCTTCAGGGTTTTACCCTTTCCTGCCTCCCCTTGGGCTGGCTGTGGTGCACTTTGTTAGCCACGTGCCTCTCTCTGCCTTGGGATGAGCATGCTTCAGAGGTCATGAGCTCTATTTTGCCAGTTCCAAACTCTGATGTGGAGCATTAAACTGAATGTTATGGACTTGCCTCAGCTTTAATTCAGTTACTGTAACAGATCTGAAAAAGCATAAAAACCCTAGAAGATGATTATGCGTTTCCACTGGACACGAACACTGAAATCACGAACAAACTTCTTTCCACAGTCTTGTGCCTACCAAAGTCTAAAATTTAAGTAAACTGGTGATGAAATCATATAAAAACCTAAAAAGGCAAGAGACAACATGACTTCTGGTCAAGGAAACCCCTGAAATCAAGTTGACCTTTCCAAGAAGTCTGAGCTATTCTGAATGAAAATACAGGGAAAGTCTAACCATTATAACAAAGAAAAAGAGAGAAAAAGTAAGAAAGAATGAAAGAGGGAAGAGATGGCTAAGCATAATGGAAAACAGAAAGAACACAATGAGCATTTTAAAAGAGAAGAAAAATCTTCCACAGATCCAAGTGTAGTTAGAGTAGAAAAGTGAGTGAAGAGCTATAAGGGAAGGCTGGATAGACAGAGTATCAGCTCCCTGATTAGCATTCCAATTTTGCTGCTGCTTTCTCCAACGTATGCACAGCCTTGATCAGCTCCGAAACAAACATACAACATTTTTACACAACACATATTCTCTGTTCATCACCCTTCTCAACTGTACAATGTCACTAAAATAGCCTTTATCAGGAGAGGGAGTCCATCCGAGTAGTGAGCATTTCAGAACAACCTAATGAGCAACTAAGGACAGAAATACATGCTTGATACCACGAAAACCACTCAAGTCTCCTTAGTACAGATTACAAGGTGCCAACATTCTAGGCATGTCCAACAAGAAAAGACATGTGCAAGAATTGCTTGTGTTTTTACCTGTATATTTTAGCTACCTTTTGCTGAAAAGGCTGTATTCAAAGGCACAAGGTAGCATAGCTGTGCAGATAAGGATATGAACCCTGCTAATTTTTAAATTATTTTCACAGTGACATTTCTGTGAACTGCAGTGTTCAGAGAAGGCATGATGCTATACTTCATAAATATATACCTATACATGGCTTATTGATTACCTACATACTACTCCAGTAGTTTTACATATGCAGTGCAAAGTACTTTCCACACATGCCACAATTCAGAAAAGCTGAAGTCAGACCTAAGGACCTACTTGATAGTAGGAATTTAAAATGCTTCCTCAAACTGGGATACCAAAACCATCAGTGTCTCACCCCCTTCATTAATCTGATTGTGTTCAGATCTCCTTTTTATTGTAATAATATCGACAATAGCTAATCAGGAAGCTTCTCTGTACTTGAGATACAAGTCCAAAAGCAGTTTGTGCTGATACTTGATCCCACTTCCAAAATAAATCTATACAAGTTAAACTTATTTTTCAGGCTTTTTATCTGTTTAAAAGGTCACTGCTTCCTGCTCCAGCAGTGTACATCAAACCATACAATTCTTCAGAGAGGATTATTTCTAGCACATTACTTCCTAGAGCATGACTATTCTGTAATATCCCTTAACAATCAATTAAGCCTGAGACAAAGTCCGATATAGAGTTAATGGCTTCAAATCTTCCCTCAAATCCTTTGAGCAAACAAGTACCTTAAAGCTGAGGACATCTGAAAAGCCACAGAAATGGTAATATTAAAATGGTTTAAAAAAATCTTTAGGCTAATGCTGACTTAAGCAGTACTGCGCTTCCAGCATTCTGATTTTTTGTTCATCCAATGACTTGAGAAAAAAAAATCATAGAAGCATTCACTATCTTGGTTAACTTTAAGCTATTATTAAAACATACTGGTTAGTCAAAGCTTAAAAGTAAAAAAAGGACTAGAATTCTGTTTTCTTGTCACGTGATCCTAAGATGTGGAAGGGAGAAGGAACTAGGCATATCAGAGAAATCCATAACCACCTCAGACCTCGCTGAGCAGACGCTGAATACGTGATAAGATTTTTTTTACTCGTGACCAGAGCCCTTTGGACTTCAGAGGGACTTCTCAGGGCACAGAGATTTTCACATGCATAAATATTTTTCAGACACAAGCTTAAATTCTCAGTACCTTCCAAAATACCTGTACCCAGACAGCACGCAAACAGAACAGGAATTTTGCTACATACCCTGAATGCAGCAAAAATCCCTTATGGACTCTTTTTAACAAGCATACTTTGAGAGTTCAAAAGAAAGCCTGAAACACTGGGGTTATACATAGCAGGAATTGCAGATACCTTTGTGCGCGGTACAAGTTCAAGAGGAGGTGGTCACCTGCAGATGGCAGCATCTTATCGCATTGTCCCAGTGGGAAAGTCATTCCCTAGGTTTTTACTCTTGCCGGTGAAGAAAGATGGATGTGAGAAACCAGAAGCTACATTTATGACACAGGCAAGCCAAAATTCGGGATATTGTATGTTTTTTTCATTACCACAGAACTTTTTTTTTTCCTACAGCATTCCTACGCAATTAGATGGTTTATAGACTTTATTACCTTTTTTTTTTTTGTGGCAGGAGCACACCACCTGCACAACAGTAAGCACCATAAACAAATCTATTTGCCAACACTATCACATTTACTATACAGTTGGTATTCCTTGCAAAATGCTCTGATTTTTCTGGGCAATAGTTAAGCCATTTCCTAGAAGGTAGAGACTCATGCTCGCACATGCTGAGTGTATCCAGGCTTTTTGTACAGCTGGAAAGCAGCACACTTTAACTCCATCTCCTTTTCAAGTGGACTGAGATTCATAGATGTCAAGTCTACACAGCATGAGAAAATACACATTTTATTGCAGTTGCTAAAATCAGAAACTTAGCTTTATATGCAATTTTATTATTTGCATAATTAAGCACATAAGCTTCTGATTGTCTTGTGCTTTAAATTTCACTCCAAAACACTATGAACTCCTTCAAAGTCAGTTTAACACAAACTCTGCCAACCTTGTTCATTTCACCATGTTCAGGTGCTCCATTTCAAAGAAAGTATGTAATTGCTTTGCATAAGCTGTGCACCTGCCTTTGAATTCATAATCTGTTTTTGTATACGTGATAATAAAACATTTTTCAATACACTATATGGAAGAAGCAATATAAAGCCCTCTGTAATTGCAAAATACTGCAATCAGCTGAACTGCAAGCAGTATGAGAAAAGTCAATTAACTGCACCATGATAAGAAACACCTCTTTCAAAATAGTATTATCCCTTCAAGAGAGAAGTTCCTCCCTCAAGTAAGTGGAGAATGATAGTTATAGAAAACCGAGAAATCAAGAACTATCAGAATATATTTGTCACAGTGTCAGAAAGAAAAACCACGTTAGAAGCAACTTCAGCAACACAAAATTTTCAGAAAGAGGAAGCCAGACGGGCACACACACACACCAGCTACTCAGAACTTTACACCTCCTTTCCTAGAAACACCTCCAGTTTAGTGCTAATCCTACATGGATATTTCTGAGCAATCCCTAATGAGAAAGGCTTGTAAAAGAATCAGTCTTATCTTTTCATCACAAATTAGAGTCCAGAGAGCAAAATAAAGAGGCAGGCTGTCTCGGAGTTCTCTAAAGCAGATAACTGTTCTACCCAAACATCCTCTTTTGAAGGAGATATGAACATGCCTGGTAGCAGAATCCGCAGTGTCTTTGTAATTCTATTTCCATTATTTTTATACCAAGCCCATGTTAGATTCAGTAGCTCACTTTTGATTCTTGACTTTAGACTCAAAGCTTTAAATTATCCAGTTTACTCTGGTTTTAAAGGTAATTTTTAAAATTTTGCCTCTTTTCACTATTACTTTTCAAGATCCCTAATCAATATATTTAGCCAAAATTACTCTCCCTTAGCAATTTCTAATTTTTTTCAGGTATACTTACTGCCAGAAATTTCTTTCACTCTCCCTTAATTTCTCCTTTAGGACAGGCAGCCATACCCTGCTATTTGCCTCCCTCTAGGGCTGCCCGTATTTGCATTTTAGAGAGCAACACCAGACATCACAACCTTTCTTACTTCAAACTAAATAATATCAACTTTCAGACAGATGAGGTAGTTGGCAAATAAGCTCTCATTTCATTAGTAATTTGTCTTCTAGAAAAGATGACTACTACACCAAGTTAATCAGCTTGCAAGAAAATCCTTTGAAAGGTGGCATAGTTTTCCCAAAACTGAGGCTGTCAGGGCAAGGCGAAAAATCAGGAAGTTATCTTGACTGGTAGGTAGGATAAGTCAGCATGACACAATGTGAGAAGCTGCATTGCACAGAACTTTTGCCTTACCTGGTGCTGAGCTTCAAATACTTAGTTCAAAGCAGCCAGGGTGTTGGAGGGAGGGCTTGCTACTGAAGCATGTGAACGTAGTCATAGGTGGAAGTATCACCATCATTCTGAGAGTTGTTCTTTGTCTGAAAAATAAAGATACATTGCTACTTGTGTTGACATTTCTCCTCGTGTTTCTCCCTTCTGTCCATAACATGGGGATGTTGTCATCCCTTCATTTCACAGAGGACGCATAAAAACAAAAAGTTCTCTGAAGCATTCACATGACTCTTGTTCAGTAGAGCTGGCTCTACTGAACACACTGAAGACTGCTCACTGTGAGTATTCTCAACAACACACTGAAAGAGACAGAGACACCACGGATTAATGGTGACACTGTGGTTAGAGACCACGCTGTAGTGCTACAACAGATAAGCCTGAAACTTGTTCCTTATTCTTAACATACAGTCCTTAATTCTTGTATTTCCTAACTTTTGGGTGCTTTACTTTGCTACCTGAAGTGTTCCTGTGACCATTTTGTTTATAAAGTCTATAAAGCGTTATGTTGCAATGGTATGCCATACTATAATTGTGTAGTAAATAAAGCTGACCACGTTCCCACCTCTGCAAAAATCACCCACATCCAGCACCTGTGTTATTAAAAGGAAATAAGGACATTTACCAAAATGACACTGCATTAGTTATCCCCCTTAGGCTTTTCATTATATTTGACTTAATAGAGTAGTTATCGCTGCACCAACTCCTATACTGCACAATACACATATTACTGTAAATTACCAAACTCTATCATTCAACAGGAAGGAAAAGGTGCATCTAAGCACATCATTTTATGGATTTTTCTCTGGCTCTTTACTATAACCTGGAGATTATATATCAGTCTTACTGGAACAGTTTGGAAAATTATACTACACCATACCCAAACAGTCTACATGTGCCAGTCTCCATCTAGCGGTCAGTCCCAGAACAAACTTTTCTCTTAAAGGGCTCGATTAGAAGCAAGCTTCCCCTATTCCCCCTCCTGAGTCACTGGTGTCCAGGGAACAGAGGCAAGAACACAGGAACCAGCTGCCTCGTCAAGCAGGAGCTGTTTGCAGATCCGCACATGCTCCTCAACACGTTGGGTTATTCATGTTTTGGGTTTGCAATACGAAGCCTGGCTAGAAGGGATCTGCAAGCTGGGGAAAGGCATCAGTGGAGGCTGCGCTAGCTACAGACACATGACTATAGGTCTCACAGCAGTGAGAAAACAGAAGCATGGCAAGAAAGTTCCATGTGTGTGTGACCTGAGCAAGGGCAAACTCGGGCATGGGAATAGCTCTAAGGATTGTTTCAAATGCCCTCTGGTCCAAATCAGACACCAGCATATACAACAATGCCTACAAGTATTTAGTTCTCTTGCTAATACATGCTTTATACACGTAGATGTCATATATATAAAGCTTTATACATATATATCCTATTTCTAGAGTTAGATACATATTATACACCTAAATATACTTGGGATAAAAAGGACTTCCCAAGAGAAGATAAAAACTATCCTCAAATATTTCTTTTTTTAAGTTAAACCTGAAACATAGCCTAACATTACCCTGAAGTCAAACTACTCTGAGCTTTACCAGCACTTAATCTGTCACACTTATAGCTCGTTAAATAGTTACTGGATTAGTTCCTTCCATTTAGACTGCTTCTTCATGTGTTTTCTTACTTAGCCTATTTCTAGATCTTCTTATAATTATGAATAAACAAACCATTATTGATCCTCAAATGTCATTTCTATTTCCCTTCTTGTCTCTAACTTTACTCCCATAATTTGCCAATATTCTCCTGAGGATTGCCTCTCAGGAGGAATTCAGTACCTGTTATGGTCTTCTCCACAGCTTGCATTTATTCTCTCTAGCTCAGAACCTGCATAGGTTTCCCAATATGTGGGGATGTTTTTAAAGATTTCTTTATTGTTCTCACAAGTTACATTACTGGCACTTCTGCTCAATCAGAACATGTTATGTATCAGAATCCATAAAATCACTTGTGTGATCCCAGTTGCAGATAAAGAGCCAAAATGTAGTGTAATAGTTAAGGAAAACATCACTCTACAGTGCTTCACAAAGAATCAGAACTGGTTAAAAATAATTTTTGCAAAGAATACCGCAGAATCAGATTCACCACAGCCACCTGCTGCTATTGTAGTAGCCACCAAGAAACTCTAATGGAAGGAACATGTGTTAAACCACGTCCCTGTCCTGGACAAGTGTTAACAGCTTTGAGCTCGATCCCTGAATTTTAAAGTTTCTGTTGCTACTATTAGAAGAATGTGTGAATGGGGAAAGAGAGATGGGAAGAAGTAGAGGTAATTCTGCTTGCTGTTCTCCTTGGAAGCTTGTACAAATGGAATTAAAAACATATTTTAAACTAAAAATGCTGAAGTAAGATGGCCTAATGGCTCAGGCCTGTCTCCCTCATCACTGCATACTTTATAATACACCCTCCTCTGCATCAACAACACTGTTCTCCATTATGAGGGGATTCATGAATGTGAATCATTCAGAAAACACCCTTCCCCAAACACTTTTTTACAGGTTTAACTGCTTTCCAGCTCAGCATCTTAAATGGAGCTTATTGTGGGACTGCACAAGGGTCTACAGCCTCACAAGGGAAAAAGTGGGAAGTGGAACTGCTGTGTAGCCACTGGTGTCAGTGGCTGATGGCTCTGAGGAATTCTGCTCTGCTGAGAGACCTGGCTGGAGGACAACAAGGGTGTGTGGACAGTCAGGTCCCTATCTGTGTAGAATTACCGCCTTTGAGGATACTGAGACTTGTCAAATGCTCATTCCTGCTGAAAAATCCCATGGCTCTAGCATCACTTTGTGTTCATGACCATAGTCACCTCACCTTGTTACACTCAAACTCATCTGGCCCTTTTTTAAAAAAAAAAATAGTCTGCAGACCCCCTTTGCACTTACTGAAAAACTGCTGGAGAACCTCTTAATTAAATTACTACTTAGACAAACATCTATTCTTTACTAGAACACCATTTGTTCTGAATTTAAATAGCTCACTCTCATCCCAGCAGAGCAAACCAAAAGCTGAAAAAGCAATCACTTTCTACAAGTGCATCAGAGGTCTAACAGTTGCATATTTTTAGCCTTTTTTCCATTACAAGTTCCCCAATCATGCTACTAGACCTTTTCTTTATCTGTTCCTATTTGAACTCATTTTCTGAAACAATTCTGGGTAACCAGGATTGCAGTTGGCTTTTCTGAGGAGTGTCACTACAGTACTTGGCACGACAGCATTAATATTTCCTTTTCTCAGTGGGTGAAAAAAACCCATCTTTTGATGCACCCTGAAGGATCATTTCTCTCTTATGGCTCTGTCTCATTAGTGCCTGATAGTCTTTCTATGAAAGAACATACAAAGTCGTCCCTTCCCTGAGTCACTTCCAGCTGATGAACTTCACTCTTAGAGCAGAAATCCCTATTGTTACTTTCAAAGGGCACGAATTTGCATTTTATACAACTGCATTACAATTTCATTGTCATTATTACAGTCCTCAAATTCATCTAGTTCTTCCTTTGTGGATTTTCCATCCAGCTTTGCACTGGGACCCATCCACATAAGCAATACTCATCTCCTCTGCTGCTCAGAGAAAGGCCTTGAATATCTACATCTTTCAGTCTGCTGCTAGTCTTATCAATCTCTAGTTCATTCACAAAAATGGAAGAATTGCAACAGTAGAGGCACACAACCAGAGCTTTAGTACCTGGACAGCCTTTTTTGTATACAAATACAACTCAAATACAAAGGTCCTATACAAAAATCACTAAGTGGTCTTGAGACTTGCTTTTACATTTAAGTACTCTTCACATAAACATTACATTTATGCCCTCCTTACTCACACACAATCTTGGGTTATAAGAAGTACTTTAGGGCCAGATCCTTATCTACTTTGAAATTCAGTGCTAATGCCATTATTCCAGAAAGTAAATAGCAAAACCATCAAAAAAAGCATCACAATTATATTGTTTGTACCTATCAAGCAAATAGGAAACCGCTCTTTGACAGACAAGCCCGATGGAGCAAAGCGGGATGTTACGCTTGCCATTAGAAAACACTACAAAACAGAAAGCACTAAACCTTGTGAACTCAACCCTGTATTAACTAAAACTCCTTTAGGAGTGCTGTAACAAAGGTTGCTATCTAGAATAACTGAAAATTGGGCTTTGTCTGGCTTTTTGTTAAAGTTCAGCAGTCAGCTGGTGTGAAAGTTCACACAGATTTAGATTTTGGACTTCAAAAGTTAGCTTTATGGAGATGTTGTGTTTTGTTCAAACACAAATTCTATGTCAGCTTTTCTGGTGGTCAAGACAGACCTTGAAAATAAGCTGGAAAAGAAGAATTTTCTCTTGAATAAGAGAACTGGACATAGGAACATCTTTCACTGTTAATTATACCCTATCATATACTTTAAAAACTGCATACACAGAGTTAATTATAATCAGCCTGTCTCCAAGGTTCAGTTTCCAAAAGCATCAGAAATAACAGACTTGCCATTTTCTGCCAAAGTGCATGAAGTGCTGATGGGAAGAAGCTGCACCAAAGTTCTTCCCGTGGGGATACAAGGTAAGCTCAGACCACAGGATCCTAGTGACTGTGTTAAGCTGGCTGAATTTTTGACTGAAGAGACCAGCTGCATTACAGTCTAGTTCTTTGTAGCTGTGGATAATAACAAAGAGATGCCCACTTCAAAGGGCTCTGCAGAACACTTAAGACACATGGGACACACACTCTGGTAGCAGTGAGTGACAGCAGTCACATCTGTTGTATGACTGCCATGGTGGGCAGCTCCCCAATGTTTTTTCAGCATGGAGAGCTGTTTCTCACCCTGTGAAGCCCTCCTGTAGCAGGGACAGTGGAGAGGTGGCCAGGTGCCCTTCCCCAGCCCTGACTCAGGAGTGCAAGCAGACTGCACACCTAAACCACAGCAATATAGCACTGGGAAAGTGTCCCCATATCCCAGGCACCAGCAGAGACAGAAGGGATGAAACAAATGTTCCACTAATTAATGGAACTATTTTCTTAATAAAAGTGCTTGATTTAATGGGGCAGAAATGTTAGTATGATGCAATGTTGATGCAATGTTAATGCCTAAGAAAGAACTGCTCAGAAACTGTTAAGAATTAAAGACCTTGGGGCCAAACTATCAATGAAGCAAAAGGAATGTGCTTTTTATTGTTCTGTTGAGAAGATACTGTAGGAAGTGAAGCAGAAAAAGTGAAAGGTGAGAACACTGGAGAGAAGACAGAGGAGTCCCATCTATTTTACAGAGTTAAACTAACATGGAATATATTCAATCAAAAAACAGTACTCTTCATCTAGATCTTCCACACTTCTTCATGACTACTAAATTCCAAATTAAATTTGTCCCTTGTCTCAGGGGCTGTGCCCTGTTTCTGTCATGCTTTTAGCAACATCCCAGACACCTGCTTAAGACAGTGCCACTAGCTGAATCATCCAGATGCAGGCTGCAACACTCCTGTTTAATCTGTGGATTCCTCCTCCAAGTACAGAACCAGCCTGGAACTTTATTCAGCTATGCTGGGATAGTACCACTCGCTACCAGTTCTCAGCTGCGTCTTCCCTACGCTGCAAAAATACGTTAAAATTTGTCCTCCCTAACGTGATGCCAAGAGGCACCAAGGGAGAGTCAGAGAGATGAGCACTCAAAGCCACTGAACAGTGCAAGCCATTTTCAGGCTGAAAGTTGTCCTGTAGAGGTACAGCTGGAGCTGTCCCACTTAAAATCTGCTTTTTAAGAATTGGGCACATGCATTATGCTGTCCTATATTAACAGCATAACAAGTAGAAATAATATCCACTTCAAAATTTTTAATATATTAAATAAATCCAGCTACTTCCTTTTCTGAGAAGAAAGCTGAGGCCTGTAGGTCTATTTAACACCTGGTTAAACACTACTTAACCTCACCGCACTGGTCAACTACTTTTAATATACGCTGAATTTTGGCTAATAATGTCCCAATTAAACAACAGTCATTGACATTCACTATCATTAGGCTAAATTGGTTTCCTGGGAGATGTCCCAGTAAAGCAGCCATCCTAGTTAAATGCTTACCAGTGAAGTAAGATATGCAACACAGAAAAGGGTCTGTGAAAGAAGAAATCCAACTGTGTTTTACACTCCTGTTTCCTTCTAAAGCCAATATAATATAGGACAAAAAAGTTACATTATATATGTCCTGTGAGAGGAGAAATGACAACATGCTGTAGGAACAAAAAATTAGAAGTAGGTCTGAAGAACTCTGTGGGAGTAGGTTCAGAAGGCTAATATAGGATGATCTGTGTTTAATATCAACTACAGAGAAAAATGCTTTCAAGAGTATCTCGTAGAAGCTTGTGTCTTCATTTCCAAATCTGGCATTTAAAAAAAATTATCTACCCAGAGCCGCAGTAAGTTGAGCACCTAGTGTGACACACAGCTCATTTAACTTGAGCCATTTAAAAGCAAGATGTCTAACCTAACCCAGCTGTTGAGAATCTCTCTGTTGTCAAAGAAAGTCACTTTTGGTCTCAGAATCATTGTCTCCAACAGGAAGAGTGAATACATTTCTTCAGATACCAATTTATCTCTAATCCACATAGCAGGTGCCCATCCAAGTTCAGTACAGCATTTTAATTTTCTACTATTAAACACCACAGAAGCTACCCTGAAGGTCTGGCAGAACCAAGTATGTGTCTTTTGGTCCGTAGTCTATTTGTAGGTTAGAGAAGAAACAAGAATCATTGAGACTGGTAAATCCAATCATTCACCTGTATTGAATGTGCAGTAACACAGGCTGAAATGGAAGAGCTATACATGAATCTCACAGTGTCTTAGAGAGAAGAACAGGCTTGAAAGTAAAGCAGGTTTTATTTGATCATGTCAAATACAAAGCTGTAGACACTCTGCCATGAGAAGGTACTAAAAACCAGCTTTAACACCAGAAAGACACAACTGTGTTAGAATGCTCTCTCACTCACCCCATTTCCAAGTTAACATACCCTTCTTGGAATAATACAGCAGAATGAGTTTGTAGGATAACAGGGCCATGCTGTTGTCTACTTTTCACAGGGTGCAATTCTAGCCTGTGCCATGGATTCATGCCAGAATTAAAGCAAAGCGAGCTAGTAAGTACATCGAATCATACCTTCCTCATACAAAGCTCTTGGCACAGCTGATTTAATTGGAGCAGAGACCCATACACACCTAGTTTTTCACTGCTATAAAAATTCAGCTGTGCATAAGATGCATCAGCTATATCAGACAATGCCAAGGGCTGAGTGGCCTGCAGTCACGGATGCATGAAGCAATTCAGATCCCTCAGTATCTCTTTTACAGTCATGTTGTCTAAAAAACCCAAAAGAGATTTCACCACCGCGTGGTTAAGTGATATTTTTCAAGCTTTCATCAACAAACAGAAATAACAAGAAGGGATTTATTTTAAAGAAAAGCCAAAATTTTAAGATTATGTAGTGTTCCTGGGGCCTGTATGGTCTAAGCTTTGAACCAGCCCCCAGGATGCCTTCCATACATAGGGTTGCAAAAGCCTATTCTTCTAATGAAACTTCCAAACCTTTTTTTCCCCCCAACAAGAAACAACGAGTAATGCTATTTGCAAATGCTGACTGTGTGAAAATGAGGAAACAAGCAAACAAAACATACTTTTTAAAAGTGGCATTCTGAAAAGGAGAATTAGGTGAAGTACGGAGCTTTGTTTGAAAACTTCTGTCAGATAGGAAAGGAAGAATTTGTAAAGACTGCTGCTGAGGTTAACACAAGGTTGGTCTTCTCTCAAGATAATGCAAGATCTGGGACAGTAATACACAGCAGGGACACAAGAAGAGCTGAAAGGACTTGGAGTTTTATAAGTCTGGTGCCACCTTATAATGCGACACACATCACAATGTTACTCAGTATCTGCAAGCAAATAGAAACAAAGACCAAAAAAGATAATATGTTCAAAGCATATAGTCTCAGCTGAACATCTTCAAATTGAACTACCAGCAGGAATTTTAATAAAAATAATTAGCATCTTTTTATGCCAGAATGCAACCGTCAACTGCAGGGACATCAAAATTCTGAATCCCTGTCTGCAGTCCCTACACTGCTGTAATCAATTTAAAGTCCATGAAGATATCTTTCTAAAAGATACCTTCAATTCCTATCAGTTGGCAAGATTCCACTTCTTGCATGTATTTAGGTCCTACTTTCAAGCTCTACTCTGACAGGAATCTTAGGAATTTTCCTAAAAGAATTGTTCATGTTGTTCTTAAGACAAGGTAATTTCCCTTATTCTCATGTCCTATATATTCATGTACATTAAAAGGTGGATTGCTCACCGATTCTCACTGTCACCTGACCCCCAGAAGTATATCACTACCCCTCTCCCTTGCTTTGTTCCTCCTTCTGCCCCCTGCACTTCGATGTAGTATCTTCACTGTGCACAACTAACTGCCCTCTGGTCAATGAAACTTGCTATGGACCTTGTCTTCACTCTCCTCACACCTGTAGATGACCTTATCTATTTACCTTGCAGTCCAAGTAGTATGTCATAGCCTGTCTAAGCTCATGATAGCTACCCTGAGGTAAAACACACACACCTTTTCTACCAGTGAACCAGTTATGTAACCAAGATGTTACTGCTTGATATGGGGAAAAATTGTTTTAAATATTTTATGCAGCAATATCAAGAAAAAACGGAATGGTAGCTTGCACACCAGCACCAAAAATCAAGTACCCTAATGTGTACAATATAAGGTACTAAACTCTTTTCATCTCCTAAACACAGATAAGATAGAAAAGGGCAAAACCCCTCTAGAATTTCCATCTTCACCTTTAAGCTACTTTGAAGGAACCTGCCCCTCAGTTATTGGACATTCCTGATTGCACTGATGTTTTGATAGCAAAAGCCTAATTATTCCAGAGACAACTGCATTCAACATCTAAGTCTTATTTGTACAAGAAAAAATGCTAATACTTCCACAATTCTTGAGTTCAAGATCCGGGCCTGTTAACTAAACAGTTTTTTGAAGCATACCTAGAGGAGAGGAAGGCATAGGGTACATGGTTGTGAATATGAACATTTTGAAAAAAAATAAAATAAAATACAGACATTAAACCAGAGAAACTCATCTCTTGGGACATGGTTTAACCCGAGGCTTCTAAAACAACTATACAACTCATTCCTCTCCTGTCAGTGGGACGGGGAAGAACTAGAAGGAGGTAAAGCTTGTTGGTTGAGATAAAGACAGTTTAATAGGACAGAAAAGAACAGTAATAGTAAAAGAATATCCAAAATTATGCACAGCACAACTGCTCATCACCCACTGACTGAGGCTCAGATAGTTCCTGAGTAGCACTACCTCAGAGCTAGCCCCCAGTTAAATAACAACATGACATCATATGATATGGAAAGTGTGTTTGGGTCAGTTGTCCTGTCTGTGTCCCCTCCCAGCCCCTGGGCACCACCCCAGCTCCTCCTTAGCAGGACAGTATGAGAGTTGAAAGTCCTTGACTGCTTGGCAACAACTGAAAACATCCATGTGTTACCAACATTACCCTCATCTTAAATTCCAAATCCAGCACTGTATTGGCTGCTAGGAAGAAAATTAACTAAACCAGAAGAAACCAGGACAATAGCAATGGATAACTCTGGGACCTGCAACACTTAACGGAAACGAACCTCAGCACAAGTGCAACATGAAATCAAGTGCAAGATCAGACCCAGCTGACTTTTTTTTCATTTGCTCTCTCCACCACCCTGTAAAGCTTCTGTTGCACTTAGCCATAGCCCTGAAAAACATTTTGCTTTATTGCATATATGGGGAAAGGAGGAAAGTTAAAGAAAAAGAGCTAGTATGTTATAGAATGCTCTTGGCTTTGATTTCTTAAGAGAAAACAGGATTTCCATGCTGCTGAATCCCACTACCTCCTGGCAGGACCTTCCCCTTGCCTAATCTTTCTATCTGTTCTCAACATCTCTATTACTATTTATACCAGTGACATTGCTTAATTACTTGTTTCACAAAGATGTCTCTACTGAACAGTAATAGTATTGATCTGCAGAAGTTTATTTCAATAGCACTATACATTAGAAGTGTATTAATGAGCACTGCTATCCCCTTATTTGTTACATTCTGTTGGTATCTGTCTAATAATTTGTGCATCTTGAGCTTCCTATCAATACTAGAGAAGCACTGCAAGTTGCTCATGCAAATTTATGTATGGACTTCTGTCCTATGTTTCATCAGCAATAACTGTGCAAAGGATAAATACCTGAATTGTTAAGCTCATTGGAATCTTTGTTAATGTGAAGTGACCTTTGGTATCGATTGCAGTTCCTTCTGGTGCTTGCTTTAAAAATAATTGAAAGGATTAATGAGTTTTTGTAGGTTTTCTGTCAAGTTGGGTATTCCTGGTTGAATGGATCCTCTTTTTATGCCAACAGTACAATTAAAACAAATTACAGTAATCTACAGAAATCAAGAGACTGACTTAACATTTTTAAAATATGGATATGAATGTATTTTATATGGATAATAGGGACAAGACAGAAGTTGTGGAGAAAGAGGGCAAGTCAAGAGAAACCAATTTTCAAGTTCCAAAACCACTAGAGACAGGAAGGGCAAGAACAACCATCATGTGTAGAGGATAGTTGTAAGGTCTGGCTTAAGTGATTGCATGTCTCAGTCTCTCATCACTGGGTTTTATCAAGACTGTTCAACATCTACCAGACATTTTTTTTTCCACTGCACTTCAATTACGAAGTATCATGCAAACGTGACAGAAATGAGCACTTTAAACCTGCAGATAAGCCTTAAGCAACAAACATCTTTAGCAAAAAGAATAATGGTCACATTCCCATTTTAGCACTGATACCTCTTTTATAATCTCACTTTGCTCTTTCGGCACCTTTTCCTTTCCTCCTCCTCAGAGAACAGATTGAACATATTCAGATCCTACATTCCACGTGAAGCTAATGTGGGCAGAATGTGTGACACTTCTGTGACATTTTACTACCCTTTTTTCCTTAGACAAAGTTCATCCCCATGCAAAGGGTCAACATAAGGCTTGTTCAGCTGCTACTAATATGAAACTTCAGCATTCAGTCTCTGCACAAAAAGATTTTTGACCAAAGAATATATAATACAGGCATAAATTACCCTGCCTCTAACAGGCTCAAATACACCATTACTTTATCTACAGCTTTACAGAATACCAGACGTGAGCTGAGCTGGGCTACCTATTCAGGTGCACACTTTTAACCCATAGAAAAATAAGGTAATAAAAACTCATCTTAAAATCATTCACCAGAAAACAAAGTTGCTGGCTAAAAATACAAAGCAACATGGACACAAAATTTAATCAGATTTCAGCACATCATTTACCCCAGAGAAAGAAGTCACGATGTGCTCTTAAAAATCCAGCCAACATAGCAGCTCTGTTGAATCATTTAAGCATATTTCACATTCTGTGTGCATTTCACTGGCAACACAGGTAAGCACAAGAACCCAAGAACAGCCAGACTGTGTTTGCCTTCATTCTGAACACTGAGCAAAAATGTTTGCATATACAGCAAAGGAGTTTGGTGGACAAAGTTAATTATTTGTTTTCATCATTGCTTAAAGAAAAATGAAAACTGTTAGGAAAGGACTCTTTAAAGGAAAACTTATGCAGTATTAACTTTGGAAGCAGCAGCGAGACTTTACAGTAGATGTTTTAGAAGCTGTAACTTTAGCCAACAATTTACAAATTATGAGTAGTGTTTTATGCTAGCTGATGCTGAGTAAAGAAGAAAAATGGAGGAAAAATAACCCAAGCTACATTTTGTTAAAACCAACCCGAACACTCTTTCCCCCACAGCCCCCCATTAGTTTTTAGCTGCCTGGAATATTTCTGAGTCTTAAATGCCTTTTGTGAATGGCATTGACATCTTTCCACATCCTCATTAAGACCCTAATTCATCCCAGACATAGCTGCAGAGTTGCACAAGAGGTGAATGTGACCCATGTCCAACCCCGGGGAACCTGGTAATGGGTACTACATTGAGAACATCATCCCTGTTCACATGCAACAAGTGAACTTGTTACTGTAACAACTCCCGGAGAGTCAAATATATGTTAACATAATAAAAACATTGTCTTGTGCTCAGCAAGAGCAAAGTAGCAGCCTATGCTATTAGACCTTAATGCTACATAATGTTCAGGAATTCCAGGGGGAAACACGTAGTTTACATCCGTGCAACAGATCCTGCTAGAGAGAAAGTTTAACCAGATAGGAGAAAGTAGCAGAAGGTCGTATTTCACACTAATTGGATGTGATTTAGATTTCCCATTGAGAGGCTCTAATGCAATACTGAGCTCATATTGTGTTAAGTAACATCGTACCCTATAATATTCATAGTACAGAAACAGTTCCTCTTCTCAGATGCATCTGAAGATTACACTGCATTATTCTCACAATAAGAAAACATTGTGCTGGCCATATTACCTATGGACATTTCATTTATGCTATGATTTTCCCCCTCAAAACCATACCTGCAATATTAGGTATATACCAAGACTCTATACAACTGCTTTCAGCTGGGAGAGAGTTAATTGCCTTCCTAGTAGCTGGTTAGCACTGAGGTTTGGAGGCAGGATGAGAATAACATTGGTAACAACAAAAACAGTGTGTTAAATCACACTTGTTTTCCATTTATATCCCTTGGTTTTCTTAGGGTTTCTTTCTCTCTTGTGATTTTCCTTGTCTTTTTAAGTTATTCTATTTTAACTAATCAACTGCCTTTATCTCACCCTCAATTCTTTTCACTTTTACCCTTCTGATTCTCTCCCCCATCCCACTGTAGGGGTGTGGGGTCGGAGCAAGCCAGCAAGCAGCTGTTAGTTGCTTAATTGCTGTCTGGGGTTAAAGCACAAGAGATCAATAACAAATAAAACACCATGTTTTAAAATTCAAAATGGTTCATATATATGAAACTATTCATTTTCTAGTTCTCAATCAAGAGAAATGAGTTTTGCCAGTCTGCTATCTAAAAACGTCTAATTCTGTGTTGCTTAATACAACATCTTAGGGCAGAAATTAATTTATCATTATTTTAGTTTTATTTTTACTCTGGCAGTAGTCAAGAATCTTGATTAGGATCCTTCTTTTTGAAGAATTAGTGCTCACATTCCTTAAACACTTCCCTCCAGAAGGAGATGCCATCCAGAATACACAAATGCAATGGAGGGTGTGAAGCAACAACAGGACAGCAGATGGAGGTGTGATTGGAGCGATCAATAACCTTAGGGTTCTTCTACACACATTTGGTCACACATGTTACTATTAAGACTCTTCAGATTGCAGCTGCTGAACAACATTGTGACTAAAACCTGGGATTTCATGTATAAACACTGAGAAGTCAAGTCTGTATAAACTCAAGAATGCTCAACATTTTTGTAGTTTTCTCTTTTTAAGGAGTAATCCAGTATTCTTGCCTCTTGAAAAGAATGGTTTTGTGCTGTTGAATTTTCTATACTATACTATTTCTATTTTTCTTTAGCACATATATTAACCCCAGAAGATAACATTTATGTTCTCTTCAGAATATTGCTTGTCAGTGTAGAGATCCTAAAAATATTCCTGGAAGAGCTCACATTCCAGATAGGAAATTTTGTCTCAAAATTTTAAAATCAGCCCTATGTCATCTATGCCACTCAAACTTATCACAGGCTAAATATCAACTTCTCTTCATTGTCAACAAAACCAGTTTAAAAAGCACCAACCAGTCTAGCTCTGGCTACTTTAATAGAAGTAGCATCATATACACATGCAACCCGCCTTGGGTTAAACGAGTGCTAGCAGAAGATCCCAGCCTGTCTTTGCACTCCTCATCATTAATTTAACAGCCTAGAGGATTCCAACCTGAGAATATGACAACTTAATAACAGAGTAGCAACAAAATGGCTATTCAAAGTTTTTCTCCCTTAAAGATTTTTTTAAGGTTTAGGTGTGACATGGTTTGGAGGAAGGAGGCAGCTTTTGGTCTCTTCACATCCCTCTAGACTAAATCTTAGCAGGAAAAAAGAAAAATGCAGATGAGCTTTGACTCTGTGACATCTTTCTGGATTTCTGACCTCTGAAAGCATATCAGTTGCAGGACACTACTAGCAATACCTCATACAAGTTGTAGGTGAGACTGCTACACAGAGGCTCTCTATCCCCTTCCCTTTGTTGATACACAGAAGAATTTGTTAAGCCTTTAAGCCAGGAACCCAGTATGTTCTTCCAGAACCAGGATCCCTCCACCAGATGACATATCTCAGTTTTAGAAAGCAGTTCTGCACTTAACATAATGTTCAATACATCCTGCACTTCACAAAAGCAGAGAGAGAACAGAGGACAGAAGAGAATTGGTAAATATAGGTAGAAATCTCTGCAGAGAGGCTAAAATTGTTATTAGAGCTGCTTGCCTAACTGCAAAAGTGCTAGAGACCTGAAAAGCTAACAGGGAGGTTCAGGAAAGAAGGAAACAAACAGTTCTGCATATGTCCTCTAACACTTCAGTGTAACCCCGGACACCCGCAAAACCAAATACACCTGCCACGAAATGTATCACAGCATCTCCGAGCCATGGAGCCCGTGTCTTACCATGATTGATTGTCTATGCTCACCCCAAAATAAAATACAAGGGTGAACTGGCAAACACACGCAATTTTATAACAACTGAGGATTTTATTACAAGTATTTGTTTGTTTTTAATTAAGGTAAAAGTGAAAATAATTTTAAGCAAAAGCGCTATTCATTTCCCAGCTTGATGTGAGAGCTCAATAGGCTCTTGACTGAACAAAGGTGTAAGGGGAGAACTGAAATATGGAAAACGTGCAAGATTGACATTTATATCGCAGCCTCCATCACTTAAAAAGCAGCAGGTTCCTATGCACTTTAGCATGGGAGGCTTACCAAAACAGAAGCAGCATTGAAGTACCATCTGAAGATTTATGTAACTTCTAAACAGGCCATAAGCAACTTTGTCTTTTTCACACTTGCATCTTAAATATGCCTTTACAATGAGAGCTCATGGTAGCAAATAGGTACCTTGCTTCTCTAGGCAGCAAGGTTAAAGCAGCAACCTACTCTTTGCCAATCCATTTATAGTCAGTAACACCAACATTCTCCATTCTGCATCTTAGCTACAAAGAAAGAAGCTAATTCTCTAGTTTGATTTCCTCCCAGAAACTGAAGGGTTTTTTTTTTTGGGGGGGGGGGGCAAAAAAAAATCAGTTTTTGTAAATACAAGCAAATACTACAAGAAGAAATACCCAGAGCATTTTTATAGCCACATAATACAAATAATACAAATAAGTGAAATAAATTTACATTTAAAGATTTTAGTGTACCTTAACATTCTTTTCTTTCCTTTCCTCCTACGGCAGAGTTTTTTAAAAATTAAAGCAGTAAGATGAGGCATTTAGGCAATAATTCAATAGAATGAAAGCATTCATTACAGCTTCTATAAAATCAACGATTTTGTTATCTCCTTAACAACATTAATAATTATGCTAACAGAACAACATATTAACTGTGGAGGTTAATTAGACATGTGCCTTCAAATACAGCATACACAGTTTGTGCAAGTTGTTTTCCAGTTGTAGCCTGTGCAGACTTTTCCTGAAATATCTGCTTGAACAGAGAAAATGTTCTCATATCATAAAACAAAAATGCACATCCCTTTGGTTCCACAGTGCAGTTTTATGTATTCTAGTAGCTTTGCAGTAGCCTGGATGCTTAAAGCAACCAATTTTAGCTCCAGAATATTCGTGAAAACTTCAGGGAAGCAAGTTTCAGGGAAGTATGATGCTGTTGGAAACACAAACCAGTGGAAAGAGATGAGAAATCAAACCATTTACACTTTGCACCCCTTAACTTTTAAGATGTCAGAGATTACGAAGGGAGTGAAGTATGTATTTCTGTATGTGAAGTATGAAACAGTTGTTTAACAAATTAATCTTTGTCTAAATGTTTCCATGGTCCCCTTTGCTGGCATATTAGTGTGCCTTACGTGCACAATAAAGCAAATGAGCTTTGCAGCCAAAAAATCATTCTTGCACAGAATCTATAAACACTCACCTGCCAAACAGTGAGAAATATGAGGGATAATTGTTTCTCATAAGAGAGCATAGAACAGAAAAAGGAAATGGAAGTCCAAGTGGATGTAATTCAACATAAGGATGACATTGCTTGTACATGATGAGCCAAGTGTTACTCTCACAAGGGTTTTCTTGCCATTGATTTCTTTCACTTAATGTACCTGATGTTGGAACCTAGAAAAGGCTGCCTATCAGTACTACCTTAATTGAGTTTTGAAGTGTTACTCTCAAGATAAGAGTAGTGAGCTTTCAGTCCAGCACAGAGGAAATGTGGCCTTGTGTCTGAACATGCATTCAGATCTCAGAAGCGAGGATTTCAGGCATTTTTTACTCATTGCCTGCAATACCTGGAACAAGCAACTAAACACCATATCCTGCTGAATCGTGCCACTATACTTGATATGAATGAAAATTTCCTCCCCTCACAAGGGGGTAAAAAGGGGAAAAAATCCTTGATAAGGTCATCGGCAGATATTCTCAGCACTGGGTGAAGGGAGGACACCACAGAGATGATGGTAGGCCAAGATGCCAGTGCCACAACAAAGGCCAGGAGCAGAGGAGGGCAGATGGCCAAGAGAGTCTGGCTTGGGACAGGGAGAGCCTCCACACTGTTGTGGGTACTGACCCACACACTCCTGGCCCATTCCCAGGGCAGTCACTAGCCCACATTGCCAGGGCATTCACAGAGGCAGAAAAACAGAGCTACCATTCTTCTGGACAGTAAAATTCCAATGTAAAAAACACAGATTGTGTATTTTGAAGTAGAGCTTTGACCTGACACCCAGTTAGCATTTTCAGCCTATTGTTAGTTCGAAGTGGTAACACCAAAGATCAAACTTATGAAAAACATAGTGATTAAAGTCTAAAGTGTAAATCACTTAAAACAGTGTACCTATAAGAGAGACCAATACCTCGTGTAGCTTGATTATTCTTCACATTAATTGGAAAAAAGATTTTTTATCTTAAAAGAGCATCGTGGTGAATTTTACTTGTGGGTTGGTGTGGTTTTTTTAGTAATGTCTTGTATTACTAGCTCAGGTCAAAAGGTAAAGTCTCCTTCCTGCAGCTTATCTGTTGGTGAGATAAATCACTACCTATGCTGATGCGAAAACTACTGACAAAAAGGACTGGAGTGGCACATAGCTCAAGCTGTGGGAAGGAAATCTGTTAACAGCTTCAAATTCCACACCAACCCATGCAAATCCACAAGTTTTACATGTGTGCATATATTTATACATAAAAGTGATTGCAAACTTTTTCTTGGCAGACATAAAGCAAGATGCAACATTCAGTGACAGTAACACGATGGTCATTGATTTTCTAGCCACATGGTTTTGATTAAAATGGTTCCAAGCAAGCATGCATTTCTAGATTTACCAACCTTATTAAATGTGAGTACTTGCCATATGAACTTCATGCAGATGCACTGATGATGGTTGTCTATTTTGCTTCTTATACAATGAAATGTTTCCAGATTCCTACACAATAATACCTAAAAATAACTCTACATCATTAAGTGAAGACCCTGGTAGAGTTGTTATTACAATGTCAGAATTAGTTTAGTATCCTCAGGTGACAAAAGTGAGTTCATATATGGATGAGTATTTAGTGCCTTTCAAGTGAAGCTTTTACCAATAACAAATTTTCACTCTTCTTTT
This sequence comes from Hypotaenidia okinawae, assembly GCA_027925045.1. Classification (NCBI taxonomy): domain Eukaryota; kingdom Metazoa; phylum Chordata; class Aves; order Gruiformes; family Rallidae; genus Hypotaenidia; species Hypotaenidia okinawae. Next base: position 12,328,042 of record BSDF01000009.1, on the reverse strand, counting down.
CTCTGCAGTTTAATTGAGAGATGTTTTTTCAAATCAACCTTAACACAAAACCAACTGAGATATAAATGTGCCTAAATGAATCAAGTGCCTATGAAATAAATGTGCATCTTTTTTCCAGAAAAACAAGACAATCTATTATAGTATCAAGGACAGATGCTAGGATCTTTCCTTAGAGGAGGAAAGGGAAAGGTTGAAAAAAAAAAAAAATGTTTTATTGTATAAGCATACAGAAACACACAACAAACAAGCTTTGTTCCAAACCAGTATTACTTAGCAGGACCACTCCCCCACCTCCCAAAACTATAATGCCATTCTTAAATTTGTTTCTGTTAATCAAGGAACAGAAATGCATAAGCCTGAAGCACTGCCTAGAAAGACATGACATTAATACATCCCTTTGGGACTGCTCAAATAAACTTCTTGTGGCACTTTTATTTTTTTTTGCTAAAATTTTCATTCTTTTTTTCAGTGATGGACATACCCAAGCAAATCAGGTACGGGTGTTTCAATAATTATGTCATCATTTCCCCAAGATGGAACTTAGAGTCTGAAATTCAATTAGTAAAACTGAATAATCCCTTTCATTAACCTATAAAGTTGTTCAATACTTGAATTGCTTTAGCAGCCTGCAAAAACTATGCCTGTGTAATGTAAAACCATGTACAATTGACATGATATCATGCTTAATTGAAAAATAGCAGGAAAAGTAAGAGCAATGCAACACTGGCTCAAAGAAGCCTGTCACCAGAGAGGAGTAAGTAAATGAACAAATGTGACATTGGAAAAATTCTTATTCTACAACTAGGTAGCCAGAGACTAGAGAGGGTCACAGCATGAACTGTTCGCAAAATGGCATGTGTCTCAAGGGAGATATGGGAACAGGGTAGGTCCTGGAAGAAGAAACAAACCATTGTACTGTTGAGCCAGAGGCACCATACATCCCTTGATCTGGACACATGCTGCTAGACACTCCCCTGGCTGGGAGAAAGGATCATCAGGCAGGTTTATAGTGAGGGCATGAGCATGAATAAACTTAAGCCTGGTATGGGACTAAACTCTGAGAAGGAACATAGGGAGATTTTTAAAAAAAAGAACTTTTGTGCAGTGCCAGAGAACAGAAGCAGCAGCATCACCACCATCACAAGTGACTGAAAGGTCAGATGTGACTTTAGAGAGACTGTAACTTCTCCTCTGGAGAAATCTCAAGTCTCACTTCTGAGTAATCCCAGGTTACCTTAATCTTGGCAGCAGGTCTAAGCTTTTTTCTTCCACAAATCAGAAATCTTGCCACATGCCACCTTCCAGAAGATGTGCAGGGGAATTACTACGGCTAGTTATTTTTCTTAGCATACATATAATGAGAAAAACTTCACCCAGAGGATCCCTCATCTGTTACAAAAGTGTTTCTCATGGCCCAACTTCCTTAGCAAGCCACCAGCAACCTGTGTAGAAATCCAGGTCTGAACCGAATTACAACAATTTGAGTAAAGTTCTAAATTCAGTGACATCTGGAAAACTAAATATTGTTTCCCATCCATACAGTGTCCTGGCCACCTGAAATTTCTTGCTGTTCCAGTAGATCTCTTTCTGCAAAATCTTCTTAGATTTTTATCAGTCAACCCCCAAGAAGATAAAAGCCAGCCATAATACCAAACTTTTGCCTTTGCAGACAGCCCACAAAAGCTAGAATTATCTTGCCAGCTCCCCAGTGGGAAAAGAAATACTGCCAAAAAAAAAAAAATTGGCAGTATATCCATACCCTGCTTTGGATTTTTGTTGGCCTAGAAAGCTGACTAGGTATGTAGGGAGGATTATTTTTTTAAAAAAACCTGACTCTGGAAAAGGCACACTGGAAAAGCTTAGAAGTACAGATATAACCCAGTTGCAGCATTTAATTAACAACATGAAGTGTGGCACAGCACACAGTGACACAGCTGTTAATTGTAAGTTACATCATCATCGGTTTCAATGCTCAAAATATTTACAAACTACAGGATGTTGCTGCCTCACAAATTAATCCTCAAGTATTGCAGTACTGGCTGTGCTCATTGCTTTAGAAAATCTGAATGTCAGGTATCTCAAAACTGAATACTCTGATACCTTTTAGTCCATTTGCAGGAAGGTGAGAGGTAAGAGCTCTGAACGAAGAGCCTGTAACAGCCAAGTAACATAACTGGCATGTTGGCAAGATGAAAAGCAAAAGACAAGTTATCTATGCTGCAATATCGCTGTCATACACTCTTTGTTGCCATGCCAGAGATGTTTTAAAGGAAGATTTGGCTTTTTGAACACCTTTAATAGGCTTCCTCTGAGTTTTAATTAGTAAGAGATCCAAGCAGTAGCTGACAGCTGGCAGAATCTCCTGTCGTGAGTTAAAGTCAACCTAATTAAGATTCTGGAAGGAAAACATATTCCTCCCAACACCCTTAATCAGTCAGGCTTGGTTGGAAATGCAATATGGAACCTTTTGCCTTGACAACAGTATAACCTTGGAAATACAGCCCTTCCAAACAATAATAATGGATTGATTTCTTCATATGGAAATTTAGTAAAACTCCTACTAAACCTCTGAAATGTGTTCTCCAGCTTCCCTTTAATAAATGTTAATATAATTTAGGATTATTTGTCATACTTAAGATTTGGCATTTTATGGCTGAGACATTTTGTGCTACTGGAGTCACGGACACTGACATATATGCTGCCCCAAAGAGGCGACTAAAGGGTTTTTTTCCCCTGGCTCTTGCTAAGGATAGCTAACTACTTACAGGTTGCATGGAAATGCAGCTACAGCATTCTGGTTGAACCAGATATACATGGGCACCTCTTGTCATCTCGGTTTCAGCTGCCAGCCATGATCGTCAAGTGCCCATGTTCTTTGTGTCTCACTCTGTCTGGCACTTGGGACAGAGAAGCTCTACTCTTCAAACCTTGCCTCTGAAGCAGTACAGCCATAACTAGCTTAAATTGTCAGGTTCTGCAAACATAATCCAAGCTACAATGCAGCTTCCAAGTCTGTCTGCTGTTCACTTTTTTAAGCACACTTCAGATACATTTAAGCTGCAAACCCCAGCTTCAGATTCTTCTTTATGTTTACTCAAAATTGGTATTGCCTATGACCAGCTCCTCACACCCGGCTCACCACTGGTATGACAGCCTGCAGAGATGAAGATGCCTGATGCAGCCTGGAAAACATAGAAAGCAGAGAACAACCAACCCAGCACTGGCCACTAGCTAGAGTATAGACTGCCCTGAGGCTCAACACAACTCCCAGCAAACCCAAGCACCACAGCAGACACATAGATTGATTTAAACTGAAACCTCAATTATAATTACAGTATAAAATCTTCAATACTTCTTTTCCTTCCGTTGCCTTTTTCTACCATGTCACACTCCAGTGACATCATACTTGTACTTTCTACTCATTTTGTGCATGGCCTGGTTCTTCACTGCCATATACAACATACAATCATCTATCTCTCTGCAAATATGTTAAGATTGCAGCCATTCCAGTGTCATCATATTTCACAGTCCTTTTAGACAGTTTTAAATGTCTGCAGAAGGTACAAGGTAGTCAGGAATCAGGCCCACAGTACTTAGAGTGATTACAATGAATATGACAATAATCCCTCTCTTTGTAAAACAAAATCCTAGGAAATGTGTATACACGGAGGTTAAAGCCTCTTGGAGCAGCTGCAAAGATTACTCAATTATACTATTAAACCAGCAGCAGCCACCCAGGTGATTTGATTCTCGGCACAGAAGCTGTGCAGTACAAAGAATGAGATGCTGATTTTAATAGTGGATCCGAGGCAGCACAGCCAGCACAAGCTGCCACCGCTCTGAACGAAGCTGCACCAGTAAACTCTTCTTTCTGTTCCTCCCATCACACCTGAACAATCTTAGCAACAAACGTAATTGCTACATTGCTAACAACCCAGACCTACCAGGTGACTCACAGGACACACAGGGAGCCCTGAAAAAAAGCCCCAGGAGCAGTGTTCAGCACACTGCCATTCTGTACTACAATAAAACCAGTGACAAAGCTACCCTGCAAGTACACAGTGGCATTATGAATATTAATACTTAAAATTGGTTCAGTTGTATTTATCTTTTGGGTAGTGCTTTCATACCAGCAGAATATCCCTCTCCCAGCAAAGCCAAGGGATGAGCCGCCTTTTACTCAACATGTGTTGCTCTTTAGATATTCAGATGGGCAGCTACAGGGCCACGGTCAGGAAAGCTGCATTTCCTTTACGGTACTCTATTCTATAGACAAGCAGTCTCCTTGGTTTTTTTGCTTTCAGCATTCCATGTCCCCCTTCTTAAGTCAGCTAATTTTACTTCTGCCTTTTTCACTTCAGCTCAATATCCCTGCTACAGTTCCAAGTCCAGTGCAGTTAACATCCTATTCTCCATCCTTCCATCACTGTGTTTTCCTCTGCAAATCCACAGCACACAATTTATTTCCATTACCAGGACACCTTCCTTGATGTAAGCTGCTGTGACAGTCACAGCAACTACACAATTACAGCTCCTCTATGCCCGTTCTCACCACAGCCAGCGGCACGTAAGGACAGACCTCAGCCCCTTCCCCTCTTTTGCCCACAGACTGCCCCAGTTTACCCTGAGCAGCACCTCCCAGGCTGAGCTTCCCACCACCTTCTTTCCAGTTTACCTGCACCTTCACACTCTTGCTAGCACGTTGATCTTTTTGAATTAACAAAGCAAAATCCAAAATTAAAAAAGACAGCATATCAAAGCTAACGGAAAAGGACAGATGCATAAAAACATAACTGTTACCAGACAGTTTCTTGATTAAAATCTACTTTTATACTGGTAGACTGTCATTAATTCAAGCAAGGTAACCTTGATTTAATAACATGTAAAGAAGACAAAAAATCTTAACTACCATTTCACATCTCAAGCAACCCACTTAACCCCCACAATTTAAAAATAAATGAAAAAAACAAAGCAGGAAGGAACCACAAAATCCTTCAACAATTTCACATCTCGGGACACCAACTTAAAACAGACCAGCAAAGGCCCACAAAACCTAACAGAACAAGCACAGACCTCAACCCCCTCCCTCCTGCCAAGGAGACTCATCCTTTCAAGAAGTCTCAAACCACCTTTTTGATGAGGCAAACAAAGCAGAAATGAACATCACAAACTCCAGACCTCCAAAACCAGGCTATGACACCATGCAGATACTTTCTCATTGGAGAGAGCGACTCCACCACCTTCAGGTCCCTGCACAAGAGAAGTTCAGGAGCAGAGACTCTGGGTGACACTGTCAGGGACATCACCAGCCCTCATACCTGCTTCAGCAGGCACCCCAAAAGGCTCCCTCAGGGCTCCAGGGTTGCATGGCTTGACCAGGTCCAAAGAAATCTGGAAGAAAGTCCCAGAAGCCTAGAGAGAAGAGAGGCTGTGCCCAGCCCCGCCTGAGTTTAAATAGGGCCAGAGCCAGGTGGGGCTGGTCAGGGCTCTTACTGTCTGGGCATACAGTTGTCCTACAAAGTGGATTGTTTCACCAGGTGGGGTTACACCTGCTGCCAATGAGCAACAGACCCTCACAGAACAATACCCTGCATTAACCATGGTGCTTGCTGTAATCCCTTAATTTTAGTCCAAAACATGTACCAAAGACATCAGTTACATGTTGCACCATCTAAACTGACCCTATAAGCAGGGGGGAGGGAGGGGGGAGAGGGGATGTTGTGGCAGCCTTGCTGGGGGAAGGGAAGCAGGGTTTCCCACCACCCCACCGTGAACCAAAGCTGTTCCAGCAACAGAAACGGGTGGGTGGCATTATCTGCGATTCACAAATGAGTCAACAGCCCACTGAAACGTACAGTTTTTCTATCACATAAATCAGGAAACAAAATAATTTCATAATTAAGAGCAAGATGTTAGGCTGGTGTAAAGTGCTTTAGCCAGGACTTTGCTCAGGGAATACTTGGTCGATGTCAATAGCTTTACACACGTTTATGTGCAAAGATAATAACCTGAAGACTGGAACTGCAGTACTTAGGACAAATCAAACAGGAGTCTAAAGCAAACCTAAAGCTAATGTAAGCTGCTGCACTGTAGAAAATCTCTCCCCCACCCCAAATTGATATTTTTTTGCATAGGTTTTCTCTCTTCTATAGGTTCTAGTTTGTTGAACTACTGGTCTATACAATTTGCTATCCTGCCAGAAAAAGTGAACAAGAACTGGTGCCTTAGAGAACTTTCTGCCCTGTTACATCTGCTCTACTTGCATGAAGCAGCACAAAAAGTGAAGATATGGAGTTAAATTTTTCCTGATCCCTGAGGCAATCAGTGTATTCCTTGGAGTATGAAATTTGATTACACTTATTATCTTAGCTTGCATAGCTCTGACTGTCCTTACTGCATATAAAACACTTCAGTCCTGTTAGAGATCCTGCATAGCACCTGACTCAGTATCTTCCTCAGCCAGGGAATGCTACAGGTGAACTGTGCTACATGAAAGTCCACCAAACCAAATGTTGAAGTATTAGATTTCATCCGCTAGAGGTTATATCACAGGCCAAGGTGGAAGCATGTAATAATGGGGCAGCCTGGGGGAAGCTTCAACTGTCATTGTTAATGCAGCACCTGGTCTAGAAGTAAAATATATCTATACTCCATCCTCCGTGGCTGTCAACGCAAGTCCTTTCAGGGACACTACTTGCAACCTCAAAAACGTACAGATTATTTTATACTTGGCAGGAAGAGCAAGACAGTCCTAACTGAATAAGAAAATACAAAATACCTGAAATGAGGAACATGTTTTTAATTGCGTTAGTTGTCTCCCACCCTAATGTCTGCCTGTGATAGATGATGTAACTGAAGAAACCTCACTAAATTCTAAGTAATTTAGGATTAGCAGAAGTGGCAGTAACATTTATCTTATCCAGTAATAGTTCTTTGTTTCTCTTTGGTGTTATCCCATGGTTTTCTGGTTTTCACATTATCAGTGTGAGGACTGAGATAAAAAGGCTAGAAGATTGATAGAGTAGAAGGAAGGGGAGAAGGCCAAGTGTTCTCATGACACCAGACTAAGTGCATTAAGGAAACACTTTATGATCGAAACATGCCTTTCCCAATGACAAAATCTGCTAAATTACCCAGTGCAAGAATTGGTGCTTCTGAACACAGCATAGCCTGCTTTCATGTAACTGGCAAAGGAACGTGCACTAATAGGGAAAACTTGTTTCCTTCCTTTCCCCAAAGTGCCTTACCTCCTTGCTCATTAAACAGGCAGGTGATAACAAAGTAGACCATTCAAACAGTAGTGCATTTAAGGTTTGGTGCAAAAAGAACAACAGCTGCTCAATACTTTTGAAAAAAATGATAAATATGCTATTTGCTCTTACAAAGTGTTCCATAAAAAAAGCTTGCCTTATGACTGTGGTTGTCCAATGATATATAAATGCCCCCTTTACCACTCCTTTGCCCATTTCCCACCCACAATTAACATATGCCCAAATTACCTCACTAATACTGGTACATACTGTCTGGGAGAAAACACAACTTACCAAGTCACTAAACACCACGGTTACAGGAAGGTTCCATTGTTCACTACCCAATTAAGTCACATGCACCTCATTTGAGAGCACAGCACTGACTCTGATAGCATTGTAATTCTAAGCTCATTTATTCAGCGAGTGCATAGAGTGCTGAAACTTTCATTTGCTGTAGTACTACAAGAATGCCTCAAATATAAGAATAATTATTGCTGCCAAGGTTGAGAGAAATTAATTTGGAAACAAGTGGCATATTCATGAGTGTGTTTCCTTTGCTATTTGCATGCATCCAACACAATCCTAGTAAGTACTTTTGAGGAAATAATTGACTTGGTCATTCAATCTGAACATGTCTTTGAAGGTTATTAAACTCAGACACATGTCCACAGAATTCACATATTGAAAGCTCAATTAAAATTGAAATACTAAATCAATCTTCCAGTCATAATGCAGTCGTGCTGTCTCAAGACAGTAAAACAGAACAACACATCAGATGCTGACACTGAACAATTCACCTTATTCTTACACTTTGCCTTCTCTTTGGCCTAATTCCCAATTCAGTTACTCCCTTTTCTGTTAGGTTTCTGAAGGCCTGCTGCACTAACCAGCTTACTTGTGTAAAAGCTGCAAACCTCTGTGAGTGTGTGAGTGTACAAAAAGCAAACATGCAGGTGATTCAAAACATGCCACGAACAGGAACAAACCCTGATAGCTGCAGACAGCTCTGGTTACTGCTTATTTTTTCTGGTTTGTTTCTCCCAATCTTTCTGATATAATTGAGGACTGTGAGCAAGATTTCTTGGAAAAATTGTGCCAAGTACTCTGACTTTGCATTGGATCTGAAGACAAAAGAGCTGAAGATTTAAAGAACACAGAAAAACTCTGAACACTTCCATACATGCATATTTTAATATAAATAATAGATGTCAATTGTGCCAATTTGGCAAATCACTTGAGACCTTGATTACATTTGAATATCAGAAAACTTGGATTATAAAATGAAGCTAATTTCTACTCACATTCACATGCTGACCATTCTCTTGTAAGAAAAATAAAAAAAAAAAAAGGTTTAATTCAATCTTGTAACTTAGTGGGACAGCTACTTTACACCTCCCCAACGTTAACAGCCGCCATACAGTCAAACTATCACAGGGAAGCTATAGCATGAGCCACCAATGTCACAGCTAGCACTGCAAAAACCCCAACAAATACCACCCTCCCTTTTATAGATGCAAATCCCTTGACTTAATTTCTGTGAAATCACAGAAAATACAGTGAACTTAATGATTTTGAAGGATTCTCAGAAATAAAATATATTGTCAGGGTGTGCTGTTTAGTAAACATAAGATCCTGGGTTTAGTTCCTAGTGGTGCCTCCAGCTGGTTTTGATGAGAGAATGAATTATCTTCATTGTAGCTCATACGGGCTATTTTTTGGATTTGTGCTGGACACATTGTTGATAACATGGAGATGTTTTTGCTATATAGAGGTGTTTCTGTTATTGCTGAGCAGTGCTTACACAGAGCCAAGGCCTTTTCTGCTTCTCACCCCACCAGCCAGGAGGCTGGGAGTGCACCAGGAGTTGGGAGGGGACACAGCTGGGACACCTGACTCCATCTGACCAAAGGGATACTCCATACCATATGATGCCACACTCAGCATACAAAGCTGTGAGGAGAAAGAAGGGGGACTTTCACAGAATCAGTGTGATGGCATTTGTCTCCCCTAGTAACCTTTATACATTATGGAGCCCTGCTTTCCTGGGGATGGCTGAACTCCTGCCTGCCCATGGGAAGCAGGGAATGAATTCCTTGTCTTGCTTTGCTTGAGTGTGGAGCTTTTGCTTTGCCTATTAAACTGCCTTTACCTCAGCCCCGCCCCCCTCTTCCCCCTCCCCCTCCCCCGAGTCTTCTCACTTTTACTCTCCCAACTCTCTCCCCCATCCTGCCTGAGGGGAATGAGCAAGCGGCTCCTTGGGGCTTAGTTGCCAGCTGGGGTGAAAACACAAGACATGGTGACCAAGATCTATAGCTCAAGCTTATACCCACTGAAAGATTTATGATCTAGTTAGATAGATGAAGATTCATGACAGTAAAACCTGAGTCGTCACAGTTGAAAAAGTGATGAATTGTCAGAAATTAAAGATACAGCAAGATACTTCAGGTCCTATTAATTCTCAGATTTCATCTTAAGCATCAATAATTTCCACATCTAAAAGCATAAATGCAATTAATTAAATTGCAATTAAAGAATGTTCTCTCTCATCACACCAGATTAGCTCACCTCAGACAGATTGTGTTCATATCCCTAATCCTAAAATGTAAAGAACATGAATTTTCAAAGTGGGTGGCTTTGGAAATGCAGTGCGGTTTGGAGCTGCTAGCCTTTTAAAATGAGTCAGCAAAGAAGTGGACTTGAGAGCACAGTAAACAGGCACATTTGAGTCACTCTTCATCAGCACTGCTGATTTGCCTAGTGGCTGCAATCACCTGCTTTTAAACCCAATCCTACAGCTGCATTTCACATAGGCATCTAAGCCAAAAATAATTTCACTGAGACTTCTGGCCTCATATAAAGAGTTTCTACTAGTTCTTTAGGGAAATTTGGTTATTATGTCCACCAGCTCAAAGATTAATATATCTGAAATATGAAAAGGGGAGAAGCAATACTCCAGACCGATCAGGCCTTTCAAGCAACAGTATTATTGCTTTCCAGTGTGTTCCTCTCTGTGTAGTGAAAATGCCATCATTGTGATTTTCTACACACAATTTTCACAATCCAGTAAAAGCTGAAACTCTTCTTTTTGCAAGAAGTGTAATTCTAAGCAGGGTAATTTTCTAAGCATTGTAAATTACACACATATTGGTTGAAAGAAAAAAATGCAGCCACATTTTCTTTCTGCTTGTTGTGACACTTTCATGGTCAAGAAAAAGAAAGATTTTAGCAGCTCTTATAAAGTATTAACATGTTCTAATTAGACTCTCCTAAGATTTCTTAGATATATTTCTTAAAGGATGCCTTTCCAACAAAGTTCTTGGAATTTATTATCAGCATCACCCAGCAGTGGATTACCAAGATGAAACACACTTGCATTAACAGTTTTCCCCATGCTACTGTGGGTATACGAATACCTCACAATCATTCTACAAAACAAGGCTCCAGTAACTCAACATGTGTTCTGTTTTAGTTTGAAGCATTTGTGTTCTCTTTTACTGACAACACAGAAGTTCTAATAAGGGACTATGTAGAGCAGATACAAAATGTAAAGTAACTCTAAAATGAGTTGATTTATGCTAGATTGAGGATTTTTTAAAGATATATCAATGATATTTTCTACTAATATACACCGAACAGCTTACATATTAAACACTGAATTTAAAAAGAAAAAAAACACCACATTTTTCCTTGCAATTTTCCAGATTAGTTTTCTTTAATCACTTTGTATAGTGCATCCTGATAACTCTATAACTGAGCAACAGTTACTTTGTTCTGTACATTTTGAGTGGAAAAATATTTATTTTCCATTTAAGGGGGAGTTCAGGATGTGTGGCAGGATTTCAGTAGCAATGTGAACATCCTGCAGATCCTGTCACTAGGCTCACAGATGCAACCCCCCAGCATTTTCTTTTCCAAATTAACAGTCTGTACCTGTTGTTTGTTAGGTATTCTGATAATTTTTAAACCCTTAACTGATACTTCAATGAACATTTAATGCCATATAATAATATCAATAAGCTTATATAATGAAAAAAGTGGATATTTAGTCTTTCCCCAACTACTAGATCTAGGTTACATGCTTGTCTGTAACACTAAATTACTTTCAAGCACTGGGAAAGTCACTTAAAGTTTCATGTTTTGGTCCTCATGAATGAAAATAAATTAATCATTTATTTCTACTCTTATAGATAGCCATCCCATAGCTTAGAAATTTATGTGTCTGTTTACATACACGTGTGTATATAATAGACATTTAAATGCTAGTTGAAGTACATACACATAACACTAATGCTATATAAACCAGACACTAAGTAGCCTCCACCGAATTTAACTATCCCAGCACAGAAGCAAAGGGATATGGAAACAGAATCCTGGGAAAACACGTGCATGTGTGTGGGTATCTCATTTTGTCTGCCTACACAGTTACCCTATGATTAAGTTGAATTATAGGAAAAAGGGAGTGGAACATAAAACCCAACAACACATGGATAGCTTAACACTTCTGACTTGGAAAAAAGCAAGCAAACAAATCTCTCTCACTGCTGGCATTTCAATACGAAGACATGCAACATATGAACTGACATAATTTACTTTGACACACCATCATTATTTGTTAAGATAAATTAATAAACAGCACCTTTGGGTGCAGCCAATTCATTCCGTTCCTGTCACAGTTGATTAGAGTATCTGACTGAGCAGTAATAAAATGGAGAGTGCATTAATATACGATAGTTTCCTTTGTTTACTTAATGCAGAACAATTACTGCTTATTCCTTCCACCAATCACAATTTTCTCATGAACAGTGAGCATTTCTACCTCTTGCTTACAGTGTTGAAATGAAAAGGGTCATTACTCACATTTTATTATTGCCCAGAGCTCTTAGTTACTGTGAAATAGAGGAGTTGTGGTGATTTAAATATGTAACATATAGTTTAACTAGTCACATTTGTTCAAAAGATCTATGATTAACAATATTAAAACAAAATCACAACGTGTGAACATTCTATAAATTTAATGTGTGAACGTTGTACCTCAAATGATATTCTGCTGGTTTGTGTATACTGTAGATAACTTCTCATCATCTTGAATATCAGAAATATGGGAATCATCGGTATTCCACTCCACTAGCATTGCCCTTTGCAAAATGTGTTCAGATCATCCTAAATTAATTTCTCACTTTTTGCATGCCGGGAAAATAAAAATACTTCAAGTTCATTTTTTAAAACTGTCTTTTGATTACCATCCTCCTGTGGGATATTGCAGGATTTCTTCTCCAGTTACTACTGTACATTATTACTCAGTATCCCTCCGTCTTTCATACTACCATTCCTACTTCTTTGTTTCTGATGCAGGAATACTTTCCTGAAGCAGGTATGGAATTACTGCAACCAGTAACTTACCACAGAGAATAACACTGTCTTTATCTTATCAAACCTTCCTTACAGGGACATGATTCTCTTCTAAGGCTACTTTACATCATCCCAGGAACTTGAAAAGTATTTTCATACTTTGTCATTAATCAATGTTTGCAATCAAGGACATGTAAATGCTTACTGCACATAGGAATCTAGCCCAAAGGGTTAAATTAAGCCCTGTTTGAATTATGATCAATATAGCCACCGACTTCAGTCAACCCAAAATTTCATTTTCTCTCCATTATTTATGCTTAAGATCTTCATTGTGTATGCTGACGTTTTCCTGCTTATCCAGGCTTCACTATAATAGAGATCAGCAGTGTGAATGCTATATTGTCTGGCAGGAATCCCTTAGTTCTATTATTGGTGCCGATGTTCCCACTGTGTCTTTTGATAAGGTAATGAAGTTTAATTTAGTAGAGCTGTGGGTGCTAAACATAGTGAAAATCCAACTGTTTTTGATAGGGAGCCCAATTACAGCTTAAATCACCTAATTTCAGGTAGCTAGGCCCCCTGCACCACTTAGACATTTCAGGCAATTGACTTGTAGTTGCGTTATCAGGATTAATCTGTTCATACAAGATAAATTGGCAACCATTAAAATCCTAAAGAACCACTCACACATAAAACTTACCTGAAACCTTCTGTGGATCATTTGAAACCACAAGAACAAAAAATTTTGTGGTCAGGCAGCTGCCTTCTCTCCAGTTTGGAGTCTGATTATAGAAAAAAAAAAAAGCCAAACATTGGAAGTATATTGCCTATCTAAACACTTTTAGGGGTTTTATTTATGTAATCTGAATGTGTCATACTCATTAATAGATTTTATCTCCAGATTACCTCTGGGATAGCCAAAAACTAAAGGACCTGGGTTTGGCCAAGGTCAAAAACTCAGGCTGAACTGCAAACTGAAATCCTGAAATGACACAGCTGTTGCCTCTCAACGGTCATATAGCACCATTTTGTGCTATAAGATAGACATTATTTCTAATATTATTATTGCCTTGCTTTCTTGTGTTATAGAAGCATATGGAGTACAGGATAGCTCAACAAAACATGCAGCACACATGGGGGAACAGCACTTTTTTGAAGCTGTAATTCAGAGACTCCTAAAGAGCCTGCTGCAGCTCTTCCCAGCACAGCTCTGGGCCAACTGTAGGCACTGAGGAAGCAACATGCATTGACCAAACTGTTGTAGCCCAGAGGCAAAATCAAGGGAATTAAGCTTCCTAAGCTCCTCTTCTTTCTTGCCTGTTGCCCAGACTGGTTTCTGCATTTGATGAAGAGGAAGCCAGTGGCTCCCTTGGGAGCATTTCTCCTGCATGCCACTCGCCTAGGCCAGCTGAAAAGCCTTGTGGTCACCCTTTGTTTTGATGCACTGGTATGGTACAAATACTACTGTTGGGAGCCTCGGGTATAATGAAGGATTGAACAGAGGTTATTTTTATGTGTCTTTGCTAGAAAGTCATGGCACTAGTGCTTGGACAATTTATCTGCTGTTTAATTAAGAAATGCTGAAACGTGGGGACTGATGGATGGAAGGAGCCTGGTCCTAACCCGAATGATGTCAAGGGAATTACTCCTTCAGATCAAAGGGACTTTGCATTAGGAGTAAAGTGCCACATGGTTGTACAGACTGCTGACACAATCACTGTAATTTTAGAAAATAGCTTGTTCTTAAGAGACACCCTGAAGATTTCCTGTGTTTAAAATAAAAAAAGAAAGCATTTTTGCTCCTAAGTCTGTTTAAGCTTCTTAACTTTATCAAAAGGCATGAAAAAAGTTAGGAAAATGAAGCTCAGAGGAGAAAAAAGAGCCAGTCAAAAGATTTTTTGAAAGAATTAAATATTAGTAGGGGATGATATGAGGGAACACAATAAAGCCACAAGGTTTGAAGATTTACCTGTTCTCTGCCATTAGGTGCAATGATTATTTCCTGCTCTCTGCCACTGGGGAGAGATGCTTTGAGGGGGGAAAGGCATTTTTGTAATCCTAACCATCACTCTTGTTATTAAACTCTTGCACAAGGGGAATCCAATAGGTTCTTTGAAAAGCAGATTATATTAAAGAGGGATTTCATTTTGCAAATATACAGCCTGTAAACATAAGAGACAAAAGGTAATACAATAAAATACAAACCGACACTGAAAAAAAACCCTCATGCAGTTATTTTAATTATTGTTCTCCTGGATTGAGATGGCAAGCAACTTGTAGAGGTTTTACACAAATGAGATGTTCTGTTTCAGGAATGTGTGCTTAAAAGCTGTCATACAGCGATTATGCAAAGGCTGTTCTTTAAGACTTTACATTGCCTACTATGGGCAACAAATGATTGAGAATACAGGCATCCAAGCACCTGGACAAAAACCCCCAAAAGTCTACTCATACTGTTTTAGGTATGTTTGACTATTTCCACTGAAGTTTAAAACTTAAGTGTTGCTTTTTATTTTGCAGTGTGCTTTATGAATAACAATAATGCAAAAAATGAACTGAAGGTACATCCAGTTTAAAGAGACTGTAACTTCACTTGGTGCTATGCATTGTACAGTCTTCATCTGTAACTCCAGATTTCATTAATCCTTTTCCCATATAGCATTATGGGCTAGATATTCAAGATATATTGGGGGACATCTGGCCTACAGTTTCAAAATGAATTGTATATTGGGAATATTTGCTACTACCGTTGTGCTGGCATTCACTGCCCCTTTGGATAACCCAATCTGGCTGTTTGTGAGACACTGTACCTCAACTGAAATTTTATGGATCAAAAATAACTCTTCCTGCTCCCCTGTTTTCTCCCCTCACACCCTTCTTCCATCTCTTAACCTTGACCTTCTTCCCACCCTCTAACACAGTCAACAACAGGTACAGACAGGAGATGGGCCAAATCCATCAGGTCTATTAACCAACACCTCTCGAATTCAGGTAGTTTAACATTACCTGTGAGGAAGTATAAAAGGCATAGCTACAGGCAATATGTTCCCGTGAGTCTTTAGCCAAAATAATAGCAAAAGGAGGTGAATGGCTTCTCACCAAATACATAAAATGCTGGTGTTATGCCAAGGGAAAAGGAGGGGAGCAAAGGCCAAACAGCTACATCTGATACTGGCAGGTCAAGATCTGGCAGGTATTAATGGCACGGGGCAAATAGAAATTTTTCAGGATCCTTGCATTCCATATCAAGAGCAGCTAGATTTTCAGTCTTTGCCTTGACAAGAAAAATTAAGTTTATAAGGTAATGGAGTTACAGTAAAAACTTTAATATATTATGAAATCTTGATAGCTGTTAGTAGTCAAAGGGTTCCAAAGGAAATCTCTGCATGATTATGGGTAATATTTGGAACAATTGGAAAGCTGGTAACTGCATATATTTTGGATCAATCATAGTTCTCTCTGGTACTGCTGAGAAACTGTCAGTTCCATTGCTGAAAATGATCCTTACAATGTAACCTCAATCAAAAGATACTATAACAGCATTGATTTCAAATCCGCTTGTTAGTTTTCCAATAAATTCCTGACATAGCAGCTGCTATTTCTTTCTCCATTAATCATATTTTGGCTATAATCTCTTTTTGTTACTGCATCTCACAGTGGGTTTTTTTATTATTAAAAAGAACACAACTTACAACTTCTCTCCTCTTTGTTTTCATTTAGTCTAATATTTTGTATTATTTCATTGACCTTAATAGCAGAATTTTCCCTTCCATTTCTTTAACGCTGCATTTATTTAAACCTAGCTAGAGAGGAACAAATGCTTTTATAGTCCAGACAAGAATTCTGAATAAATGGATACAGTGAGTATAAAGTCCACAGGGTAATCTGTAAGTGTAGATTATGCTTTCTATTATAAAATACAACTGTGAAGTGCTTATACGTAAAAGCTGTACTAAATTTTAATAGTATACCACAGTTGCAAATCTATATTTTAAAGTGCTGGGATGTTTTCTGCTACCAAATAAATTTTTATCTGTGAAATAGAAATACAGCTTTAGAAGCCTATAACTATGGGCTTTCCTTGCCTTGGAAGGTTCTGAGATTTATCTTAATATGAATTGTAGGTAACAGCAATGACAAACTGTACCTTATGGTGATTAGGTGAAGTTAGTAATAGCCAGAGAACTGTTTCCTTGTATTACATGAGTCCTCTTTGTGGGATGGTAGAAACCCCCAATATAATGTATAACATATCAGGAAAATAAAACAACACACCTCTCTATGCTTTTCCAGCACTCTGAAGTAGATGTATCCCATTTCATATTTCAGGGTGATATATACTAACCATTTCTGGGAAGGGAAATATGTAGCAAAATGTTATTTAAACAAAAAAATAATTCACATACCAATTCACAGGAACTTCATTTTTTTACTTACTCTTCTATCACTGTTAAAAATTGTCTGTACCCTCAATGTTATTTCTCATCCAGCAACCTCAATATGTACATTGTAAAGATGAATGGATGAGGTGTTTAGAGTTAATGATCTGTGTCATATTGCATCCATTTAGCTAAAGATATATAATCCCACGCAGTTTAGTTTATATTGACTCTTATTCAAGAACTACATATTTGAAAGGCCATCACACTATCCTGACAGTTTAGAAGATGAAAATAAATAAGACAATATATTCAACTCTCTGCTTTTTAGATAAAGTCTACAGACTACTTGATAGTTTTAGTTCCTATATTTTACAGTGATATTAGAGTTATGTATCATAAAATTACAGCCACATTGCATTTTATCACTTCAACTTTAGTTCTCCTTTGGAAACATTTTTAGTTCATTATATTTTTGCTAGCATAGACATATCCTGTATCTGATTGTACATGAGTATGTATAGTCTGAATAAATACATATGATTTCAATCACTTCTATGCATTCCTCCAAACTGTTTCCTTTTATGTCTATAGGATGAGATTCACCTCAAAGTAACAGTTACCAGGAAGAGACAAAGTAATTCTAAATAAAATAATTGCAAAAGGTCTTAGTGCAATGCCAGAAAGAAATTTTAGTAACATGTTGAGTTAGAAGGCCTTGACAGGTATAATAAAATGCAAAAGAGACAGGATATGTTTTATACATAAATACTATACTGCACAAACAACCTAGACTTTTGTCAGGGAATCCACAAGCACACAAGGGAGAAATTTTTTTTATTTAATCTACAGGAAAGCTGTCCATTTTGACCGCTAAAGACTTAAATGCAAAGGTAAAAGTAAAAATTCCCAGATTAATATCTGACTGAAAACAAAAGGTCATCTTTTATAATGGGAAGAAGGGGGTTAGCAACCGTGATTGGTAAGTATCTGCAAGAGAACTGGTTTTCCTCACCATATTTATTAATGATCCAGAAAGGGCCTAGAGTAATGACAGGACAAAAATTAAAGTGATAAAATTATTTCAGGCACTAAAGACAAAAACTGCAAAGATCTGAAAAGGATTTTATGATATAGAATGACCAAAAGATCAAATGGCAGGTAAAATTCAGCTCTGATAAATTCAATGTAATATATACATAGAAGAAAATGCATTTTAACCATGTGGTTACACTGATGGCTCAGAAGAGAAATCTTCATCTTATTGAGGGTCGTCAAGGAAAGTCAGCTCATTAGCTCAAAAAAGGGAAGATGATGATTAAGAATTGATAAAAAAGAAATAAAGAACTAGCCAGAAACTGCCATTAGGGTAACTGCATAATCCCTTGGTTTATCCATGCCTTGAATGCTACATGCATGCCTGTTCTCTCCACCTTGAAAACAAGATATAGAAGAATCAAAAAAATACCATGAAGATTGTCAATGATGATAAGAGCTAATGAATCACCTTCTGTGGAGGGGGAGATTAAACAGAGTAACATACTTTTGTTTGGAAAAAAGATGTCCCAAGTTAAACATGATAGGAAGCTATTAAATAAATTAATAGAACAGAACAATGATGTATTACTGTTTTACATTATTTTTACAGCAAAATAATAGGGAGCATAAAATGACGTTGTTAGTCAACAAATCTAAAACTATTTCAAAGTACTTCACACACAAAATGCTTACATAAATAGGGTAACTCACTGCTGCCCAATATTCTGGAGCTGCAAAGCAGGTCTTTGTTGATTTTGGTTGGGTTTTTAATAGCACTTTTTTCAGAAACACTCACCAAGTTCTACTAAACACCATGTTCTATCTTAGGGGCTTGTTTAGCCAGAGACTGATAAAAAAAACAGGTCTATCAGGGACAGTTTGACTGAATGCTTGATCTATTCTTACAGTCTTTCCTTAAGCTTTCATCTACTGGACCAGGTTGGACTTTGTCCTCATTCTATATACTGGATGTTGATATTTCTCAGTAAGATAAACATCTGCTCTCCAAATGTGGTGGTGCAGCCCCAACCCATGGCCGAGCACCACAAACCACTCATTTACTCCCAAAGGAGAAACAGACACAGTCTCCATGGATTGGAATAAGGACAGTTTACTGACAAAAAGCACAGCGAAGGGAGGACAATAACAGTCTGTAGTAAGCTTCACTTACCCAGTTATAAGAGAGTACTACATCACACAAGGACCGACCAGATGCCCCAGCCACATTTGGACTGCCCTGGAGGCCCCTCCCCAACCAGCCCCTTTTATGAGCAAGTGGTGTCAGGTGGTGTGGAAACAGCCCCCAGCTAACTCAGCTCATCTGGGCTGGTTGCTTGGGGAGGACATCAAATTATGAGCATAAATTCAAATGCATTAAGAGAAACGGTATTGCTTAACACTAAAGGTTACAGTAGATCTACAAATACTAAAAGATCTCAGCTGATGAGGCCCAAGTCTGCAAAAGCCAAATGCTGCATGTATCACTATAAACAGAGTGAAGTGCCTGATGCCAGCCTAAATAAATGACTGGAATCATTTCCATTCTTGTTCTACAATAGGCTTTATATGTTAACTCCATGCTAGAACTAGCCAAGCAGACCCAGTTCAGAAAAAAAGGACATCTCCAGTCCTAAGGTGCTGAGTGAGAGGGATGCAGAGTTGTATTTTTCAGGCTACCTTTCTAGAACGTTGATTTTGTTGAAGGCCCTGTGTGAACACTGGTCTCTAAACTTCCTACATTATGGAGAACAGACTGTGTCTGTCCCCAGTATCAGACACACAGGATCACAGAGCAAACAAGAAGCTGCAGGTTTGCAAACTTTGATGCACCACGTTCCCTGCTACTGAAAAGTCCTGGCTGTGAGTATTCATGCTGCTGATACAGAATCTACATGTGTGAGAGACCAGGTCAGATGGTTGAGTGCTTGTAAGGTGTAGAGGGCTTTTCTATTCCACAGACGGGTGCAGTTTGCACATTCAGAGGCACTTTTGATTCAATGAGATGTAATAATGCTGAGTAGACTGATGTAGATGTAGCTTAAGAGACAATTAATATAACTTTAATATTGAGTTTTGATCCCAGCTTTGCGAGGCATCACTTTGTATCTGAGTAGTCAGAAGACAGTGGTAATAACTTAGTACTCCTTTATAAGGTTATAGAGGCTAATGTGGAAAGTCAGAGAACAGTGTGACAGAATTTTCATATCCAGCAGTGTATGTCAGCATAAACTTTCTTAAACACTTGTCCATAACCTCTCACCTTTAGAGAGACAATCTCTTCAGAAAGCAATCACACACTTTGCCTTCTTTCTGCTCAGCAAACCCAAAACTCACACAAATAACCCCAGCACCACTGGAGGTAATAGGAGCTGTTGGATTTCTACTTACTCATTTACATGTCATGAAGTCCAAACAATTTGGAAATTGAGGTGACAGAATAATTTCAATGTATATTTTTACAGAAGACAATGGGAGTAGGATATACCAATTCATGAACCAAGTGCAAGCCTTTGGACTGAAAGAAATTTGCTTTATCAGTGACTGGGTCCACCCTGCTGGCAAAGGAGACTTATGGAATAGAGATCAAACAGTGCCAGCTCTTTGAACAGGCAATATACACACAGTAAACTACATGATTCAGCAGGCTGTTGGCAGGCAAGGAATCTCATTACGGGGCCTTGCTGCCAGATTGCTAATTAAAATAGATACTGCTTTCTTTAACCCCATATAGAAATGGTGGGATGGAATCATGCCTGGGGGCTGTGAGTAATGCTTGCATCTATTCTCTTGTTCTAATCAAGCAACAAATGCAAGTTCTGACTCCAAATGAAGAAATGAGCTTTAGTGAGATAAAATATTGTGCATTCTCCTATGAAGCATTCCTACAGAAGATTCCTTCTGTGTCAATAACTTCATTTCTTCTACAATTGCACAAATGTGCAAAACTCCTGTTACTGCTCTCCACTGATTTTCCATTTCTTTTTCTCATCTCCCACATCATTCTTTAAGGATTGTCTCCCTTTCATCATAGCAGGGACAGGAAATTGAAGCTAAATTGGTGAAGCACTTGTCTCATCAGAAATGTCATAGGCTACAGATGTTATATACAAAACAGCATTATTTACTTTTTTGAGTACCATGACACTCACTCACAGTGGTAATGCTGAGTTACACGAGGAAAGAAAATACCTGGACCCATAAAAGTGATGGAAAGAGAAAGAAGAGTGAAAGAAATATAAAGCAACAGGGAAGGAGTAGATTACTCACAATAGTAATATTTTACCTGCCAATAGGTTATTTACCACCAGGGGCTTTTTAGAATGAAAGAGGAAGCTTTGTGGAATTTTAACTGAAAAACAATAGTAAATTTCATTGTGCATATGGTCCTTCTCATCACTTTTCTGCACGCACATGGTAGACTTTCAAAAAGGAATTATCAGTTTGATTTCCTGCTCATTCATGCTTCAGTCCAACAACTCGCGCAATATATAGCTATACACAATTTTACACAGTTGGCAAGTCCCATTTTGTGTAATAGATTTACAAGTTTTCCATGTCCTCCTGGACAGGAGCAGCGCTGATGTGAAGGAGGAATACCTTTGCTCCCATCAACTGTCTTCAGAACGGAGCAGGCAGATGACATACAAACTGGTTGCCTGGAACTGGAGAGCAAAACCCCCATTGCTACGGGGAAAGCAGGGAGGCTCTCACCTCTTGTTTTTTGTCAGCTTTTGCATCCCCTTGTTTCAATTTGCTTTGTTATTTTGATCACAGATCTCGTTGTGTTTAGTGATGATCTGCATCATGTTAGACATCATGCTCTAGGCCTTCATTACATAACAGTTGTTTCGCCCAAGGAGCACAATCCTCCCATAACACACCACCAAAATGCTACTGTTACAGCAGGATCAATTCAGTTTGGTTTTATGCAGAGAAATAATGCCCTGTGTGTTCAACTATGTTTTAAAAGTATTTCATAGAATTTCATGATTTGATACTGTTATGGGTGGACAAAAGGGTTTGATTCAAAGCCCAGTGACTGTAGGCCACTGAAGACAAGCAAAACAAGAAGCTTATGCTGTCAGGAGCTGGGACTGTGACTCTGTTTTGCAGTAATTAGCCTTGGAGTAGTGGTTTAATATTAGGTTAGAATTTCTGTCTGTTCACAGTGAGATCAATCTAGAAAACAGTTGACAAGAAGGAAAAAAAGGTAAAATGAGGAAACTATATATGCTGATTTCTGAGCGTATGCACATGGAGCCATTAGCATTCCATATTGCAAACTTTATCATGCACAGACATCTTTAATATTACTTACATATGTTATAGATGAAGGAGAGAAAAAAATTAAATTTGACCACAGCAGAAGGAGATTTTAGAAGCATAAATATGTATTTTTGTTTAAAATTTTTGTTTAAAATGAAATGAATTATTTATATCTATATATCTATATTACGTCTATGTTTTCTGAATAAATATTATGCCAAGGAACGTATCAATATTGCAAGTCTAGACCAGTCTACTGCTACAACTTCTGGCTAATTTTATTTGAATGCTACTCTGTCATCAGAGTATGTTTCAATTACAGTTATATACATAAATATAGCTGTTGCCTGGCATTTAGAATACTCTTGCCTTACGTTCACCTTTTTTTTTTCCTGTCAAATACTACTCTATGTCCTTTCAGCTCCCCCTGTAATTTATTATAGTCAACATCACCACCATCTCTTTCTGCTGTTTGTATGTCTAATTTTAACTTCAACTTTAACCTTTTGTTGCTTTTTGCTCATCTGCATAGGCTGAATAGAAGCCATGTATCTTCTTCCTGCTAAACCCTCTGGAATTAATCTTTCCACCCTCCTCAGACTATTAACTAACATAGCCATCCCTTTTCCTCTCAAACTGGAATCACTGTTATCTCTTTGTCTGTGGTCGTGACATATGAAACCTCATCCTTCAAAACCTGCTCTAGAGACTATTCTAAAGATCATAATCTTCCTTCCTTATTGGACTAGATACCACAGTTTACATCCCCCTCAATATCTGTTTTCTACTACATGAGAAATACATGTTTCTGGCCCTTGTTACAAGGCCTCTCTAACCTGATCTCCTTGTGATGTTTCTAGAGCAGCTCTCAAAGCAGTGATACTAAAGATGCATGATCTGTGATTTTCTTTTTCTCTGAAAAATATATTCAATATTCTCCCATATCTAATAGTCTATAGCTTTACAAAAGGGAGTCTTTATCCACTTCACCCTCTTTAATGTCTCTCTCACATATTCCATAACACAAACAGGAATCTGATTCACCCAGGAGAGAAGTACGACTGCTGTTGGCTGGCTAAGAACTGAACACATCCAGTTTCCACCACCAATCTGTCTTTCTATACCAGCCATTCTCTTCTCTGTCTCATCACCTTTCATGCCAGCTTTTAGATGCAAATTCAAGCAGGGATTGTGACTTATACACCTTGTATACTTATACACCTTGTACCACTGCCTGGTATGTGCCCTGGTTGGCATTGATTTGCAGTATAATTATCTGCATTGTTTGCAGGGTTTTGGTGAACTTTTACATGGCCTAAGCAGATGAGAGCTTTGTATATGAACAAACATTGCTTACATTTCAAGAGCACTTTTCCCTATCTTTTAATTGATGATCAACGTGAACAATTAAAAAAACCTTCAATTTTAACCATTTTCTACAGTTCCCTAGATTTTTTTTTTTTCTATCTAAAAAGACATAGATGACCAAGCTCACCGTTAGGTGTGATGGTATAAATCCAGGATTGCTTTTTATTTTCATTTTGTTACCCAGGAATGTATCAGATCTGTGAATAGTTAAGTTTCAGAGTCCATATCTATAAAACGTCAATAGGACAAGGAAAGTAAAAGTAGGCAGAAGAGAACAAATACCTGCTGAAGATGGAATTAGAGGACAGAATTACCTCTTGATCTGCCATACTGAGAAGTCCCTGATGTAGGGGGAAGGAGCTTCTTTCTATAGAATCCTACAGAAAGACAAGTTTATCTACTTGCTAAATACAAAAGGCTAAATACAGGGTAGGGAAGCTAAAATTCCAAGAGGTTATATTCCCCAAAATAACCATTTGATCACAGCAGTGCCCCCTTTTTATATATTCGCCTAAATAATATTTACAATAAAGTTAGCAATCATTAAAAAAACCTCTTCTTCTTAGGAGGGCTTAATCCCAAGGAATGGCACTTGAATGCTAAAGTAAAGGACATTCTTCCCCCCCAAATATATGGATGAATTGATAAAGAAAAGCTGAATTAGGAAAACAAAAATGTCTTAAAGATTGAGAGTGTTTTAGAGAGGGAAAACTGGAAACAATTAAAGAAGATTGAAAATTACAGAAAGGAACAGCCTGGAGGAAAACATAACTACTATAAAAGATTGACTAGAAGACATAAAAGAGGAAGAGAGAGGAGAACAGAGAAAAGAAAATACCTTATAGAAACAGTAAGCTATTATAGCTCTCTTGTTTTATGGAAGGCTTAGCTTTAGTCCAAATTCTGCCATCTCTCATTTTTATGGTGGATTTAGCCACTTTCAATAAAACATGAGACTGTTTTGCTGGCCCTTGCCCAGACGCAGCTGTGGCATTGGTACTTATGCCCCTGAGAAGAGAAAGTGCTGATGCTGAGCTTTGTTCCTTTCTCCATAGCAATGTCTCCTTGCCCTCAGAGGGGACAGCTGGGAGGCTTTGTGTTAACCATCAGCTCTCAGGCAGAGAGAAAGTTGTAATTGTAGAAATTGCCATGCTGTCTCTGATTTCAGAGATTTTTATTCTTTCTACATTTTCTCCCCACTTATCAGTGAGAGTGAACAGGTGCTGCTGGAGTTACGTCGGCAGGAAGGGAAGGTACAAAGGTACGGATTCTTATCCAGGCTAAACTTTCTTATACCTTCCTAGGGGGCACGCCAGCACCTGCCAGGACAGTGCCAAGGGAGCTTATACCCATCGACATTTTCCAGGATCTTCTGTCAGTCTCACGAGCTGTAATGAGCTTCTCCAGGAAGTGGATATACTCAGAATTCTTTCTGTCACTTTAGAAGTAGACAGTAATTTCAGAACTCTCTAAAACATATCCTAATTTTTTGTACTGCCAGCTACATTTCTTTGGAGAAAATAACTTCTGTCATAACCAAGAGGGTTTAAACTTTAGCTATGAAGGACTTTATACCTGACTTCAGTATTTCTAAGTGTATATGCCTCTAGGGTAGAAGACGTAAAATCTTAATATAATTACTAAACCTTGTAGCCAAAGGGGGGAAAAAATATTAGAATTGGGCTTCTCACTGGAACTTTAACCTATCAGAATTACATCAGGCTCAGGTTTTCGCCCTGGCCAGGGACGCGCGATAGCATGCTGAATAGGATTCTTTATCTAACGCTGACACCTGAGAGTGTTAAATTACAAAATAATTTTCAAGTCCAACTCCTGGAAAAACTGCCTGTACTTGGGTTAGTCACAGTTCACAAGCAGGAGCAATTTTACCATTTTATACTTTCTGTGACATCTTTTAATAATTTTTTTAAAAACCCTGTCTCCTAGAGTTTTTGTCCTATGCTGTTGCTAGAAGACATACACTTTAAATGTCAAAGTCTATCAGGAATGAAAATGTTCCCATGGGAAGGTGAATCAACTCATGTGTTAATCACTAAAGGAAAGCATGACATGAGGAAAACCTTCATGCTTAGAGAAATTTAAATCTGGGACCATTGGTAAAACAAATGCTTGGTTTCAATGTTTGACTCTCAGTCATAATCAACATAATGGGACTGATCATACCAGCAAAGGTAAGATCATGAACAAATGCTTTAGAGGGGCTATTGAAAGCAAGCAACAATGTTCATAAAGCAGGCTGACTTTAAATAACAAATAATAACAAACTAACTAAGTATCTTTATCTAGGGTGAAATAAGAGGTTCTTTTAAATAAAGGGTATTGTTCTCATCTCTCTTATTGAGGGGGTTTAAAACAATTCAGTATGTGAAAACAGCCACTTGGGGGTTCTCAAGGATGGATGAACCTATGAAGAGACACTCTTAGGGGAAATTATTTGAGTTAAGCAGTACAATGTCACTAACTGAATATTTTTTCTAGAATTGATGACAATTTGTTCTCCTACCTTTGTCCAAAAATCTACTGCTCTTCAGTTCTGAAGAAAATGAAGCAGGGACATAACTCTATTCAAGCAATTAAGTAATTTCATAACAGCCAGTTTCACTGAAGAATCTGCAGTAAATTCTGGAACATAAATTACCGTCTGACTTATTATATAATTACATTATAATGGTCTAGATTGGCTACAGTGTTTGATTTTACCGCTTACTTTACATTTAATAAACATTATTGCATTTGAAAGACCAGATATTTCACATCTATTAATAAGCATTTATTCATGGAAAATAGAAATCTCTAATATAAAATATAGGGTCATCTTTCATGCAACATAATGTAATACAGAGAAACGTTTTAACTGACATTGCTCACTACTGAAGAATTGAGCAAACCCTGAATGCTATCATTAAATCCTAACTGATGCTTGTCAGCAAGATGAACCTCTATATCCAGCAGTATAATATTCCACCACAACTCTTAGTAAGTTCATGCCAGTTTAGTGTGGCTGTGCCAAGAGGCAGTGTTAGTAACTTACTAAGAGTTGTGCAAGCTGAATTTGAGTCGTGTGTGCAAAATGTGAAAGTCAAACCAACTTCAGACTTTCTGTTGATGTCTCTCCCTCCCATGAGGGCTGAGGCTTTCTGCTTCTTCCCATTCTGCAGTCTCAGGGTTATGACAACCAAATGAGCTGTGTTCTGCTGCTTAGCATGTACAGGTATTGTACTTACAGGACCTCCTGTCTACTTACAGGACCTCCAGACCCTGAAAAGCAGGGTCTGCAAGTATTGTAAACATCATAAACTCAACAATAACCATAAATCTATGGTGTTACTTAGATCTCACTGAGAACCTGGAGACGTGGTACAAGTTACTTCTGTGGGTCTAGCCTTGTATCTGAACATTTTACTGAGGAGGCCATTTCCCATGTCATGACCCATAATAAAACAATTCTGCATCCAGCCAATGATAGCTTCAGCCTGTTTTTCAGTTATATCACTATGTGCATATATATATATATATATATATAAAAAATAAAAATATATATAATATAGGGGATGCAAGAGGGCAAGGACAGTCTGGTGAGGGCTGTAACTTCTTTGTCTGCCCCAACCAGATCTACTGGAGCTTTCTTTCTAGATCACCTGAGTGATCTTCCCAATCAAAAAGTCATTGTATTCCAGAAATACGTCCCTTCTTCCATATTCTTTCCTTTTTGCATCCTTTATCTGCACTTCAGATACTTTTGATACATGGGTGGACCACTTGTCCAAAGAACCTTACCATGGCAGCAAAGTTCTCATCGCTCTTATTGAGGGGGTTTAAAACAATTTAGTATCTGAGAATAGCCACTCGGGGTTTCTCAAGGATGGATGAACTGCACCTTTGTCTGTAATTTCTGTTTGCCCTGGGTGCTTTCTTTTATTTTAGAATTGCTAGCTGGAAAGAAGGACAGGAAAATGTGATTTGGGGACCTGGAATATCCTGTATGCCACAATACTTAAGTGTTGCAAAGCACTGCAGCTTTCGCAGTCAAAACAATTGCACATTGTAACAGAGAAAAGAGGTGGCAGAAAACTAGCTGCATCCTCCAATGCCTCGGTAACCCCTTCACAGAAAATTAGCCGTGATACACATTGACACACATTAGCTGGGATAAATATTATGTTTTGCGATCATATGGACAACCACAAGAATTTGCAGCCTCCAGATGTGGAATGTAATAGCAGCAGAGAAGTCATTTACTTATAAAATTTACAGGCATGCTATAGGCTATTCATCTTCCTGCTTTCTTCTCTAGCTTTACAGAGGTTTAAAAGGCTGATATACATTTTATATCCTTTCATCATTCATGAGGTAGCAGCATAAAAAAACATCAGTATTCTCAGGTCTAGAACTCATACAATATTGCAGACCGCAGCAGCATTCATTGGGTTCACAAGTTCAAGCTTTCAACTTTTAAGAGTTTTGGCCCATCATATTGTAGGAGGCTGGTTATGTGACACGTCTTCTACTGAAGTACAAGAAACACACATTTAAGTGCTTGCCTTAAAACAAAGAGACAAAAAGGAATTTTCTGGCTGAATATAAAGTCTAGATGTGACTCTGACCTCAAAAAACCCTTTCCAAGCTGATTAAACATCCATTAATTCAGCATTTGCCAAAATATTTTACTTATGGTAGGTATGAAAGTACATACCTGGACTATTCCCAAACTTTATACATTATACAAGCAGCACACAACAGTGATTATAAATCTCCTTTAGATGCCAGAGCTAAAAATCCTACTAGCCCTCTGTTATTTTGTGGAAAGGTGGAAGAAAGGAATTTTTAGTCAAACTCAGCTGTAGCCTGACAAATTACCTCATCCATTGCCACTAATATAGGCTAACCAAGCTGAATTAATTTCTTTGCCACCATGATCTTTTTTCTAGTCCAGAGATCAAGGACATGTTACATCCACAGAACATCAACCAGATGTGTATAACTCTTCATGAGACAGCCTAATTTTTATTCTTGAGGCAGTAGCCACTAGTGGCCTATTAACAATTATATATTACAAGGTCTTTCACACATTTCTGTTATTCCCAGCTCCTACAAACTGCACAATGTAGCAATACATATGGCTTAGGAAACTGACCTCTAAAGAATATTAAAGAGCTGTATGGCAGCTAAAAAGCAATTATCTCTGCTAGTATTTAGGTATACCTAAGTAATTTTTAGCATTTATAGTGTTGGCAATGATCCCTCTTGGTGCTTTGATGTATCAGATCATGGCTAATCTATGCCCACTGCTTTGTGTTACAAATGCAAATGTGTTTGTGTTGATATAAATGCTAGACAAAATGAAATTAATGCCCTATTATTTTCAAGCTTATACATGCAAAGCTACGCCGAGCTGTCATTTTCTTTTCTATGATCTAATTACAAAGCCCTGAGGGATATAGAGAAGGAACAAAGTATTTGAGAAAATGGGATACACGCTCTCCAAGGTTAGTCACGAGTCACCAGGCTGCGGGAGCATAACCCACCAAGTCAAAAACACTCAGGTTTACAGGCACCAGGAAGTGTGGAAATGATAATAAGTATCTCGCTACAAATGAAAAAAGCCTCCCAGGAGAGGAGCGTAACTGAACCTGCGTAGGAAACCGTTATTTTATGCACCATTAACAGAGTAACAAAGGAAGCGGAATCTGTGTGCCACCACCACGCTCCTTTCCCTGCTCCCATAGCCAGCAGGGCCCCGCTTGGCTGCAGCCCTGATGGGACTGGGAAACGAGCCCTACTTCAAAGGAATCTGCCTGTCCTTCATGAGAAATTTTACTGGAAGTTAGTGATTCTCCTGTTCTTTATAGATTTTTAAGCATGCCTGTAATAAATCCAAGTAATAGTCTCAGGTGTTGGAAGGGAAGCAAGGGGAAAAAGAAAAATGATATTTTATATGATCAGCCAGAATAGCACTTAGAAAAGCAGCAGCATGGAAAAGGATGAGAGTGTCTAGTTTATAAAAGTTTACACAGGGTAAAAATGGTGAAATTTTGTCCCTTATGCAGTAAACATGTAGTCTGATTCCTCCAAGTATATTGATGGGGGCCTAAAAACCCCCCTAAATTTAGACAAAAATGGTATTAAATTATTCAGTGTTTGCCTTTCCAGTACCCAACAGAGACATTTTCAGATAACTTGCCACACAAATATTCAAACTACCTGTACAATGTATAGAGCTATGCATGATTTTAATTTCTTCCAAACTTCAGAAATTAGCAGTGAAACTTTGCAGCTCCTAAGCAAGTTGCTTCTACAATAATAGAACTTTAAAACCCTGTGGAAGGACATGTTCGAAATTGCCTGTTCAAAGAAATTTATGATTTTATTATAGCTGCATATTGACTATTCCTACAATAACCTGAAGGCAAAACCAAACAGTTTATTTATTCAAACTGCAAATGAAATTGGGCAAGAAAAGTAATTAGCAAGCAACAAAAAATAATGGAAAAGCACCATAAAAGCAGTTGTGAATTTATGTGGGTTGTCAGATAGTTAGAAAAATAACAGCTTAAATTCAAAAGGATCAACTTTTTACATAAGGCACACAGTATATACATGGATTAACCACGAAGCTGGTTTTGAAAAAGCCCAGAAACCATCGTGCACTCTGCATGCTGCCCAGCCTCTTCCCCTGCTCCTGAATGGAAACGTTAACTGAAAAGGCAGAGGTGCTCCTACAGGGAATAGGCTCAAACAACGTAAGTGCTATTTTTTCTAAAAGAAACTAATTACTTTCAGAAACACAGATTCTGTGGAGGGTCCTTCCCCTTTTTTATTTTTATTTTTTAATATTAGTAGGCTACACCCATCTGTGAAAATGAAGGCTACTTAGAACTATGCAGCTGTCCTACAGGTCTGCTCCATTTTCCCGCCCTCCCCACTCTCCTTTTACTCGCACCCCTATATACACCAATCCTTAGCTGCAACCCTGGGCCAGCTTGGGCATGGCCAAGCTTCACATCCAGGCAATTCAGTTTAGTTCCTCTGACTTTATAACATTCGGGTCACATATTACTATCCGAAGGAGGACTTCTTTTTCCTGACAGCTTCTCAAGTTTCTAAATCAAGTTTATTTCAAAAGCTGGGGTTTTTTTTTGGAAAAAGTCCACGAGCCATTTCATGTAGCAATCTTGCTTTCCTCCCGCCATGTAATCCAATACTGTTACTATTACCGTTCCTCTGCCATAACTGTGCAATCCCTTCCATTCTACCTTTTAAATCTGACCACTGCAGTCTTGATTTTAATTCTCTGAGATGGTTAGTGATTCACATGCTGCCTGCGCTGGCCCCTGAGGCTGGCAGGCCCTTCCCTGCTCTGGCACTCACGGAGCTGAAGCTGAAGCCGGGGAGACCGCAGGCATGAGGCTGCTGGACATGGGAAAACAAGCCACATAAACTCAGGCCAACACAAGCCCTGCTCTGCCACGACAAAAGAAAACACTAGCAACAGTAAACAAATCCTATTTTTTGACCTATGATAAGGTGTCCTCAAAAAGACATTCTGCTTTATCTGGACTCTCTCATTTTCCCTGGCCTTATGAAGTTACTAATTTATGGTTTTAGTCATGCTTCCCTCTATCCCCAAGATGCAGTTCTATCTATATAAATATTTTCCTACTGCTTAATGTAGCTATGAATTTTTCAATGCTCAAGGTAAAAGCAGCAAGAAACAGCTGGATTACCACTTTGGCAGTTTCTTTTTGCATGGCCACTTTGTTCTCACTGTGGAAAGAGAGTAAATAATGGCTATTACTATTTTAATGAATAAGCTCCCAGTGAGCATATAATCACAATTCCGAAAATAAAAGGGTGAATTCTTATGCTTATTTTGGATATCTGTATTCCTTTTAACTGAATGCTGTCTTATATTCTACCATATTTTACTAAGAAGGCATATAATTTGTTTCTTTCTTAAATATGAAGCAGAATGTTCCCTGAATAACATAAAAGCCAAACTCCAACCCCCCATGCATGTATGGATTGTGAAGTCAGACTTGTCAATAAGAGCTAGGAAACCACTGTAGGTCTTTCTGTCTTTGATTTTTATAAAACATACTCTAGCAATCAGATATGAATCAATGTTCAAAGTAATGAAAAACTGTAACCATGAAAATTTGAAACAAGAGAACTGAAAGAAAGAAGAGATCAAAAAATGTTTCCCTCTGATATTTTGTATGACATCAGTAGTAGCAGTTCAGATGACTACTCATCTGTCTACACCATCCTTTCTGTCATTAAAAAAAGCAAGATATTGACCTAAATACTTTACATCTCAATATGATTCCAGTAAAACAATTAGAGGAATTGGAAAAAAAAAAAAGCACAAATTAACACCCCCCCCCCCCAAAAAAAAAAAGCTACAAAAAGCCTCGACAAACAACAGAAGAAACATTTACATCTACTGAAAACAGCAACATTCTTCCTGAAAGGAAAAATATTGGGTACTCTTTTAATCTTTTATAGCCTCACATTTCCACCTCCCTTGACAAACATTGGCAGGAAGAAGCACCCTAACACTACTGGCAGCAGCAATGAGGTGCGTAATTCTATAGAGATGGACACCACTTAGAATAGATGAGATGGTATTAGTAGTTTAGTCTAGACCACAACCACAATTTTGAACAGGGTAGCTCAGTTATCTTCCCATCATGCAGTTGCTTTCACATCAAAGAGTGGTCTTAGAGGAGACAGAAAGGAAATAAGTTCTCCTTTCACTTGAAGCTTAATCAGTTGTGGTCCAGGGAACAATTAATTCTGTCCAAACACTAACTGGCATTCAGGTTACAGGACAGCACTTTTTGGAGTCTGAAGTAATCTCCCCTGCAACTGGCCACTGGTTTCACTATACAGATACCGCTACAAATTTCTTACAGATATAGATGCAATCAGTAGTATTTTTGCTCCCAACCTGCACAAACTGGGAATTTCCTTCCTGCACTTAATGGTTCCATGTATTTTGGGCAGACCAATACAGTTTCTATTTTAAATGTCCATAGACAAGGAATCTAGGATTCCCCAAGAAATACGTTGACAAATACTGAAATAAAGTTAATGCAATAGATTTGCCTAACCAGTTTCCTTAGAAAAAAATATCACTCTCAGTAACAAATGTCAGCAGAAATAGTTTGGGACACTGAACTGTCTCAGATTATGGCTCCAGTTCTAACATCATAATGAGAAACAGAACTGCTACCCTAGCTGTAGGACACTTAGGGAAAGTTCTTAAATGATGTGACTTGCAATCTCTTTCTTACAGTTCCCTGAACCTCAGTGGGTTGCAGTATGGTTACAGGATACAAGAAAAGCACCCTCTTCAAAATGAACACAAGCAAATTATCCACCTTTTCTGCTTAATTCTACTTGAGTTCAATTGGGGATAAATAAATGCAGCAGAACAAAGTAAATGAAGATGCCACCATGGGAATTTTACTCCTATATATTTCTTTTCCAAGCAGGGAAGAAAAAAATCAGCAGAGGAATGAGATTTTTGGGGGTTTGTTTAGCAATATTAGTATCTTACATCAACAAAAGTAATTTGTTTTCCAAGATACAGAAATCTGTGTGCTTCACACTTGAAAACAAACACTACTGGCATGCACTTCCACAACTATCCTTTGATGGTATAATTTTTCATGGTCTTGTCCAAGGACTAACCCAGAATACGAATGTGTTATGACAAGTATTGCACAAACCCAGGAAAAGCAGATTGCCTTTGTCTCAAGTAAGACAGGTGAGTGTAACACATGCACGTTATCTAAGGATAATTGATCCTAGGGAGTAGGTAGCTTTGCCATGGGTTTCTTTTCTTTCTCCCCTAGTGCACTCATCCCAGATTTTGCTGCTTTTGTAGTGCTGCTCACCACTACTTGGAATGACCAGAGGATGTGTGGCTTTTCCCTCAGGCACCCTAATATGTAAAATGCAGATGAGTCTAAACAAGGCAAAACCAGAACAGTAATCCCCTGCCTCAGATTTCTAGTGATAACCCCAGTGTGGGCTGGGGTTTCGGGTTTGTGTACATCTGAGTTATCTTCCCTTTCACCTTCCTCTACTGCCTTCAATACTGGGAACATGCCTTTAATCAATAATGGTTTCCTATAATTTTCTGCTAATGCTGACAGGATTAACATTGGGCTCACCAAGATCAACTCATTGTTTATCTGAAGTCACTCAGTAGGATTTTACAAGTATACAGGTATATCGTTCCTTTTGTCCAAAATAATTCCAAAACCTTGCAACTAGCAGAGAGAAACTACACTGTTGCCTTTCATTTCCCAACGAAATCTATAACTGCTTGATAAATGTCATTCTGCAGAGTTATAAAGTAGTTGGTGTTTACCAAGGATGTCTCAAAGGGTAAATGATTATTTACTTCAAAGTTCAAAGGGTAAATGGATATTTAGGTAGCAGTGCAGAGATGTTCTGACTGACAGCAAACTTATCCAGCAGCTTTTCCTAGTCCACAGTAAAGTGTTGATTTTCATTGTCCTTTGTATAGGATCTGGATGCATTTATTGCTAATTTTCTGTTGCCTACTATAACTTAATTTAACATTCTGCCAGCGAGGTTTTTTAAAGGCCTAAGGAATCATTAACCAGGTCCTGAAGTGGTAAATTGAGAGACAGGTGCTGTCTCAGGGCATGCATGGCAGTAAAGCAATACATAATCAAACCAACCTGCAGTGATTTGAGAATGACAGTATGAAATGAACTAGCTACAGATTAGTTTGGCCTACTTTGTGAATAAGTTAAGCTAGTTGTACTGACACCCAGATAACTTCAGAGGGCAACAGGTTTTCAAATCAAGGCTCAAGACAGGAATGAAGTTCAGAAATGTTTAAAATACAAAATATTAAACTACAGGCTGATTTAAGAGCAAATTCTAACATCTGCACTCTAATTTAGCATTTTGAATCAGGCTGATAAAAACATTAAGAAGTCTCTAACTGGTGATAATGAATACAATCAAGCCATCTCAGAGAATTATGTAGCTGAATAAATGCCAATTGTATGATTAGAACATCACGGTGAACTTACTTATTTAATGTCAAGGTCATCACTTTATTATGAACACAAGGAAGTTTTTGGTTGGTTTTTTTTTTAATATAACTTCTAGACATATTGTATACACATTATCAAATTAAAAATCACATAATTGCCTCAGGATAAGACATTTAAATTTTAACACCTCGTTTTGC
Organism: Hypotaenidia okinawae; assembly: GCA_027925045.1. NCBI lineage: Eukaryota > Metazoa > Chordata > Aves > Gruiformes > Rallidae > Hypotaenidia > Hypotaenidia okinawae. The sequence continues at coordinate 12,293,132 of BSDF01000009.1, read as the reverse complement.
TTCAAAAATCTCTAACTATGCAAACAGTAGTTTAAATACATTTTAATGTGCAGTAAGGAATATGATTGCAGTATGTTTTGTTAGAAGATTTGAAACGTTTACTAAAGTGGTCCAGCTTATTGGTGACCTTGCACAGCACTTAAAGGCAAACTAGTGGCATTCCGTCCAGTCCATCAACGTATTCCACCAGCATCCTAACAGTTACTTTTGTTTGGTTGGAAACCAGAGGTCTCTGCTAGAAACCAGTAATATTCAGTGTGTTTAACTACAGGGAGCTATCATGGGTGCAAGTCCAAAAAGCTCCAGGACACACAGTATTTTAGAGTCCTACTGGTCAAGTTTTCTCTTGCTTTACCCTCAAAATGTACTGCAGAAGAGACTGCTACCCATGAAAACAAAATTGTGCAAGTTTTATTTTATCGTATTGTATTGTATTCACATTGGTGACAAATACTGCTCAAGAAAGGTATCAGGAAACTTCCTAAAGCCTCATTTGAATGAAAGACTCATTCAAAAAGAAATGTCATGATTAAGTAGAAACCAGTGGGGAGAAAACTAAAAATTTCAGTTCCTCCCAAAGAACAACAAAATGAGGCAACTCTTAAAAAGCTCTATAAATTAAATAGCAGCAGCAGCAGCCTGAAGCAGTTTAGACAGCAATGACCCACAGGTCAGAAAATTGTAAGTATTTTAAGCAGGGACATTTGTTAAATCCAAAGAATTTGAATTTTATTTCACTTCCAAGTGAAAATGAAATAGAAACATTTCACGTCACATAGCTAGCAAAGATATCTACCCATCTCGCTTCTATTCAAACAGGGAAGTCCTGTCTGAAAAGGTCAGAAGCAGTAAGGCAGATCTGGAGAGACAGAATTGAGGGAAATTTTGGATCCAAGACCAAACAAGACTTTCCATTATTTCACGTATTTGACAAGCTCCTGCAGCAAAACCTACCTGTGCCAAACGGGACAAAATGATTTTGAAGCTGCAGAGAGTCCTTACCTGTGGGATTCATCGTAGGAAAACACAATTTCAAGTAATGCAATATTGCTCATACAAGCTGAAACAGAGACAAATATTGAAACTATTTCTCCAAATAAGATACAGTGGGGATTTCAAGTTTTGTAGGCTTTTTACAGGAAACTCGTGTTATGATGATTATCTGATTATTATCTCATCCAAGCTGGCAGACTAACAACCACAGAGCATAAGAGAAAAATATTATGCTGTGGGAGCAATGGGAATGAATGACGGCATAATATAGCATTTCCCCCTAAAATAATCCTCTATAGTGATCTCTCTACTGTACAGACAAAAACAGAACAAAATTAAACAAACAAGTAACTGTACCATTTGTCAGACTGACAGGAGTTGGAAGATACATATGCTAAAACAAGCCATCACTGGATAAAAACATGACTATAGTTCAAAGTCCAGGTGTTCTGGAGAATGCTTAAACAAATGTATATGCTCAATGCATTGTTTGCAGTCACTGAAATAAACTAAGAACACAACCACATTTTGCTACTTAACCCCTTCAAAACCACTGTGTTCATTATGCTTTCTTTTTGCTGCAGCTCTTAGTGGAACACCTGATATTCATTTCTTAGAACACACACCCATGAAAACACCAAGATGTTTTGCCTTTGCTGAGATTATGTCTTGCCAATAGCACTAGCATATTCCTGCATGTACATACACTCAGTGGGGCAAATTCCACACTGAACCCCCCTTCAATAAGAAGCAATGAACTGAGATATAATGAGATATTTTGTTTTATATCACTGCAACAGACAGAAATAATGCAATCTTTTCCTCTGGAAGAAATAGTGATAAATTCATACTAAATACACTGAAATTCACACTTTCAAGAAAATGGCAGAGTGAAATATATAAAGAGGACAAGGGGAAGCCCCTACCAATTCATTTGCCTGACAATGAGAAACGACTTGGCCTAGGAAGTGCAGAGATATCACATACCACTTGAACTGAATAAGGATGAATTCTATTTCCAAGATGGCTTTGCGTTTATTAAAAATCTTTTTTTTTTTTTTTTTTATATAGCCTGTTATTAGTTCTTAGTGCCAAAGAGAGAGACACATAATCAGGTATAATAATGCCTTCATTTTCAGATTCCATAGGAGACCGCCTAGCATGCGCTTCTAATAATTTTCTGGCACACCAGAACATCAGGGAATAGATAGACTCTTGTTTGCCTCTGGTCATTTCACCTGGTCAGGGTGATCAAGTTTAATACCCTGTCACATGACAGGGCTGACAATCAGTGCTTATGCAGTCACAACTAAGGCCCCCTTTGCTTAGCAAAAAATTGGGAGTGAGATATAAAATGCAGCGCTCATTATTTGTATTTAAACCCTTGTTGGAGGTATGAAAAAGCCTTTTTACAAAAAATCATTTATGGATGCTCAGATGTTTATACAGCTAGGAGATTTTTTTCTCAGCAGACACAGCATACCTGTACTAAAATGTCCCAGCTGGAAGCTACAAAACTAGTCAGGTTTAAAGGTAGGAAAAAACAGTGACACCTGAAACAATGAGAAAGTATCTGAAGTTCAATGAATTTTCAAAGAGAAAAAAAAAAGAGAGTCATTAAGGTAGAATTAAAATCAGTGGGAAAAGAACAGCCTGAATAAAATAGATTTAGTCGTAAGGTTGATTGATATGTCCGTGAAAGTTGATAATGGGCAGCAATAAGATTTATAAGTAAATTAGGTATAATAAAAAGGTGTTAATTTTTAATGAGATGAGCTCTCATTAGAAACTAAAAAGAAATCCAGACTTTTAAAGTTTCACATTTCATTTATGAAGGTTTCAGAATTTGGTCTGAACTTGCATCACTTTTACAAGACATTTTTCGTGATTTCAAGGAGCTCTGCTGGCTCTGGAAGTTTGTAGAGTAGTAATAAAAAGTAAGGCATTCCCTGATGGGCTTCTGTTAACGGCCGAGAGCTTCACAAATATGATTTTATTTCTTGAAGATCATGTAGCTATTTATTTCCATATACTTGGACAGTAAACGTTTTCTTAACTGTACAGCACTGCTGTTCTATTGCTGACCCAGATCCACAAAGGAATTTCAGCATTTTATAAAGAAAAGGGGGAGGGAACAGAAGTGCCCATTGCTCCATGCCTGAAAGACACCTATTTTGAGAGCAGATTCAGTGCTGAGAACTGCAAATCCAATGTAGGCACCTTCCTGTTCCCTAGAGTCAGGCTATGAGAGGACTGGAAGTTAAAGCACCATCTTGATGGCACTGTTTCTGTAAAGACAGGGGAGAGTCCTGTCCTGGACGGGGGTTTGCAAGACACTTCAAAACAGCTGCATGATGTATTGCAGAGCTAGGAGCTGTTTGTTGTTTCCAGCACTGTAAGCTGCCACCACAGTCAGTGTTTGTACCTGAGAGTCTCTGAATCCCACTCTACTGCAAACAGGAGTGCAGGCACCATAAAATCGCTACAGCTAGAGAAGTTAAGAGCGAGCTGAGCTTTAGCAGTTGACACCATGCTCTTCCTGTTCTGACCCTGTCTTATTTTTTTTAATTCTTACTTCAGTTGTTAGCATACACACAAACAGATGCTATCAGTATAGATCAGTACTCACGGTGGTGCAGTATCCTTTGTGAGTAGTGATGCCTTTGGACTCTCTTTGTAGTTCATCTCCTCACTTGGAACAGAGAAGACCCTGGAAGAGTTTCTTCCCATGTTGCTGTAGCAGAAAAACTCCAAGATGGGAAGAAAAAAATAACAATCAAACAAAAAAAACCCATTAACATTCATATACACGCTAATCTGATAGAAAAATAAGATTTACTAATTACTTTGGACCTATTCCTGCAGCATCTGTAGCAGTTATGGGCATGGCTTGGAAGTCACAGTGTATGTAGTAAGAATATCAATAGATCTCAGCACATTGCAGCAGAGTATATCTATCCACCTTATTCTTCCACAGAAATAAAAGATCTTACCAAACAGCACCAAAATCCAGAAGAATTTTAAAGAGCCATATCGTGAAAACACTTGATTTCTCTTGTCAGAAACAATCTTCACCAATTAAGACTGATTTAAAAACCATTTTTGCAGATTCTTTTAAACCATATTCTCGTCTTGTTGCATTAGCTATTTTCTCACAGTAACATTTCACTACCTATCTCAGTGCCAGTATCAGTGCCGGTATTCTAGTGCCTCACCAAGAAGTTTCCTCAAAAAAATCAATAGCTATAGATATTATTAACAACATGTTAGCCTAAATACTCACACGATTGGTTTGCAGGACTAGTCAATATTAGCAGCCTTAAAGGGATCTTCCATCCAAGCCTACTAAACTTTTACATCAGACCAAACTACATGCCAGCCTGTGTGCAGGTCTGCTTGGCTGAAGACAATGTGTCTGTGACACACAGAGAGGTCTGAGGTGTTCCTGCAAGCACATGCCAGGTGGGTACATTGGAAGCACTCATCAGAACAGAAATACCAGGATTTAAGTGTCTATATTTAATCTTTTCATCTTTGTAATATGCCACAGATGTATCAACTTATTAGCAGCTTCTTCTTTGGGGAGGAGTTACTGAATCACAATCTCCCATGCACAATGCAGGATGAAGAGCTAATACATGGCAAGCTATATTGTTTTCAGATTTATCTGTGTTGACATCAATGCCGAATGGGAAAATCACATTCTGAGAATCATCCAAAGTAGAATACAAAAAACACCGTTTTGAGGTGAAAAAAGTCAAATTGGTGAAGAATGCTCAGAATCATACCATTTTATGAACACAGTTGATGAAGGTAAATTTGTGACTTTAAAACTGAGCCATCTGCAGGAGGTGCAGATATGCACTGGGACCATGAAGAGAACACACACTGAGCAGTCTTTATTAAATCTCTTCAAATTTTCACCTCACAAGAGTAGATCACACAGCAAAATCCAAGTAATGTAAAGTACAGCTGTTCTATTTTCTCTTGTTCTTCTACAGTAAATACTACTGGCCCCTATATATTCATCTTATTGATTTTTTAATGATATGCACAGAAAAGTGATTCCCAAATGTTCACTCTGTCACTCTGACTAATCATTTTCTCCCTCCTCTAAATTTTACACCTTGACTAAACAGTTGCATCAATGATACTTTCCATTAAAGTGTCCTGCAGATGTCAAGAGGTATGCATTAATGGCCAGTTAAACCTTATAAATAGGATGATGATGTTTAAATACTAAATAAACCAAATAATCAATAAAGAAGCTAAAGGTGGAGTATAAATTTGACTATTTTAAATTATTTCCTGCACCTGTGTAAAATTTAGCACTGACTTACTAGCCTCATTTTCTCCTAAGTTGTTGAGTGAGAACTTGTTTATGTCTTCCTTCTTACTGGTCATTTTAATGTTCAAACAAATTGCAGCTGTAAAACTAAATTCACTAAGGAACAACTCAGACTATTAGAATATGAAAAACTGTGGCTTTTTTTAATGTTAAGTTAGCTTAAAAAGTTAGCTGAAATGAAACTTGAAGTATGGTGTGCATCCTTAAAAGTAAACAGTGTAGGAAGCTGTCTGAAAAGCAGCTTGTTTCCAGATTATTTGAATATGCTCAGTTTTATTCTAGGATACTTAAAGAATTGGCCAAAGCTATTTCAGCATTCTTTATAGTTCTCTCTGAGGATTCGCAGTGTTGCCAGAAGATGCAAAGTGGGAGAACAGAGTGCCTGTGTTAAAAAAGAAAAATAAGGAAGCAAGAAAGAGGGGGGAAAAAAGGAAAAATTACAGGCCAGAGAGTTAACTTCAGTTCACCCAAAATTTCTGCACTAAATAATCCACCTACTCATAACCATCTAGAAGGTAGTACAGAAAAATTGCAGACAGTATAGATACTTCTACACCAGTAAAGTCAAAGCAGTTTAATTTCCCTTTCCAACAGGCCAGTGGTTCTTCTGTGTTTAACAGACAGGAAATTAACTCTTATATCCTGATTGCAGGAAAGTTTTGACAGTGTCTTACTTGACACTGTCATCAGCACTTGACAAGCACCCAGATAAAACAGCAAAAAGCGGGAGCAAAAGCTGTCTGAATAACCAGTGCCCAAAATGAGTTTTCCATAGATTGTTACTAAACCCAAACTTTTCAAAGTTTGTTACGTGCCAGAAACCCTCCTGGGTTTGGATTTCTCCAGCAATTTAATGAATAACACTAAAGACTTAGCTGAGTGTGTACTTGCTAGAGCTGGGGATGGCATGAGGGTGAGAAGGACTGCGAGTATATGCACAGAGTTCTTACACTGTCTGTAAGGGGAAACAGTGACGGCAATGGTGAGCACTCACTTCTGAAATTCTTGTTCATACTGTCAAGCCATAATAGCTAAGCATACCAGTAGATGGGTACAAAGTGTATGGAAAAGGGAGAGGAAAATACCCTTTAATACTTTTGCAAGTGATAATTTGATAGCTTCTGGATTAAATTATTCACAACTCTTTCATAAAAAATTTTTTAAGACATTCTTCTGTTCATTGTCAGTCAGTCACTGCCAAATTAAAAGCTTGTTCATATAGAAATTACTTTGATCTCGGGTGCCACCTAAATATAATGAGCAACATTCCTCAGACTTCAAAGATAAAATTACAAATGTATGTAAAATACAGGGAAAAAAATCTCTGAACACAGAGATGCATTACTAACTGCCACTTATTGAGGAACACATGTATATTTTTCAGCAGAATGCTGACAGCACTCAAAGAACAGCAATCATATTCAGTCCGGAAATAACCACTGAGGAAAAAAGCAGAAGTGTAAAAAAGGCATCAAAAAAATGGAATATTGTATTCACTGGGTAGAATTTCACCAGCCATGGCAGGAATATTACTACTCTGGCCCTGCTGGGTAAGTGGCACGTTATGCTTTGCATGCCCCAATTATGAGAAACAGCTTGATCGGAGACATTTAGAAACTAACTCTTTAATGCAAATGATCACAAGAAAGTAATCAACTTTATTCTCTAAGGTCTTTAATTTTTAGCTTACTTGCAGAGCTGCTGTAAGTATAGCGTGTAATTGGACTGGCCCACGGTGAGTTCCTGAAAGTACCATGGCTTAGATACTCCTATAGCCCACAGTACTTATTTTTGCAACTCCTATCACTTTATCCTTAGATGCAACACAGTCTGCCACCACATTTAACTCCTGCACTAGAAGGGGCTGAAATCTGGATCCATGACATCGGGCTCAAGCCAACATTCATAGCATATTTTCTCCAGTATACAAATAGCAAAGTCTGCAGCAGCACGGCCACTCCTTTCCGTGCAAGTTTTCACTAGGTGGATTTTTATTCCCAACCACTCCTTAGCATGGTAAGTGTTCACATCCCATGAACAAGGACACCAACAAAAACTACAAATAACCTCTATTTCCTTGCAGAACTGTGCCCTCTCTCCATACCCAGAACAGCTCCTGACACTACCTTTGGAAATTTTAAATATTGTCTCTTGTAAAGACTAACGTAAAGTTACTCTCTTGTCAACAGATAAAGTTTCCCAACTGTACCTAGATTCTAGATATTTCTGAGTTCATCAGTGAGATCCAGAGTGGTGGTTTTCCTGATTCCTTTTCTTTAGCTACTAAACTCCAGTGGTGTAGTTACATTGGGAATGTCACTGGGGTCAGGAGTGAGTTTTTGAAGAGCATCTCTAAATTGCTCCTACTTGTTATGCAACTTATTTTGCATAGTGAAGAGGGCCTTAAGATCAAACTAAAGTGATAAAGGAGTGTGAAAAGGTACATGTGAGAAAAGAGAAAGAAAATACAAAATCAGTGTCAATACTGTATATGAAAAAACAACAAACAAAACCCAGAAAAATGAAAAATAAGTCCAATGAGGGACACACAAGATAATTAAGAACCAAAAAAAAAAAAAGCTAATTCTCATCTTCACTGAAGTATTTTAGAGTTTTGCCATACACCTTAGGGTTTTCTAAGGTAAAGATGTATTATTTAAAAGCCCAGTTAAACACACAAGCTAAATTTCACTCCTCTTTCAATTTAAATCCCTTTCCTGGGAAACTAACAGTTGTTAAGAAAGACCTGATCACTAAACGTGTTCTCACATGGACATTTAACTGGCTGTCACTTCTTAACGTTCTCCTTATTGCAAGTATTACTGCTTACTACAAAGAACTTTGAGGAGTCTAAATGGGTCACATATTTATGCTTGTGTCCTCAGATCTCATTGAGCTACAATAATACAAATAATTAAATTATATGATTTTAAGGCTGCTCTGACCATTTAATCCAACTCTGCTGCGCAGAGTTTCTAGGCCAGATTGAGTGCAGATGCATGAAATAATGTATCTCTGGTTTCTTTGTAAAGACAGAAACATGGTAGCGATTGAAAACAGGACTGAAAGGTGTTCTGAGGTTCTGGTTCAAGCAAAACAATCACATATGGGGAAAAAAAAATCCCACATGGATTTGATGGTAGCAATGTGATATAAGGGTTCTGAAATACCACACTCATTCTTAATCATCGGGGCTCTTAGATTACCCACAGTCCACAAATAAATAATATTTCTCCAAACAATTTTCCTGGGGTTATTACCTTATGAACTACAACATGGTTAGGTTTATAAAGGAGTACGTGCCACCAGAAATTGGAAAGCTAAGGGAAAAAAGTAATCTTTTGCTAAGCGTGTGTGGGACTGAGCTGTATAAATGCCCTTTTACCCCCACTTAGAAAGCATAAAGAAACACTTTTCTCAGGTCCTATACGATTTTTCCTTTAGCTCCATATAGTTTTTCCTGGGATTTTAATTGGTTCATTTCCTTGTGTACACACCACTAGGGTTCACTCATTAACTGTTCGCTAAGGTTAACTAAAGACTAACGTTGCACTTTGAAATATTCTGTCATTACCCTGCACCCACATACTGCAGCTCAATAGCAGCAGAAGGTGTTTGGCTTCCTGCAGCGTCATTTAAAGACTTGTAGGAATAGATGGAATTTCAACCTACATTTTTATTCACTATTTAATGTGGGCTTCCGGCCTTTTTTTTTCAGAATGCACTTGTAATTAAATAACTTACCCACATTAAATACAGATTTTACAGGATATATTTATACTTAACAAATCTAAGCTTTTCTTGGGTTTAGTTTGAGAACTACAATGTGAAAAATTCGTAGAAATTTATTGGGGGAAAAAAAAAATCCACAAATCTTTATTTCTAAGAAGCTTTAAATCACAAGACAAATGTCACAACTATCTCAGTCAAAAAATCACAAGGGAACAGGGTCCCCATTAAGCTTATTTGCATAATTTTGTATTTCCAATCTTATTCACTATTTTAATATGTAATTTTATTATTTGAATTACAATATACAGTCTAGCATAAGAAAAGATTACAGAAAAAAATACAATATTTGTAAATGGTCCTTCCCCCTTTAACTACCAGATAGATAATTGTAATTCTAGATTTAGATCTGTGCATATAATAATTTTTAATTCCCATTTCAATAGAAATGAGCAGGAGATAAAGACTGGATTTTATAGGGTCTTGTAGCTCATGAATCAATTTCCAGATGATAGTTTACTTTGACACAGACAAATCAAATGGCAATATACAATATACACTTAAATCAAAACAATTAAACAATGCTACATTAACAGAAAAACTATTTTCTACATTAGAAACAATTTATATTGGGAAAAATCATGCCATGTGTTTTGGTATGGTAAGTATTACTTAGTTGATGAATTAAACAGACCAACAAACAAAAAGTTTGCTTATTAGGTCCTTATCTAAAGAGATGAGCTGGTAAAAGTTTTGGCCTTACATTTATCTTGTACTTACGTTCTGTTTCCAATTCTGCAGCAAATAAAAGGTACTGAAAACCTTCCTGGTACAGCGGGCATCCCATCACAACTTTGTGGCAGATTAGAAACTGCTAGACTTGCCAAAAGTTGTTTGTCTTCCACCTGGAAAAGCCTTTCCTCTCAGGAATGGCAAATGCTTCCACTTGGATTGCAGGGAAAACCCCAAGCCATAAACCTGCACAGAACAACCTGTGGCAGATGCACCCAAGCAGGCCAGCTAACCTTCTGAAAGCATCAGAATGAACACAGACCGAAATGAAAGCATATATAGGAAAATCCAGTTCAGGAACTGCACTTTATGTAGCTTTTTTTTTGAAAGAAAAGCCAGCAGCTACACTTTCCACAACTCACGCATGGGTTCCTGTATCAACAGGATCTGATCTTCAAGGATTAGAATGGCAACTGGTCAGGCTGAGGACCGATGTGCGGAAAGTGCTCAGTGAAGTTCCGTCAGTACCAGCTACAATGTCCCATCTCTAAGACATTATCACCTCCACACTGTTGCATCAGTCTAAATCCCAGCTGAAAATCATGTGGATCTCTCATTCACAATCACTTCTAATATGGAATAAAATGCAACAAGATACTTTTTGTGCCCTGAAACTATGTCACACAGAAATATACTGAACATTTTGTTAGGACACACTGTCTTCTTGGGGGGGGGGGGAGGAGGGAGGGAGGATAAAAAACCACCAAAACTACAGCATCTTTTTCCTTAAAAACCTGGGAATTCCTTTTTCTGTCACAATTCACACATCCTTAGTAAATAGTTTGGAAAACTGACCACCTGAGCATAAAGGACTTCCTGCATTTCCAAAGCTATAACTTAACCTGAAAAGTGCATTTTTCTAAATAAAAAATGAAACCCATATGAAAGTAGGGCACTGCCATTTTATCCATTAACATGAACAATATTAATAGCACCGTGCAACAGGTCTTCCCTGTTTCACACACTCTACTTTTACTGCACTGTTTTGGCATTCTTTTCTGTCACGTGAGACAGATAATGAATTCTTTCCCTGATGGACAATGTTGCACACAGACACCAAATAACTCACATTTATAACCACAGTGTGGAAAGGCATAATGCTGCCTGTATATGGAATGCCACCAGGAGTCCTCGACTACTGCCCTTGGCTGAAATTCAGTCTTGGAAGCATCCAACCCAGGCAAAGGTACGCACTGTACCAGCACATCTAAGGAGTAATACTCTATGCCGAATTTTCATGTGCAGGACATCAGTTAGATCTAAGTTATGAAACGATCGGGCTTCTAAGATCACACAAGGTTGAAGAGAGGTGGTTTGTCACTGGTTTTGTTAACAGTGAATAATATGTTCCCAAAGCAAAAAAAATTATATAGGTCTCATAATATAGAGGGGTTTAGTGATATTTTTTTGTTGGTTGGTTGGTTAGTTAGATGGTTGGGTGTTTTTCTGTGGTTTTGTGGATTTGTTTGACTTTTTTTAATTGTGTGTTTGTTGGGGTTTTTTATAATCCCCAATTTCCTGTTAAATTTTCAGTCTGTTGAATAACAGATAAACAACTGAAACTATGAAAGCAGACTGTGTCTTTAACTTCTGCCTGCTGATTCACTAGGTTTAGAAACCACAGGAAATTGTGTTTATTTCTTACCTATGAGCCATTATTCCTGACGTGTAAACTATTTGCCGGCAGTACAAGACTAACACGTGTATCTGTCAACAAAATGGGTCACCTCTATACTCTTCTATATTTTCTTTAGTTGAAATCAATAAAGAAGAAATCAGAAACATCAGACACTGGAGGGCAGGAATGATGAAGTGCTTAACATTGCTCCCTGATGTCTGTATCCCAAGACACAAGGCTGGTTCACAACTATTTTATCAGTTTTCACATTTTACCTGTTTGTGCATCCTCTAGCCCTTCTAACCCATACTTGCATACCCAGTCTTGCATACTAAGACTTCTTTGTCTTTGTCAGAAGGTTATGAACAATAATGCTGAAGCAGATTATTAATTTAATTTTTAATGCATCACATACCATTAATATGCAAACAACATACCTTCAGATTACATCTCCCTTGACATATCACACATACACAAATCATATTGCGGAAAACAAACCCACACAAAGTGTGTTAATACTATTGTAACTAATGTGTATCATTTTCATTGACACATAAATGAAGGATGGGTTATAATTACTTCACTGCAAAAATAATTATGGCAGATAATTTACATTTTTCTAATAATTGAAAATATAATCCTTTATCACCTAGAGTAAAAGCTACGTTGGGTGTTCTAGCATCAGTATCACATCATATGCAGGGGAGTGAAATATAAGTCAATATTAATGCAAAGTAGACAAAGCAGCAGCAAAATCACAAAAAAGGTAAAGGAGACAAATTTTCCCCCTGCCAGAATGCATCTCCTGAGTATACCTTGACTGCAAGGTCATCAACTCCAGATATACAACCTGAAAGTATTATTCATTGGCAGTGATGTCACTACAGATGATTAACCTGGTAACTGATTATGACAGCTAGTAAGGCACAGAGGTAAATTTCAAATTTACTAGGTGACTAAAACAGAATATTTATGGGAGCTCTTCAAAAATCAAGCAGAAAACTGCATGCATCAAGATGCTTCATTACAGTGAGAACAATGAAATCTGTACAGGCAGCATTTTCTGGCTTCTTATTAATCTTTTCCTAGGTTTTTACCATAGAAGAAAACACCAAAGAAAGTAACATGACAGTCCTAGCAGAGAGGCAAGTTCATATTATATCTAAATATTAAATATTTGTATACATCAGACATATATCAAAATATAAATTTTTAGATCAATAAATATTCAGGATCAAAATCTCAATTTCAATCAGACATTCCAAAATTTGGACCTGTATTCCAATCTAGTCCAAATACCAGAGGGATTTAGACATATGCATTTTGATTCAGAGCCACCTCAATGCATGAGAAAAGCATGGAAAACCAAACCAAGATGTTTCAAGTGTGCAGCTTGGTGCACGCAGAGCCATGAAGACGGGCCGTGGCTTTACAGAACACAGCTTACAACGCCCAGTCCTATTTTGAAATGGTACTCAGTGGAGACTGCATCCACCTACACACGATCCCACTCGTGTGTAGGATCCTAGGTTGGGCATCAAAGGAAAAACCTGATATCCTGAATACAAACATATTCATTTTCTTTCAAAAGAGGCTTAAGACACTCACACATTTCTGATAAAAAAATGCATCTGTATTCTTGCTATTAAAGCTAGGTACATTCAACCCTCTTTAGTGAATGTGGCAGCAATCATCAAACACAATTAGCATTACCTAAGCACGTGCGTTGACTTTTATAACATGAACAAACAGTTGTTGCAATGTCAACCTGGTTTAAAACTGTTTAAAACCCCAGAACAAAAGCAGGTGTCCCAGAGCCAAGTGAGCACACAGGACTTGAGGTGGCTCTGACACAAAACTACCTCCCTGGGACTGAAGCACAGGTTTCTAGGCACATCTTCCTCAGTGACTGAAAGCAATACAAATTTCACCCAAAAGGGGAAAGTCACAAAATTGCACACAGAATATCTTCTTTCTGTTCTGGTTTTATCCTGAAAGCAAGGTTTCAGCACTATGACAGTGTGAGTGATGGTAACTGCCATATTGGGCATTTTCCCCACCTCTGATCCAACACATCTGGTGCTTTTTGAAAGGGACAGATTTTAAAATATCCCATGTAATACGCATGTAGCTTAGCAAACTTCTCTGGGGAAAGTCAAACATGCACTCTTCCTGAGACAAGGGGATACAGTGGAGTGTCTAAAAAGACACAACTGGCTACCACCAAGTCTCAAATTTTCAGTACACAAACCAGAACTATGGGGACTGTTAAGTCTCTGCTTGCTTTCTGATGACCCCCACATATATTCTTGAAGAATCAGTTGCTTCCGTTATTCTCAAACCGGACAATATAACACCATCTAAACAGACTGGACTGAACCTTCTTGGTGAGATTTCTACTCAAATTCTGTCCTGATTTTAGATATTTTAAAATCTTGGAAAAAGAACGTGACCATCATCTCGTGGAGGTACTGTGTTGTTTATTTCCAAAGGAAATATCTAAAATAGAGTGTAAGATTTATCTACTTCTCACAGATATAAAATGAACAGTTGAGGTCCTAATTTCCTGTTGTTATTAATAGCTTAGCTGAAGGAGGAAGATTTAAATAGTATCAAAGGAACCTTTTTTAGCAACTACTTTGAGGAATGTCTGCTACTTGCTAATAGGCATTGAAATTATGAAATTAGGGGTGGTAAATTGGCCGTTTCATGTAGTTTAAGATAAGCCTGAGATACATTTGCTTGAACTATGAATCTGTAGTTCTACATGGTAGAATCTTAACTTTTCACAGTCTTCAGGTAGTCCTAAAAAGATGATTTACAAAAAGTAGAGAGCAATTAATTCTTTCATGAGGCAGTGGTAATTGCATTTTTTATAAGGTAAAGCCACTTCCTGTATAAGAAATTTCCTGATTCTATAACTTAAGCTTAGAGCATGTTAAGACCAGTATTCTGTATGGCTTACCTTTTCATTATCTTTGTATGCTACTTTCTTTCTTTATCTCAAGAGAGGCAATATTGCCAGTCTGATGTTTGCATAATCAGTCCACTTAGTGTACATCATTATTGCTAGATTCAATAAGAAAGATGTACTTAAGAGTTGTGGTAGGGTGGGGTTGGTGGTTTTTTTGCTTCTCTGGCAAACCAGGGCCTTACCAGCACAGTATAGTACATTCCAGAAATCCTGATTTGATAAACACAAATTCTTTTTTGGGTAAAGGCTGCCAGTTAAGTATTTTGATCCAGTTACATGCACACACACGATCTTATTCTCCAGCTAATTACCATGGGGACTGCATCAACAGCATCCATCATAACTGCTTCACAAAAATATTACTGTAATGTTTGTACATTGGAAAGAGAAAGAAAGAACTATTGTGTGAGCTGGTTTCTTTAGTGATAGCTATGCCTACACAGTGCAGCAAAGCACAGAAGTTACATACATGCTGTTCTGACTGACACTTTACATTACTGAGTGAAGGTTCTATCCTGGGCCTAGAAGGAGTCCAGGTACTCAGTGATCCTTTGAACTGGACCTCTTCAGCCCTGCCTCTCGTTCTTTCAAGAGTATTTCTTGAGAATGTTTTTTTGAGATGCTTTGAGAAATCTCACAAAATTTTAGAAAACAGCAACTTTTTTTAACAACAGAACCAAAGAGAAAACACTCCTGATGAATCAGACTGGTGTCGTCATTTTAATTTGTAACTTTTTGTAAAATCTGTGTAAACTTTGTAAAAAATTGGTTTTAAATTTTCAAATACTGGTTCCTTGTATTGCCATATTTGTCAAAAGAAAAATACCCATGAAGAAAACCTTTGAGTTTCTGAAACAGTTTTCAATTTTGGTAGCAATTTTCAAACGTAAAGGCAAACATATCCATATTGGTTAGTATTCATCAATAGTTACCAGAGGATCAAAAGAGAAACCACAGATAGAACCAAGGGAGATGTCGCAGTTTGCTGTAGCTGTCCTGCTTAGATGGCTTTTGCAAAACAGCAGTTACAGTTTGTTGTGAGTTCCCAACAGTAAACAAGAGCCAATTCAAGGCCAAAGTTACTTTTGACCAATCACAGAAGGATTCATAGCGCCTCTGTGAATCACATATTCGAGGAAAAAAACCCTCCTGTCTGGCACACTTTGCCACCCGAACGCAGAGTGGGAAGATGTGACCAGCTGCAGTGATAGCCAAGGCCAGGCCCTGGAGGAGAGGGGGGAAAGAAGGAATGTGGAAAGAAAGTTTCCCCTGCAGCTTGTGGAGAAGACCATGGTGAAGCAGGTTGTCCCCTCGCAGCCCATGGATGAGGATGGGGAGCAGAGACAACTATGCCCTGTGAAGAGATTGATCCACGCCTCAACAGGCTTGCCAGGGCACTTGTGACTTCTGTGGGGAGCCAGGCCGGGAGAGCCCGGGCTCAAATGTCAGAACCCTATGGAAGGAAGTCCTGCTGAGAGGCCTATGGTGAGGAGATGACTCCTGGATGGAGAGGACTCACGCTGCAGAAGTTTGTGGATACGACTCTGG
The DNA here is from genome assembly GCA_027925045.1 of Hypotaenidia okinawae. Taxonomy (NCBI): domain Eukaryota; kingdom Metazoa; phylum Chordata; class Aves; order Gruiformes; family Rallidae; genus Hypotaenidia; species Hypotaenidia okinawae. Next base: position 12,277,130 of record BSDF01000009.1, on the reverse strand, counting down.
CGTGGGTGGGACCCCACGGCGCTGTAAGGGAAGAGTCTGTGTGTGTGTGCGGAATGGCCGCCCCCAGCTGAGATGGAAGACAGCTAGGGCACTGAACCTCCCCCCACTCCCCATTCCCTGCCCCTCCTGGTGCTGCGATGGGAGGGAAGAAGGGAGCGAAATTGATGATTAAAGCTAAGGGTACTAAGAGGCGAGGGGTGGGGGAAGTTGAAGTGTTAAGATCTGGGGAAGGAAAGCAACTGGTACCACCAGAACCTCACTCCCCATTCCCTGCCCCTCCCTGCGCCATGTTGGGGGGGAAGAAGGGAGTAAAATAGTGATGAAGTTTGAGTTTGCTAAGAAGGGGAGGGGTGGGGGGAAGGCGCTTACTCTTATCTCGTTCAGGTTCACCAGGTGTATTCGTCGTAGTTGTAAAAAATCACTTTTCTTTCCTTTGTTCTGTGCCGAGTCTGTTTTGCCCATTGCACTAATTGGAGAGTGATCCCCCTGTCCTTATCTCAGGGCCTAAGCCTCCAAAAACATATTTTCTCCCCTTTTCGGCTGAAGGGGGAGTGAGCAAGTGGCTTGGTGGGCATTTTGCCTCTAGCCAGGGCCAAAACCACCACAGGAGAGTATTTAATAGCTTAAAACTGTGTGTAGCCTAGTGGTATTTTCAACACTGAAATATGCAATTCCCTGCTCCCCAGATGTATTTAAAATCCTTCCAAGGATTCAGAACGAAATATTGACATGACTTCAATAGCTCAGTCTGAATCCTAGAAACCTTAGTACACAGAAAAATCCCCCCAAATTACAAAGATATTGCAGGGCACTTTTCATTTGACAAGAAAAGTGGTTAAAATATCTCAAAAAGATGCAGATGTCAAACATTAATCATAACCAATACACACTGCTATGGTCCAGTAACTGTTGGTACTTAGCTTCACAAAACCACAATCCTATCTCAACCTTTTCCACATGTCTGTTTAAACATGACAGTAACTTTAAATCTTGTTGACAGTGACTTCCCTACCTGTCAGCGGGCAGGCAGCTGCAGTTCAGACAGTGCTACACAAAGCCCTTCCGAATTCCCACCTGGAGCTCCAAACTCAGTGACATATTTGGGGACATAGTTGAATACAAAGTCAAACACAGCACTGCTTTTTCAAGCAATTAAACAATTTAAAAAGTATGGCAATGAAGCAGGGAAAAAAGGTTAACTAGAAAAGAAAATCAACTGGAATTTGAAGTGGGACAGAACACTTTTCCAGCTACCTTTAGAGATAATTATATAAAACTTGTAAAAACCACACATTTAAGCAAATGATATCTTCAGCAGTGTACCCTGATTATCATAGAAATTAGGGATATGATAGGCAGAGAAGTACTTCCATGTATATTACACATACTTGCCTACATACTTAAAAGCTATTCCTGAAATGCCTGTTAGTAAGTGAACTGGAAACCAACCATGATTTCCACTGCCATTGCTAGACAGATTGCTAGACAGATTTGAGAGGTCTAGGAAGAGTCAAAGGAGTTAAAATTCCCTGCATTAATTCACTAGCTTGCCTATGAAGTCCTGCTGCTTGATTATTTTATCTAATAATATGCATTACATTGTTTCATTGAGTACAAAGTTTTATTTCTTAGATCATGTATTTTTTCTTCAGTAACATTCTGTCGATTTAAATAATTCCGAATAACACCACACAAAATAAAGGCTTCAAACTCACTCACCAAAAGAGCTTCTGGATTAAAACAATGCAAGTTTGTCTGCAGTCAGAATATGATTATATGATAAAAGATTTCAGAAGAAATGTCAGATGGAGAGGACATGTCTTTGAGCTAGTCTAAACAACATGAGTTTTCTGCATATTTTGGGGGTTGGGGTTTTAATATCTTTAATATTTATCCACGTGAATTATGTGAAAGATCAAGCTGAAGTTGTAATAGGTCTGTTTGTCTTTTAGTATCTCAACTTTGCTGTATTTTAATATTCATCCATCCCCACAGAGCAATTTTAGCCACCAAAAGCATCAGTGCCTACAGGCTTCTGTTTCAGAGAATTTCTATTGAAAAAAATTGGCACAATTCTAATTATATTCCAATCCTCTGGAGAGAATCCCTGTATTGTAACTGCAGCCTGGCATTACTGTCTGCAGTTTCTTGAACTAAATAAAGAAAGCGTTAGCAATTTGATTAGTAGAACCTGATTGCTTTCCCTGAACATTACAGTATGTTAAATGAGAAGCTGCATAAAACAAATAAATGAAGCAGGTGCATGTCAGATTCTGATTTGGAAGACTGCCAACTGATCAACTCCACCAAGGTTTTATTATCTAACCAGAAACACATTTTGTTGATGCTTAGATTTTTCCCTCAAGAATAACTTCTGCCAACACTGGAAACAGCTCAATGAACAAAATGCTGTAACTATTGAAGATTCAGGTAAAGGCTCCGTACCAAGCATTCTGCCCAACAGGCTCTCAGCCCTCAGTGTGTGCACAGACACACACAGGCTAGTCTGAAAATATATTCCAATCTTGATGCCAACAAAAAAAGCACAAAAATGACAGCAGGACATCAAAAAGAGAGGCCATGTTTTTCCACGGTCTTTGTGATAAACATTAAAACAATGATTGAATAGGAAATCTCATATTCGGTAATTTGGAGGGCATATTTTCCAACTGGATAGCTTCCTTGGACCCTGTAAACAGCTGGAGGGGGTGGATAGAATATTTAGTAATATTGTTTACTTGGCTTTTCTTCTCTTTTCATCAAACTTTTAAATGGCTTGCAGTGGAAAAGCATGACCGTAACATCTTGTATTTATGCCCAGCGCATCTCATTTGCAAGAACATCAGACAAAGTGACCTGCCACACACTCATTCCACGACAAGAATGTCAGCAGTTCTAATTGATGTTTTAATGCTGCCACCAGTTCTTGTAAAATGTGTACTGCAGCATTGTCTAGGTCTCCCCTTGTATGGAATTTTAGCCCCTGGCGATAGTTTCTCCCCTCACCACCTCCTTACATCAGAAGTAAATCCTGCTGCTAACACATATGCTCAAAAATTTGCTGCCTTAATAGTTGCTGTGGATTTATAGAAGCATATTTTAAAGCATCAAAACTGCTTTCTTCCACTCTGCATTATAAAACATTTCAACCTTCTTATTGCTTCTCAATGCAAGGACAGCACTTGTGGCACAGTAGCACCTAATAGTACCCTTCCCCTTGGGGAAAGCTTCTATGAATACTGATTAAACATATTTACTTTGCACAGTTTTTAGGTAGATATCACTATGGGGAAAATTCACAAACATGTTTATGGTGGAAGACTAAATTGCATTTTCCTTCAGGAAGCTACATGTACTTTCGCAAACTGTACATCAAATTTGCTGCAGAACCCATGTTTTATCAGAGCCAGAAAGTTTATAAAAAAAAATCCACACCTTTCCAGAGATAAAAAGCACTTATTCCTAAGCACTTTGTTATTGTATGGGTAATACAGAAAATAATAGAAAAAAATAGTTGGAAGAGACATCAAGAAGAGATTTCTGACTCTTACCAGAACAAAGGGTTAAAAATACCTAACCTATTTTTGGTAGATGATTGTGTATCTTGTCCATAAAAGCCCTTAGCAATGGAGATTTGATTCGGTAATATGGAACTTCTACAAGAAAGTATCTCTCACTGTCCTTACTTTGGGAAGTTTTTATTAAGGCTTAATATAAATCTCAGTATCTGCAACAGAAGCTCAACTGTCCTTGGCGGGTAGGGGTAGGAAGTTTCTTGCCTTTCTCTTCAGTTCTTTTTAAAGTATTTGAAGACATACAATGCCTCAAGTCCTCTCTTCTCTATTCTTAACACCCACAATAACTCTCCATTTCTTTTTCAGAAGTTACATTTTCTAGACTTTGGATCCTTCCTTCTCTGCGTCACTCGATTCTCCCCAGTTGGTCCCTGCATTTCTTGAAGTTTATGTCAAAAAGTGGCAAAAGGACTCCAACAGAGGCTCTATTACACTGAGTGGAGCAGGAGGATTACTTCCTATTTCTGAATACATTCCTGCTTTCACATCCCAGAATGAGGTCAGAAACCTGATGTGCTTTTACGATCATGTTCTAGCATTCTAAAACACCTAAATACTGCAAAATGCTTAGAATTGGAAACTTGCAAACACCTTCACATCTGAAAATACTGATTAAAAATGCTGTCCTGAAGGTACAGAAGGTTTAGCTGATTTAATTAGTAACTAGTTTATTAGAGGAAAAAAACCAAACCAAAGTGATAAAATTCTTTTTCTCATTTCTAGTAATCCAATAAAAAAAGAGAGGTTCAGAGGGGAGACCTACTACTTGACTAGTTCTGTAGCTCTGATCTGAGTAGCTCAACATTTTAACTTTGCAATATAGCTCCTGCACAAGAAATGAGTCTTGGCATAAACTTGCTAAATTTCATTAAACTTAATTCTATGAACACATCTAAAGTTTTATAACTAATAAAACACAGCACAAAATAATTCCATAATGCCACCTCAATTTCCATTCAAATTCCAATAAAAGGGTAATTAAAGAAGACTTCCAACCACAACAGAAAATGAAAGCATATACAAAGGCCAAATTGCTTAAAGAGATGAAAATCAAAGTAGTGCAGTCTCCTAGAAATAGAAAAAAATCTGCTTGGTTTAAATGCAACAATCAACAGAAAATTTATGTATTGGAAGGTTCTAATCAATGAAAACCTAAAACTAGTACAGAGAAGAAAAAAACCTAAACCAACCCCACAAAAAAACCTCCCACAAGCTACAGTTAAAGAAAAAGGTCAAATACACTAGTGAAAATCAAATTGCACGTTATCGCTGTAAAACACGACTACAGCTGATGTTTTAAACTGGTCCACCTTAAACATCTTAACATACAGGCCTGGACAATTAATAGACAAATGAGCACTCAAAGGTTAATAAATACTTCCTTCTCCAAGGCAAGACAGACATGTGAGTGCTGTAACATAACATTTAAACAGCAACACGATGCCAGCTTGAAGAATGAATGCATAATCTTGAAAGTACTGATGCACACATGATGAGACTTGTAATGCTCTTGAACTGTGTGAAAACACAGATTTCTCCAAACAACGGCACTAACCCTATTATGTTTTCTTTCAAGTGAAAACTCCCACCTCATGAAATTACCTTCAGCTCCATAGATAGCATGATTCCAGGCTATGGATAGGCTCAAAATACTAAGGAGTATCTTAATTGTAAGATTACTATAAATATAATTTTTACAACTAAACGAAGCCATGCTCAGTAATGGCTAGATTCCTCACAACACGGAGTACTCAAAGACATTAAGGAAAAGAAGCTGGGTGGATCTGCACCTGTCAGACATTGGTGTATGGGAATTAATTAATTACAGAGCCCTCGTGCCATCAGAGCCACCTACGTGGCTAGGGATGTCTGATCACCACCGAAGAGCTAACGAGCCGCTTCGTGCAGTGATTCCCCTTAATTCATCGCCCGCTCGGTCTGGCAGCTACAGATCAGGGGGCTGGCAGCTGGACCGCGCAAACCCGCGGAGCTCCGCAGCGCCCGCGGCTGCCGGCAGATGTCACTCGTGCGAAGGGGCTGCGGGGCGGGGTGCGGGCACGGGGAGACCCTCCTGCCCTTCTCACAGCCTCCAGCCCGGGGAGGATTTCGCCCGGAGCCTCTGCTCACCTTGCCGCTGACTCGACAGGCAGTAAGGACAGCAGGATCAGTCAGCAAACAGCGTCACACGCCCTGCCTGTGTCTCCGGGAGGCACCTGGTCCAGGCGCCGTATGCGGTCGGTGCTTACTGCAGCACTACCGAGTCTCAGCGATTATTAGACAACCAGCTAGACAGGGAAAATAAAACTTTCTATGTATTTAAACAGTGCTCTGACATTACAGTAATTAGGTTAGCGATTCACATCAGTTTAGTCTCTTAGAAGATTCTCATAATGGCAACTGAAGTGATTTTTTGGTTTGCTTTTTTTTTTTTTTAAATTGAAATGAAATAAAATCCTGGCATTTAAATGTGCTTTCAGTTATCAGATTTGCTGCTGGATGTTACCCATTTTTTATTCAAAGAGTGACAGCTGTTTTAAAACCACATGCTTTATACTGTGGAGGACAGAACTTTGACTTTAATTAATAAAACACCACTATGTTGAAGAAATTATTTCATACTGTGCATAGATTGAGTCTCTACTACATAACAGTACAATTAAACAATACCTATTTTTCCTTTGAAACTCTAAGAAGAAAAAAGCACTGCATCAATGGTTTCTGATGATTTTAACAAGCCAAAATGGGTTTAAGGTTTGGGTACATGGGTGTGTATTGCTAAGCATTTGTAAAATCAGTTACTAACCATGAACACAATGTACTAGTCCCCACAAACACTGTTAAAAGATAGGTAAGAAAGTGCATTTAAATGCCCACTGGACAAGCTATATTTTTCTTGCCATTACTCACTATGAGAACTTAGGAGACTTTCCAACTTTGAGTATGAAGATAGCCCACACTGAAACATACTGCCCTTTGAATTTTAGTCAAGCCATTGGCTAGGTAAGTCCCTTAGCTGACATTTAGACACTGCTCATTTCAGCAAGTGAGACAGAATGAGAAGCCTCAGAAGGCTGCCACACTTTATGCAGCTAGTGAATGTTTCCACTAGAAAAGAAATAATTTTTACTAGGGTTCTAAAAAAACCCAACCCAACTACTGTTAAAAGGTTGGGATCATCCACTTTTTCTACAGACTTTCAGAGTACTTGTTCAGAGCTGATATGGCCTAGCTTTGGTATCCCAATGCACAGCATCTACCAGCGCACTCCTGAAGTTTCCCCAGGCTCTGCACACAGGCTGGAGAAGGTGCAAAGCAGGAAACCAAGCAGTAAGTGTCTCTGGTGGTGCTTGAGGCTGTGACACAGCCACTGCTTCCAGTCACAGCGCTGAGTCTAAACCAAAAGGCATTTTAGAGCCAACCTGCCAGGTCAAGCAGTAAATCTTGCTTTGCAGAAATAGCAATGGAATCATCTTCCACTTTATCCCAACATTAGTCTGCACCACGCTACAAATCTTTGCACTGCCCTTCTTTCCAGCAACAAATGGCCCAGCAGAGTCTGCTCTTTGTCTCCCTTTCTCCTTGTTTCTCTGTAGGAACCATCCCCTGTTGGGGTCCCCACCTCCTTCATCCTGTGCCGAACAACTTCTCTTTGGGCACAGTGCACTCTCTGACACCTGCCTAACCTCTCTGAGTCAGGGAGGAGCAGAAACCCACCTATCAGATTACAGAACTAAACAGACTCCACAAGAGGTGTGATGTTTGCCAGAAACAATGCAGGTCGCTGTGGCAGGACTGGGGTTTACTGCCTCTGGGGTTGTGCCCAGAGGCAGTAAATCCTTGCTGGCTGGGCAAGCTCTCAACAGGGACTAGCGCTATTTAAAATCCATTGAGGTTATGCTTTAAACTACAAAGAAGATTTAAATCTAAATGCCACATACACAGCAAGTGCTGTGAATCACATAGTCGTTACAGAGCTAGCATCACATGCTTTTGGTTTATTTTTGCATTAATTTTTGACTAAGACTGCAGACTGGCATCTCATTTCACCAAGGTGTTCTCTCCCTTTCCTTGGAGTTACCTTAAGTAACTCAGAGTTACTTCTGGCCTGCCTCAGCAAATGCCACAGAAGAGCAGGATGCCCTGTAAACCTCAGGGTGATATGCTTCATAAATAGGCTTATGTATAATCAATATAAAGATGCGCAGATCCTTAACAAGCTTTTCCTCTCCTCTACAGGGTTTGAACTTTAAAAACATTAATTGAACCAGAAAAATTATACAAGCTTAATATAGCCTCCTTCTCCACTGATGCTAACTTTGCAAAGTAATTTATGTCTGCTCCAAATGGGTTCAGAGTACTACCATCCTCATGGGGTAATGATTTATGAAGTGTTAGCACACAGGTGAGTATGTGTAGTGCAAGAACCTGCAGATTCAAATCCTTTGTTTCCTTTTGTTGCTATTTAATTATGAGTGAAGTGGAGGCGAAGAGTTTAAATAAACCTAGTCAAGTATACATTGCCAAGGGAACACTAGGGAATTCAAGAACTCAGTATAACTTCCTCTGTACTTGGGCACAGTTGCTCTCTAAACTTGCAAACAGTCCAAATCATGTAACTTTTTCTACACTTGTTCACTCTGTCAGATTACTTCCTTTCTATTTGTAATTCTGTATATTTTGGTTTGGTTTTGTTTTGTTTTTCACCCAGGAATGAACTGCTGGCTAACACACTTCAGAAACCAGGCTCAGAATCTAGGGTTTTATGGCCTCCCTTAGTAAGGAATGTTTCCTTTCCTTGGTTTTCATCCTTGAATGGAAGCCACAGCTTAGAATAGCATTTAATAAGAAATCAAGAAACAAAAGAGAACTTTTTGCTTTGTCTAGTTCCTGTTGGTCTCCAAATTAATGAAGCTGCTGCCTTATCCTGTTGAAGTAATGGGACATGCACCACTGCTCTGCTATGCTAATAAGCAAATTTTACAGTCATTTGTCTTATAACTCACCAGTAATGGATATCTCAAGCTTTCAATAAGATTTTCATATATGTCAAAATAATTCATTGTGAAAGCCTTAAAAGGAGGACAGTTTTTAATAAAAACCCCCAAAATTAAACATGACAAACAAGGCAGTATCATTGCATGCTTTATTCCTGCAAGATAAAAGGTTTGCATTTTAGATGATCTGTCTTTAAAATGTTATGGTGAAAAATAAACCTAAATCACATTTTCTTTAAAAGGAATAAATTAATTGTTACCATCAGTATAAAAAATACCAATCAATCCAAATTCTCTATTCCATGGCATTATCTAGGATATAAAGCTGTTTTCATGTTAGCCTATGATTTTCTATTCCAACAAATGCTATTTAGGAAATAAGATTGAAAGATGAAGCATGGAAGAAAATGACATTTTGTGTACCATCTAATTACCAATTATCTGCCAGTGGAACTAATCAAATTGTATAAATTTAGACTGCAGATTCATCAACCAATTACCTTAGAGAACATGCTATGCCCCTCATCAGCGATTCAACCAACAGTCCAAGTATTAAACAACTTACTATGGATATTATAGGGATCTATTTTATTCAGGCAAACACATCCCTGAGCAGAGTAATTAAAAGCTGCTTCAAGTTATAATATTGCTAAGATACTACCTTTGATGCAAATGTATTTTAAAAGGCTCTAATATTGTTTGTTACTTAAGCTACAAAAAAGTGATTTACAATAACAAAATAAAACAAATTGAAATGGATGTACTATATTCTATAAAAATCATACTTTCATAACCTATGCTTATTACACAGCACAATAAAGGGATGAAATGCAGCTTGCAACTGGCTTCTAAATAGCCACTCACACATTCATTTAGGTACTTTAGATTTAGAATAAATTATTTGGAAATTCAATGTCGGCTCTCACCTGTGTGTTATTTCTCTTTACATATGACAATTCTTGATCAAAGGTAATTTTATTTTCCTGCCCCAAAAACTTTACTTACTTAACTGCAGACACTGATTTGAAACACATCATCTGCTAGTAGATAACTTTCAGGATATGTCTCAGAAGAAGACAAAGGTTAATGTTTTCTTTCTTTTCATCAAACTCCTCACAGAAATAGATGCTAGTTAAAAGCACTAGGACACCTACCCATGATAACACAATCAGCTCTCCATTACTCGGCTTGACCATTCTTTGGGTATGAATTTCTGATACAGTTACAGGACTATGCCCAACTTTGCTGGGAATTACTATTTCCACATTAATTAAAATATTAATGCCTCCTAGGCGGTCAAGCGATTGGAGATTTTGCAGAAGAAATAAGCTTTTAAGTCATACAATACTTCTTTCTCTGCACAAGCCACACAGATAACTCACAAATTTCTTCTTTGACGGGATATCAAGTATTGTACTAAAGAAAATGTATTATCTTGTGTTCAGTCATTATTTGATTTCTATTTAAAAGAGCTAGCTGTTTCTCAATCGATGCCACACACCTCCTCAGACTGCTGTGTGCACCATGGTCAGGGTGCAGGTCACAGCTTTTCCCTGGCAGGATAATCCTCCCTTTCTTGCAAAACTCATCTGAGGGCCCGGGACTATTAACAGTGATGTCTGAAAACTACTCAAACCGCCAGCATAATCCCTACCTACACTGTAGCCCACACAGTCTGCCATTGCCAGGGGCTGTGTGATTTGCCAACAACAGAGGGAGGCCTCTAGAATCACCAGGTCTGCCTTGCCTGGCCTCAGCTGGCCAAGAGCTTTGTTTCAGCTTTAGCTGTAGCAGCCAGCTTCTAACGAGCAGGTAGCTATTACCTAATGCATTTTCCTTCTACTTAGCTTCGTATGATTACATACTGTAATAGAGATCCTGTTAATATTTTTTTATGCAGCTAAAAATAATACGGAGTTATCCTTTGTACAATTACCTCAGACACTAAAATAAGACACCTCAGAGATGCAGCAGCCAAAGGATGAGACCTGCAGCTGCGAACAACTCAGCAGTGGTCAGCTACTGGTAATAATGCATGCTGTGGAGCTGGAAAAGAAACAATTTTAGGGGTAAGAAAACAGACATGAACAAGTACTGAGGATATACAAAATGTATCACACATGTAGTAAAACCAGGTAGAATATGGAGTTGCAGCCCAATGAGAGTGAGGTATAGTGTGTTTCAAACAACACAGAAATGACCAAACCTTTGGAGAGGTGAGTAAACATCAGCATGACTCTCCCAGCAAAGAGGAGGAAGAAACCTTTGTCAGTAAAATGTCATTCCCCACAGGGCCCCGCAGGCTGCTGACAACACACTGCGATCCTGAGATGGCTTCTTGACTTGGAAGATCAGCAGCAGGTTGAGCATAACACCAAAAAGCTTTGGTAATTCATGGCTTTTTTTCTTTGAGCTTTTAAATGTGGCTAAATTATCTAATTAACATAATGATGTGCATAGTACTACTGTCACAACTGAACTAGTAATCACTGTTTTCTGTACTTTGATCATGCTCTTAATTAAACTAACAATAAATTCTTGGCTTCATATACCTGGTGCATTCCCCTTTTTGCCCAAAACAAAACTTTGAGCACAGGAATTCATAGATGTGGAGAGGATGTTTGTCCTGTCCCGTTTTCATGCACTGAATTTCAGTGTGCCGCATACAAATAACTCCATATGTTCCCAGAATTCATTTGGAAATCGCTGCTTCCTCAGGGTGCTCGTTATACCCAGACAAACTGTTTCCTACAAGCATCCTAATCAGGTGGTGGTTATTCAGTTCCCTGATGCCTCTCAAAATACCACTCCTATCTCTGGTTCACAAGCAAAACTGTAGCAAAGCTACGTCTAAATTCCCCAAATCTAGGGATATGACTAAGCAATTCAATATCTGAAGTTTTGGGCTGCTTGTTATGGAAAAGCTCTCTTCTTTAAATACTGCTTTTGTGTTTTTCATTATGAAAACCATGTATTGTTTGTGGTAAGAAGCAGTTAAGAGAAGTGGTGGTATCAGCACATGGTATCAGCCTCCCATGCCCTCAGGTTGCAGACCACCTGTATTTTCCATTGACCTGATTTAGAGAAGGTTTGGTGCTGTTAAGAAATCAGACCAAATTAACTCATACTGTCATTCTTGTTACCCAAATGAAGAACTGAGCTATGGGCCCTGCAGTCTGAATGGGAATGGCATACACATTAAAAGTCAGCCTTGGGAATTCCTTTTCTATTACTACCGTGAACATAATATCTCCACATCTCTCTTCTGACAATATTGTCAGTAATAGTTTGTCTAGCTATAATTCCCCCTTTGGGAGCCAAGTACACAATGATGACAGCTTTACAATTTAATTAAAGGCAACAATGGAAAAAATATAATAATAAAATGAGTTTAACATTTCATGAGAGTCAGATACAAAAGCAGAGATTGTTGAGCATCTCATCAATGAGGCACTGAAACCATTTTACATTTTGCAAATTACTCTAGAGCAGCAGTCCCAGAGGTTCACGCTGAAGGTCCCTGAGTGTAAGGTGTCTTTACAGTTTAATACTGTCTATACAGAGAGAGGAAAAGGAGATAAATGTAATGCCTCTATGTTTAAGAAGAGAATGAGATGCATCCTACTGGTAGATAAGCATTAGTGATAGACATAATCTAACTATATGACAAATCTTTCAATGACATTTATCTGCTGAGAGTTTATGACTTTTGACTGCAATGCAGCCGTAAGACAAGTTTTTTGGCACTAAGGAAAGGTACGTGGTCTTTAATGTACATATTCTTTCTGTTTAAATACAGCTGAGAGCCATGTATACATATATGAGACTATGTGTACTGTTCCTTTAAAAATGACTCTGGAAACCTTTTCTCTGAGAGAAGTCCAGTCTCTAAGTGGAAGGCTTGGGAAGGATGCACAAAAGAGAGAAACAAAACATGCTTAAAGGACCGCAGACAATTTAGGCTAGGGTATTTCAGAGGGGAAGGCAGCTTAGTTCTGAATACAGTTACCAAGAGTAAAGTGAATTTATATAAAACAAATGCGGACAGGCTACAGGAGGAGGCTGTACCATGGACTTTCTCATAGGTAAGCAGGGGGTGCACTCACTTCCCACCCAATTACCTTTCCTGGCTCCTTCTCCATGCTGGTTACAGATTCTTCAGATACCTCATTTCAATGGCTTGAGAACTGTAACTCTATAACAATAAATTTATTTATTGATGCCTTGGATTTCATTGAATCATTATCTTTGAAGGGTTGGCTTATTTTCAGTTATTCCTCTTCTGTTTTGCGATCACATCTCACTACCCTTGGGCCAAATCCTCATATTGGTCTGTTGGTCCTGGAGACAAAAACAAACCTCAAAACAACCACCCAACTTTTTCCTTTCAGAGGGAAGGCACTTAGAGTCTCCTTTCATTCTCAATCATCTCACTAAACATTATTTTCTAGTTTTTCCTTGCCACATGAGGAAGGATTCTGAGCAGGTGCCCACCACCTCCTGTGACTAAGAACCAGTTTATTGGTCTAATGGAGACTCCTCCCTGCCCTCCACCGTTTACCAGATGCCTTTGTGAAATGAGCCCCCAACACGCTGTCGCTGCCCAAGAGTGTGGTGCCTGCCACGAGACAGGCAGCCAACAGGACACAGGATTTCACAGTGCTCTTTGGAGGGGTGACACAAAGATTTGCAGTTGCAGGTGCACGACAAACAAGCCCAGAAGGCATGGCTAAACCCAGTTGTATACATTTGGAGAGGCACATGCATGGGAACTGCAGAGCCACGATTTGGAGAGAGGAGATCTGTTTCAAGAATTAGCATTTCTACCAAAGCGATGTTTTACATGGAAAATAGTAAGAAGATAAACAGTTTGTCCATAATTATTTGCTTTTATTTACCATTACAGGCTGTTACACCTTCTGTGCATAAGGCACACTACTGCATCAAAAAGCTCATCGGACATTACTTCTATCACTACCACTATGCCATCGATCATAGCAATAACAGCATCAGAGGAAAGCAACTCCAGGATATAAATTATGCTTCTTTTTTGTTTATTTTTAAAATATGTGGAAAATATCTGTCTGAGATTCCAGCAAATATGGTAATTAAAAATTATATAAATATGTATGATTAAAATTAATATTTGCCAAAACCAGTATTTGTCACACACCTGTTCTGTCCCAGCTATGAGATGTAGCAGTTGGCAGCAAAAGCAAGTAGAGAGAGGAAAAAGTCCTCCTCTGTAACAGAGAGAATGTCCATTAACTAAATGGAAAAAAACAAGATGACAAAGGGGAGATAACAGACTAGAAAGTTCAAGAATCCAAATTAGTGTTCAATTTAACTTGCATAATATTACAGGAATTGGATTGTGTCTATCATACTGCTATTGTGACACACTTGGTTTGCTCTCTTTGTTCCTGACAGTTTCCCACAGAGACCACTGCTAGATGGAGATCACTTTTTTTAAACTCTAGCATCTCTTCTCTCGTTGCTACCATAGCTGAAAAGCATGTGGCATGCTGCACTTACAACAACACTCAGAAGTCTTGCCTACCTGTGCGACCTGGATTGCCACTCTTCACTACAGCAACATTATGTATACAAGATGAAAAAGTTCTCATACATTAATACTTTAAGACTAACTTAATGTGGCTGTTAAGAGTGTCGATGCATATTTCTTTTTGTGGAGGTTTAGTCATCAGCAGTGAAAGGTAAAGGAATAATTTTCATCAGCCACAGAAGACTGAATATAGGTCACAGTGAGTTCAAAGACAAATAATTCAAGAATCAGAGCCTCAGCGGAATGCATCAGAGGTAATGCCAAGTAAATCACTGTGTCAGTATGACTGATTAAATATTAGCAAAGAATGTGAATTGATCTTAAGAAAGAAAAAATATTCTTCACATTTTATTATGGTATAAATGTTTTTTTTTCTGCCATGCTACCATTACATTTTCAATTTTATTATATTGGCCTATGATAAAGCTATACTGTTTGCCTCAATAAGGTTAAGCAAATTTTAATTTAAAATCCATAAAGGTGAAACTCAAGTAGAAACAATGCACAGCTAGCCAACATTGTATAATACTAATTCAAACCATCATAGTCTTTTCACATAACTGTAACAGAATAAATCCTTCAACTCAGCCTAAATTTCAAAAATAAGCACTGAATTTCCCGTGATTAAGGTTCAAGCAAGATTGTCATACTTCAAGCATAACAAGGAAATCTCCAATCTCGTTGTCTCAATATTACAGATCAGTTACAAAAGAAAAAAAAAGAAAAAAGAAAAAAAAAATGTATGCTGAAAAAAGCAACCAGGAAATGTTCATATAGAGTAAAAAGAATTACACATAATGCATAAAAATGCAGTTGATAATTCTCTGGTTTTGTATATTTTTCAAAATTCTAAGACACCCCTTCTAAGAACAAAGCTTTCAAATGCCTTTGAAAGTTACCAATTTAAATGGCAAACATCCTGGGCTTTATTAGAAGTGTCAGCTTGTGACAGCGGGAGGTAAGAGAAAGCACCCAAGTTGCAATAAACCAACAGCACCAGTTACCACAGGAACTGGTTAAAGGGAAAAACACGCTGGCAAATACTGACCAATTCTTTCAGGATTTGACTATTTGCAAAAATTCTTCTAAACACTGCACCTACATAAAAGTCAATGCCAAGGACTTCCGTATCTTCAGAATTTTAAAACTGCATTGTGGAGGATTAGGGTTGAAAGCCACAATTTGCAGTTAGTTTGGGGCCCAAATGAGGCCAGAGATACTCCCCTCTGTGTGATCTCTGGTCTTGGGAAGAGCAGCAGTGTCTTGTTTAAAATTCAGTCTGGGGTGTGAGCTAGGACAGTGAGCAAAGCTAGGGCCAGAGCAATGGTGGGTTTCTACAGGGTGTCCCCCAGGAGTGGTGGTCCCACACCGGAGCTGTCTGAGGATCATTTCAGCTCTGATGTGGCAGAAGGCACAGCACAGTGCTGGGAAGACCATGATGGGCATTATGGACAAATGAGAAAGTGCCTGTTTGCTTCTGCACTCCTTTCTAACTGACAGCAGATGGAGAGGATGAAGAAAGAGGAAAGGAGGAAAGTGAGGCATACTTTCCATTTCACATTCCACAGGATGAGGGCTGCTTACCATGTATGCACAGTAGCCACCCTCAATTGACCTGTTTGGGGCCAGTGCTAGGTCACAACAAATATTACCTCAAAAGCAGTAGTAAAAAAAGGAAGCAACACAGTTGTAAATTGTCCAAGTCTATGAAGAATTTTCCAGGAATGAAGTCAACAGATTTCAGATATATTGGGAAGGTCAATACCGAGCGACACTGCAGAAGAGACAGCAAGAGTAAGAATAATGTTGGAGGCTGAGACAAAAAAAAAGTTTGCAAACACAGATTGAGAAGACCTTTATATGTAGGTACAAATAAAAAGATTATGCCTGCACCAATAAGGTGCAGAGTGCTCTGCACTTTTGTATCAGAGTTGAAGGAGGAGTGAGAAGAAAAACAGGGAGAATAGTAGACAAAGATATAACTGATATCACTCAGGTAAGCAGGAAGAGCAATTCCTGGGGAGGTGAATGAGAAACACTCAGGTAGTTACTACGCTGATCTCGAGTAGAATGCTTTTCCTCTTGCACAACTGATAATAATAAAAATTCATGTTTTTTTCTTGAAAGAAGCAGCAGGTGGGCCATTTTTAAGTGATAATCTCTCCATGTAAACTAATGTTTTTTTCTTATAGCTACACAAGTCAAAGGGGATATTTCAGAAAACATCTGTGACTTCGGTGAACTTCTATAACATAGGAAATAAGATATTTAGACAGACTCCTCCTACAAAAGAGATATTTAGAGATCCAGAAATAGAAAGCTTATCAGCTACAGAAAAGGAACACTTTGCTGTCAGAGTAAACGTGACCTCCTTTTGTTCAGCAGCACTTGAGCTGGTGAAGGCATCAAAATTCCTCTCACTCTTTGGACCCCTCATGAGACTTTTCTGGCCTCAGGGCTGCAGAAATTAACTCTGCTTGAAGGTGGAGGTGCACATTAAAAATATGAGCTGAAGAATGAGAGAACTGGAAAGCTCAACTAAGTTTCTCTTAAAATTGTTCTATAGCTCCAGCACCTCTATTACTAGTTTATTTATATGGGCTGACCCAATCAGCTACAGAAAGTCAAACGCCCCATGGACATTCATCAACATACTCAAGCTGAACTCTTAACCAGAAGTATTTGGTCAATGTCTTGACAAACCAAACTTCTAAAGTCTAATTCAACATACAAAGTTGTAGTAATAATAGATTCACAGATTTAACTAAAAATTAACTATCAACCTATATCACAGAATCACAGAATGGCATGGATTGGAAGGATCCCCAAGGATCATAGAGCTCCGACCCCCTTGCCACAGGCAGGGCCACCAACCTCAGGCCTGGATCTACACAAGGTTGCCCAGGGCCCCATCCAACCTGGCCTTCAACACCTCCAGGGACAGGGCATCCACCACCTCTCTGGGCAGCCTGTTCCAGCACCTCACCACTCTCTCTGTAAAGAACTTCCCCCTAATATCCAATCTGAACCTTCCTTCTTTTAGCTTCAATCCCTTCCCCCTTGTCCCGCCATTTTCTACCCTTTTAAAAAGTTGATTCCCCTCCTGTTTGTATGCTCCCTTCAGGTACTGGAAGGCTGCAATGAGGTCCCCCCACAGCCTTCTCTTCTCCAGGCTGAACAAGCCCAGCTCCCCCAGCCTCTCTTCATAGGGGAGGTGCTCCAGCCCTCTAATCATCTTCGTGGCCTCCTCTGAACCCTCTCCAACAGTTCTACATCTCCGCAGACCTGGACACAGGACTCCAGATGGGGCCTCATGAGGACAGAGTAGAGAGGGACAATCACCTCCCTGTCCCTCCTGCCACCCCTCTTCTGATGGACCCCAGGATACCATTGGCCTTCCGAGCTGCAAGAGCACACTGCTGGCTCATGTTAAGTTTCTCATCTACCAGAATCCCCAAGTCCTTCTCAGCAGGGCTACTCTCAAGGAGCTCTTCTCCCAGTCTCTATCTATGTCTGGGATTCTTCCAGCCCAAGTGCAACACCTTACACTTGGCAGTATTGAACGTCACTAGGTTCACCCAGACCCACCTTTCCAGCCTGTCAAGATCCCTCTGGATGGCTTCCTTTCCTTCTCTGGTGTCAACCACACCACTCAGCTTGGTCATTCGCAAACTTGCTGAGGGTGCACTCAATTCCATCATGGATGTCATTGATAAAGATGTTAAAGAGCACTGGTCCCAAGACAGCCCCCTGGGGGAGCCTGCTTGTCACTGGCCTTCACCTGGATACAGACCCATTGACCATCACCCTTTGTCTACGTTCAGTCAACTAGTTTCTTATCCACTGGATGGTCCACCCATCAAATCCACACCTCTCCAATTTAGAGATAAGGATGTGGTAGGGGACTGTGTCAAAGGCCTTGCACAAGTCCAGGTAAATGACATGGGTTGCCTTCCCTTTGTCTACCGATGCCATCACTCCATCATAGAAGGTCACCAGAGTGGTGAGGCACAACCTTCCTTTGGTGAAGCTGTGCTGGCTGTCCCGGATCAGGCGCTCATTCCTCATGTGCTCCAACACGTCATCCAGGAGGATCTGTTCCATGATCTTCGCAGGCACAGAGGTGAGGCTCAGCGGCCTGTAATTCCCCAGGCCTTCCTTGCTCCCTTTGTTATAAATGGGAGTGACATGACCCATTTTCCAGTCCCTGGGGACTTCTCCTGACAGCCATGACTTTTCAAATATGATGGAGAGCAGCTTGGCAACCACATCAGCCAGCTCCTTCAGGACCCTGGGATGCATGTAATCTGGCCCCATAGACTTGTAGACATTCAGTCTCATGAGGTGGTCTCGGACTTGCTCTGCCCTTACAGTGGGGGGAAATTGCTCCCCCAGTTCCAGGGACACAAGGTTCTTGTGCTTGAGAATTATGAGAATCTTGGCTGCCAGAGAAGACTGAGGCAAAGAACTCGTTCAGTACCTCAGCCTTCTCCACATTCGATGCAGCCAATTCTCCTTTCTCATATCCACAACCTGCACACTCACAAAAAGCAAGGTTACTGCAGTGCTAGCTTTCTATGTTCCCATGATTGTGAACATGTCATTTTCTGTGAGAGATTTCTCTCACATTTAAAATCAAGTAAGAAATAAAATTTGATTTTCACGAAAAATGCCTTTATGTCAGCATGTGGTACTTAAGGGAATGATTTCAATTTGAACTGAGGTACACCTAAAAAGGCATTTTTCACACCTTGCTAACTTAGGTCACATATGAAGACTATGTAGTCCTTGAAATGTCTGTTATATACATAAATAAATTACATGATTGTACCTTACAATGATTTATTTTTCTAATGTAATCATTTTCAGCATGCAAATAAAAGATACATATAGTTATACATGTGTAGAGATTATTTTACCTTGGATAACTTCAAATTCTGAGTTTAATATTTAATTGTACATGTTAATCTAGTAGATCTCATAAATGCTATGCAGATATCCTTTCTATAATCCAATATTTATTTTTCCCAGTGCTGTGTTTAATGTCTGCTTCATGTTTTTCTTCTAGATTTCCTCTAAAACATAGCAGCACTTGATAGCTTTGTATCCCAGGGAAAAAAAAAAACTATACAAAGGAATATTTTTATCTCACTATAAAATCATGCCAGAAACCCAACAGGGACCAAACACCATGTTGGAACAAAAATAGTCCAGAGATACACTTTCAAAGTTGAGCACCTGCTGTAAAATAACCATCTGTGTTTAACTGTAATTTAATTATAGGTTCATTCCTTTTGTGTACACTGGAAGGATCTCATAGGTCTTCCCCAGTTGGTCTGCAATCAACTTCTGGCATTTTGCAAAAGCAACAGACATGTTCTCTTAATAACACCTGCTAACTCGTTTCATTCCTGTTTTAGGAAAGGTCTTCTGGGATTTTACAATGATGTTGAGAAGCAAAATAAAAATTATTATTAAATCTGAAATAAAAATCTGCAGTAATTAATCACCTGCCCTAGAAACCCAATAGTATTGGCTATCAGATATACCATTTCCCTTTCCACAAAAGGAACTCAAGAATTACTGAGCTAAAAGATTTTTTATTACTATTTTTGAGAGGGAAAGAAAATCAGTATTCTCCAAAGATCACCAAGCTACCATGGCAATCTATATTAATTGAAAACTAGTGTTCTGCACAACACCTCAAAGCAAAATAAAGTGCACAGACATTAATACTTACTGAAACTAAGCCTGTCTCCTAGAGTTTTATCAGACTTAAAACAAAAACAACCAACACAGCAACTTCTTATGGGCAGAAGGATCCAGTCAGAGATCCCAAATTTAATCTTAGTGTGGACACTGTTTAACTGTGACCAACTTATTAGGCCAAATTATTCAAATATTATTGCCCAAAGTTAACTACCTAATAAAAGACTGGTTTTAGTAAAAAATGTTAAGAGGCTATTTAATTTAGTATTTTAAATAATTAATTACAAGATAAAGAATTGAAATGTCTTGCAATTTCAGTATATCTTTATATATTACTTAAACTTCAAATAAATTGTTACCTACTGAACATAGGTCCTATGGATCAAACTTAGCAAGGAGTGCTGAAGCACTTTAGTGGTCTTGTGGTACAAAGTTTAATACAAAATACTAACTTCAGGAATAAGTGGAATCACACCCAAATTCAGTTTTGGATCATCCTCAGCCTAAACCCAATCATAAAATATACATTTAAACAAGTTTCCCTGGATGTTGAACCACCAGCTGCCCCATTAGCAAGCATTTGCACAGATAGCAAAAACTGCAACGATACATTTTTTGTGATCAGTGACTGACAAATATCAGCATTAGCATGATACAAAAAGCTTTATAAAACATTAACTATTGAAAACTATTAAAAAACTCCAGTATTTCCCCCCTACTCTGCCCAAGTGAAAGAGGTATTCTGTGAACTTAGGTACAACACACAACTGAAAGACATCAGTGAACCCGGAGCTGCGAATGCCACTCTTTTTGGGTTTAGGCATTATGTGTGATGTGTCATTAAGTCTCCCTGTGAAAGGTGGTGAGTGATTGCCTTGGGTTTTTTTTCCTTTCTGATTCCCTCTCCCAGCCTGCTGGAGGGATAAGCAAGCAACTGGGAAGGGTTTTAGTTGCTGGTCAGGGTCAACTCACCACAGAGCTCCTGTGGTTAGACCCTGCAGCTGTCGAAGTGTTTGCCACCTCAGTGCAGTGAAACACTTTTCTACTCAGCTTCTGGAACAGCAGTGTTTTGTACAGTAACCTAGAAGGGAGAATGAGGTCTTGGCAAAATACATGAAGAACAGGCTAGCCATGTGGAGCAGCATCTAAGATGAGCCCAAGGCAAGCACAGAAGGACACTGAAGAAAGAAAAAAGGAACAAGAGTGCAATCTGCCAAAGTAAAAAAAAAGTTACAGAGCTATAAAAACAGTAGTTCTAAAGCAGATGAAGAACAGTTAGAGGGCCAGCAGCATTCTCATCTCCTTTGTCAATGTTTTTATGGATGTCTGTCTAAAGAGAGCAAAGAAAACACAAAGTAACTGTGGCCTGGGCACATGCCTTTCAATGAATTTTCTCTGAATACGGAGGCTCACTTGCAACTACATTGCAGTACCAAAGCTTCCAAGCTTCCGTCCTGTTCTCTGACTCCCTACACATACTCCACTACAGTTTAGGACAAATTCTTACATCCAGAATATAGAACTTAAAATCAGAAAAAAACCCAAATAAATTCAATAATTTCAAATGTGCAAAATGTGGCCTCACCTGTAAGGAGAGTGGCTCTGGTCCCTCCTGCAGAGAACCAGTTTTATTGCATTTGAGATACTCACACTCTGCAAATATTGAGAAAGGGAGACACCTGCTAGTCAGAGAGAGAGGTGGTGAATGACATCCAGATTCAAGGGCTACCCTGTCCCCATGCCATTTCTAGTCATCTGTAGGACTGTTAGAACCAAATTGCTCAAGTTCTAGAAAGGGTTGCTGTTTGGTGCTCAGGGACAAGGAATAAGGCAAGCTTAGGTGGTGGAAGGAGAAAGAAAACACTGGGTAGAGGTAGCTACAGGTGCAGGGTCAGTGACTGGGCTCACACAGGAAGCAGCAATGTAGTATGAAAAGCAAGGATTTGGTGCTTGGCCATATGAAATGTCCAATCCTTGCACAGGCTCTAATATAGCAAGTCAGTTGGAGCCAGTCTGTACTTTACCTTCTAAAAAGTTGTTAGATCACTACTCAGAATGCACCAAGCTGAAGCCAGAATCCCACCTACTAGGAGGAAAACATTGGATATGAGAAGGATCTCCTGGATCATCAAGTCCATTCATATGTTATCACAGGCAACTGCTTTCATCACTCCAATGAAGAGCCGACTCCATTTTTGTGCATGTGTTAATACCATGTACTGCAAACCTAGCAAGCAGGCTTACAGGGCATCCAGAACTGCCAAGGGATGTGTCAGATTAGACATTTTACAGGTCAGGACATGAGTAAAGTATATCTGACAGACTTTCTGGCTGTTGCTGACACCTCTGGCATTTACTTCTTTCTCTAAGGCTATAAGCTCTCAGGAGACCATTAGAATAAACATAAAATCTTAGTCTGAAAGAACCTTGAAGACACAGAGCAGGAGTCTGAAGTATTTTTTTACATTTAATCACATGTTCACCACCCCTATCCCTGGTTCTGTGACAGCATAACTCAGGGGGGATATTTATTTCCCCCCTCACTGCCCTCCTAATATGTATGGGCCAAATGTGTACCACAGCAAAGAATATGAAATATAACCGAATTTTCCAGCAATAACAGAAGACTAATGTTTAGAGTTCCATGTTTCATTTACTTCTTCCACCATTCAGTTAATCCCACTTCTTGACTCTGTGGCAAGGTCTCCCTTTCATATTGGCATATTTGGCAAACACAGTTCTATAAACAAGCCTTTTTTAAAGCAGTCATATCTCTTCTTCTGGTTACAAAGTCTTTAGTATTAAATAAAAGGAACTGTCAAGTGAAAAAGAAATTATGCCATTACTCAGAGGAGTAGTGAGCACACCACCAAAAGCCTGCAAGGGAATCCAGAAGCAGGAAAGAGATGTTGGTACAATGCACACAATCGATACCAAGAAGGCATCTAACTAAAGATTTGGAAGTTGTAGACAAGATGAAGAAAATTATGAGGTGCATCACTCTCAAATCAAGTGAGCAAGCTTCTACTATGGCATGCTCAAAGATTACAAAAAATCTTTCGATTTGGCCAGTTTTTTCTCCATAGACATACACAAACAAAGAAAATTAAAGAAAGTTCGTTAGTTAACACTACCTGCATGTGTAAGAGGGTAGCATTAACAAAAGTAAATCGAAGTGAAAATTCAGAGGTGGTCCAAATAAAGACCAGAGAAAAATGTAGAGAAAGAAAACCCACAACAACTTTCCTAACAAATGTCCAGTTGTACCAGCTGAAGTGTTTGTCTGTGGTTTAGAAGTGAGCGTATTACTTATCCCCTGTTTTAGATCACCTTTCTCTATTCAGAAGAAAGGAAATGTCTCATTTAATGCTTCACAAAAGGAAGTAGATAGATAGCAAGAAACCACACATCCTAGTTCATGATTTCACAATGGAAACAAACTGTTATCAGTAATAGACCACACTGAAATTAAACTCTGAGGTATGGCGTTCTATTAATTCTCCCCTCATAAGGGAAACCAGTATGCCACATGGAGGGTTTTGATTCTAGTCTGCATAAAACAGTCAGCTAAAACTAGTATCCAGGCTGAATACTTTTATAAGTCTGTGGGTGTAAGCACATGATGTCATATGCTGTTTGAAAATTAATACCACTCAGATTTTTTTTGTTTTGGTAACATTGATACTTAGAAATACTTCAGGGAATTCAGTGATTGCCCTAGAAACACTGGTAGGAAATTCATTAAACTCCTTTCTGAAAGGTGTGCAGAGATGTGACTTAAGAATGTTTTTAAGGAACGGATTTTTCAGATATATGTGATTAATGGTGACACAGAAAGCAATACCTTGTCAGAAAAAAGAAAAAAGTAATGAGCTTGCATGAATATTAAGTTTATCAGCTAAGAAAGGTACTGCAGTGGTAAGATACAATTTATGTGATAAAACTGTAAAATTACAGAATACATAGTAAAAAGTGCACATAAGTTTCTTAAATACTTAGAAGCAGTACAAAAGTTATTGCATATGGATTTGGGATAACCAGGAGGTATGTGTAACAGACCAAAAATTTACTGCTGCTTTGGAAGACATTTAAAATCCCTCAGACAAACATTTTAGTTACCTGGCAGTAGTTTACATATCTTTATTTTAAATTAAAGAGAAAAACATAACAATCAGACCTTTGACTTCTGACTTGCTTCATGTTTGACTGGCACATTCAAAACAGCCTTCAATGAAGATCTACACCTCAAATGTAGTAAAAAGCCTGACAACTTCTGGTTGAAAAATTATAACAAATGCACTGTTTTCTGATAAGATTAACTCCTTTTCCTTTAAACTTCAATTTTCTACATTAATCCACCCATTTGATATGTTGTGGTTGAACTCAGCCAGCAACTAAGCTCCAAGCAGCTTCTCGTTCACTCACCCCCACTGGGATGGGGGACAGAATTGGAAGAGTAAAAGGGAAAAAACTTAGAGGTTAGACTTAAGGATGGTTTAATAGGCAAAGCAAAAGTTGCACACAGAAGTAAAACAGGAGGAGGAATTAATTCCCCACTTCCTACGGGCAGGCTGGTACTCAGTCATCCCCAGGAAAGCAGGGCTCTATCACACATAATGGTTACCAGGGAAGACAAATGCCTTCACTCCAAGCATCCTCCCCCTTCCTTCCACTTCTCCTAGCTTTATATGCTGAGCACAAGGTCATATGATACAGAATATCCTGTTAGTGAGTTTGGGTTGGCTGCCCCAGAGGCAAATACAACAGCACGTAGAATCACAGAATTGTAGGGGTTGGAAGGGACCTCGAGAGATCATCGGGTCCAACCCCCTGCCAAAGCAGGTTCCTTAGGACATTTCACACAGATCAGCGTCCAGACGGGTCTTGAATATCTCCAGAGAAGGAGACTCCACAACCCTACTGGGCAGCCTGTCCCAGGGCTCTGTCACCCTCACTGTGGAAAAGTTCTTCTGCATATTGGTGCAGAACTTTCTATGTTCCAACTTGAGGCCATTGCCCCTTGTTCTGTCTCCATAGACCACTGAAAAGGGGCTGGCCATTTCCCCTTGTGTCCCACACTTGAGATATTTATAAACATTAGTAAGATCCCCTCAGCCTTCTTTTCTCAAGGCTGAACAGCCCCAGTTCTTTCAGCCCTATCCTTGTAGGGGGATGCTCCAGTCATTTAATCATCTTCATAGCACTCTGCTGGACTCAGCACACAGCTGTAGCTTGGCACCATCCAACAATTTGCAGTACATTTCTGCACAAAGAACTGAGGAGGAGGATCTCAATACCTTGCACTTTTTTTAACCTGTTCATACACAAGCGATGCCACTACTGTGCCATGGCACCTTCTCACACCCAGGTCAGCACATCGTCAGGGAACAGGTTGGCGGCAGCAACTCCTGAAGTCATGGTTTCATCCTCCCAGTGCATGGCTCAAAACAGCAGAATCCCCCATGTACCCTACAAGTCTAAGCTACATTTCCAGAGGCCCCATTTCTAGGCACTGCATTAACTCTGGGTCTTTTCAAAAGTGCAAATTGAACACTGAACGTTTTTTGTTTATATTATATTGAAATTCATTAGATTGATGTTCTTGCAGTGCTTTACTGCTACAGAGTTTTCCTCAGAATGTCTACTGATGGGCAGAGATTTCTCATCTGCTATTTCCCCCTCCAAATTAAACTTGCCTACAGAAAATGAATATTACTTATTATACCTGAGGAATTTTGAGCTTGTACATAATCATCAGCTATTCAAATTTCACAATGCTCTTCCCTGCAGTACACAATATTAATCCCTGTTTTTATGCTAGTTTATGATTGACTAGGTGTGGATTAAATTGCTTCAGAAACCACTTTTTGTTTGTCAAAAAGTAGATGCATATTGCTCTGCTCCAAGAAGAATACATGCCTCAGCTTTCAGTACTTAATCATGGTCTGCTTACCCAGTGACACCTAGCACGTACTTCAAGACCATTTGCTACAGTAAATTACTGAATCAAATCACTGAATGAAACTGCATATAATTGTTAGATGCTCTGTCCTAGCGGTTCCTAATTTGCCTTCATCATGGATCAGAAGGGGTATTGGACAGGAGGGGGAGAGAGCATATATAGGTGGTTCACCATCTGAAGAACGATAGTCTTTAAATGCATCACAGTTCAGCTGTTAAAGAATGAAAGAATACTCAAAACGCACAGATCTTTTATTTGATTGTTGTTCACCTTTGTATCATTTTAGTTATAAATCCATTATAACCTTATCTTAAGCTATATTTTCTTTCCAATCATCATTCTACCACCTCTTGCTTCCTCATTACTCTCTTGCCACATGGTACTTTTATTCTTATTGTCTTAGTTGTTGCTGCTCACTTTCTGTTATACGAGCCAGGGCAGTAGAGTGAATACTAAATACTAACTAACATTTACTCATTTGTAGCTTAGGCAGTGAAGAAACCCTTCTTTCAGCCCAGTACGTACTATCTGATAAGTGAATTTACTTTTTACTTACCACAAAAATGCAGCTCTTGGTTATGAGCAAAGGTGCTACCACTTTCTTTGTGGAATAAATGGCAACCAAGCATAACTAAGAGGCTTCCTGCACTGACTGCCAACAAAGATGTGCACTCGAGCTTAAATAGAGCAGTAGTCTCCCCAAGACCCTGACTCGTACCTCTCCACTTCTCTAGCCTTATCTCTGCGTATTGTAACTTTGCAGATCCCATTATTTTAAGCTCAGACGTTCACCAAACAAACATCTACACGGGACCACCAGAACAGCACCGACTACCACTCAAAATCAGACCCACAGTCTTTCCTGACAATATTTCAATGCCATATTCTAATCATGAAGTGGATTTTAGCTAGTGGAAAACAGCAGATAACTGAAATCCATATCTCAACCTGGATGTCATTGCAGAACTCCTCCACGTCACTCACTGAGTTGAGGCATATTGCTGAATACTACTCTCTTTTATGTGATGCAAAATTACATTAATCAGGTGCAATTCTCCATTTTGCAGAAATATCTTCCAAACTGTTATAGGAACAAGGTTGGAATTGAAGCATTCCACAGGTTCTATTTTGTTCACTCTTTTTTAGCTAAAATAGTATAGTACAGGACAATTCTTACTGTGCCATTAACAACTTTCCTTAGCTCATCCTGAATTTCTGGCATACACAAGCTATACTAACTTCTCAATGTCACTTGCATGTAATTGGAGCACAAAATACCTCCAACCTCTCTCAGATTTCTTAATTTCTACTTGTACCCCTCACAGATCCATAGTAATCTTTCAAAAACTCATTAAGAAATGCCATTCATGTGGCACTTGCGCATTCTCACCTACAGGGAGAGTGGTTCCTCCTCGAATTATAGCAAGAGCAGGGAACACACTATGCAAGGCAAGTGTGGGTGGATGCAAATGAAGGCAACGGGCACCTTGACTAAGACTCGTGCATGTCAGGAGAGGAAAAAAAAAAGCAGATGGATGCAATCTCACATATGGACAATCCACTTTCTTCCTCTTATTTTTTCCCTTCAACAGCTGTGAACAACCAGCTCTAGACTTGCTTCATAACAAGATTCCATACCCATAAGCAGCTGTATGTATGATAGATTTAGTCCAGCTGCTAAACTAAGTAGAAAACAGGTGTTTTATTGTAAGTCTGACTGAATGATCTCATAAAGAAGGTTTGAAGCATAACTGAAGATTTAACATGCTTTCAACTTAGCATTCTTCTCTGAAAAATACCCATTTCTAAAAAAGGAAAAAACTGGAAAAAAAAAAACCCTCAGAAGAATTTATAAAAGGTGGGACTATAGTAACATCACCTGCAAATGAGGAAAAATTGCCATAGTTTCAGTATATTCTTAGCACCAATCTTTTCCCCAAGCTGAACAATACAACCCTCGAGCTATGGATCCACAGGTCTGAAACCTGCAGCTGCTCCAAGATGGCTTTGGTTGAAGGAACCACAAACTTACAAAATTGAGCAGACATACTTAGGACCCACCACCACAACGGCCGTCGCCTGCAGCCTTCCCTTGTCTCTGACTGCACACGCTTTCCAAGACAGTCTCTAAATTATACAATTCCACACCTTATTTTCCACAGACATGGTGTGTATTTCACAGTGACTCAGGTCATATCTTACAGGAGGCTAATTTGGTACAGAAGATATTACAAGCCTCTCTTTATTACAGAACGTGGTGGAAGATCAGTTAAAGGTCTGCTACTACAGGTTTAAGGGAAGAAGCATAAAATCAGAGTCCAAATGACTGTAGGGAGACAATAACATACATGAGGAGATGGGAGCAATGCCACAGGAGTAAGGAATCCAGGAGACAGTAAAAGAGGAGCCACGAGTACACCCACTGCTCTGTGGATGTGCCTAAAAATCTATTTTCATCCACACTCATTAGGGTCCTCCCCCAAGAGAATTTTTTTCTCTGTTGAGAGAAAAACTCCCAAATAGAGTAAAGATACAGTGCAGGTGAAAATGCATTCACAATTTCAAAAATTACACAGTAAATGAGAAAATGAAATTATAGTCTCAGGCTTGCAGCACCTCACTAATACCCTGGAAAACACAGTTACACAGTTTTACAAAGCAGAGATTATACTTACACCATTTTTTTCCAACTAATTACTAATTACTGTCTCCTCATTTTCTGCGTGCCCAGCAAGCACTACCTGGGCTACGTGTACAGTTGTTCTACATGGAATGTTTAGCTTCATAATGCAATTCTTAATTTTTCTGTTCAATTGAAGGGCTAGAGGTTTTTTTGGCTGTAATAAAATACTGCTCATAGATAATCACTTCCCCCTCCTCCCCTATCAACTCCTGCAAATGAAAGTTTTTGTAAACCTCTTAAAAACTCAGTTATTTGTAAGTCTCTCTTTTGCCTTTAAGAAAGAACTGTGTTTTCTTCTGTTTACACTATTCCCCTAATTTCCTTACAGCTAGGATTGATTAAACACATAATAACTAAACCTTCTCTTGAAAGGCAATTTGCAATGGCTATGCTGCCATGCATTCCAGATTGTATTTCTAAAATAACTGTTTCCTCAAGGGTATTACCGAACCTCTAATACCGCCAAACATTTAAAAGTTTGCATTTAAGAATGTAACTCCATATACAAAAATAACTTGGTTTATTACAAACCCAGACTTCACATTTCAGTCAAAACTATTCAAACTCTGCCTTATACATGCACTCATTCTCTGAACCTGAAGGTACGTTTTAACATCAGTGTGGCTGTGATGAAATATCAGATTGAGTAAACCCTCCCAAAGTCTCCTGAAACTTTTCTTAAACTATTTCAACACAACTTTTCCAGGCTTTTCATCGCCCACAGATGGAATTCTCATTACTGTTACATCGCTTCCATAGATATAATCTGGCTCTACCTGCATACTTTACTCTTGCTTTCAATGGCAGCCTTAGTTAAATCAGTTTTATTTACATTTTACCTGAATGCTCAAACATATAATTTCTTCATTGAAAAACAAACATAAAAACCTGACAAAATAAAACAAAAAATAAATAAATCCCTGTAACCACACAGATTAATAAGTAACTTCATTGAAAAAATTTAAAATGTGTCATTTTTTGCATGCAATATTACAATACATGCATTAGGAATGTATTATTTGATTGTTTGGCATTTTCACAAGTTTTGGAGAATTCTAATTACTAGAGCAATTAAAGAGAACCTAGAAAATACTTATAATGAGCTGAATTCATATGCTTTAGTGTCACCCTGGAGTTTTAAGGCACCTGCCATATGTTCTCTTTAATAATTGCTACTTTTGCTTTCTCAATACAGTAAGAGAATTTATTAACTTGTAGAAGCTTCTGAGATCTATGTACTTGTGACTGGAAATGTGGAAAGAATGTCAAAATGTTATTTTGGTCTTAAGCAGACTTGAGTTAATATGAGGTTATAGCTAAGGACAAGGGCTAAATTGGCACATTCCCATGAAAAAAATGACACCAGATGAAAAATCATCCTTTTAAAAATGTATAGGGAAAATTAGAAAATTCTTCTGAGTTTAGCAATGATGGGGACTGCCACATCCAGTCTGATTGGGTTGAATCTGACCCATACGACATTTCTGAGTTTCATTTGCTTTATTACTTGTTTATTTCTACCCATTTTCATTATTAACACACTATGCATCAAGCCTCACAGTATTCACTTATTAAACAATAGAGAGCTGCTATGCTTGACATTTGCATGGAACAACAAGCTATATAGTAATGCTTGGGATTTGATACTTCTCTTTATGAAACAGAATTTCTACAATTTTATACCCAATGTTTAAAATGTCTCAAACTCTAACAAACAAACAGGGAAATTAATATATCATAGAAAACAGACTTTTTAAAAAGACCCCCACATCTTATAAATCCTAAAATGCTTCAATTAAAAAAAAAAAAAGAAAAAATAGAGTCGTATAGCAAACAGATAGAAATCAGTGATACTTATCAGGAAGTAGCTGATGAGTAAAAACTATCCTATACAACTCAAACCCAGAACATGAGAGAAAATTATTGTTTTATACAGTTAAATTTGTAATTTATTGCATGTCCTGCCACCCAAAATTAAAGCCTTAGACCGGTTCTAAATTAATTGCTAATACAGCAATTTCCATTTATTTCATTTGTTCCCCAATAGATGCAGAAAAAAAAGATTTTAATTCATCATATCTTTACATTTTGGAGTCGAAAACAGCATCAGCTATTCTGAAATATTTCAGCAAAACAACATGCATTTTCTTGTGCTGAAATCTGGGTTGTACAGAAGTAAATGGAGGGTTTGCTATTTACCTCAGTGGAGCTGGCATCTTGTGCTAACATTTAAAGAAAACAAACCATCAGTCATAACATGTTAAAAAACTAGAAGTCCAATTTATGATTATTTTTCTCATCAGAGGCCTCATCCCAGAGTCCGTTAAAGAAATTGGCTTTAAATGATTTTAAACACTGCTTTTCTTCAGGAGCTTCACTAAGTAAAAAACATTCAGCATATCTTCGTATTATTGGAAAATCAGCAGGCTCAGTCGCCCTTGTTAAGTACAAAACAGGGGTTAACAACAGATCACCCATGGATCTATATATCTAATCTACATTTTTATGTAGACCTATTTATCTTTGTGTCTCTCTATGCATACATATGTGAAGGCAAAAACAGAAGGAAGAGATAGTATTTCTTTGTAGAAAGTTTAAAGGTTTCATCAGTGAAAACTGCTAGAGCCCATCCTTTTGAGAAGATAGGAATATTAAATTCTGTATTTCCTTCAGCAAAGCATAAGTGTCTCTATCCCATCCAAGCCAAAACTTCACAGAAGCAGCATTTCTAGCATCTTCACTTTGTGAGGTGTTTTAAAATATTCCTTTAGCCTGATGTTATAAGAGACAGTCCAATTCCCAAGGCTTTGACACCTGCACTTTTAGCAAACCTTTGCCCAATGTTTTTATTAACTCAATTTAATGGAACCCTTTTTATGGTGACCTTAAGAATTTAATAACTCCTCAATGCAAGGACAATACCACCTGCAGGCTCCTCTGGGATTAAACTGTGGTAGTTCAATATGTCTGCAGGAACACATAAAAGAAAAGCAGAAAAAAAAAAATGCAGGAACTACACACAAATCAGTCACTCATTGCTGAGGGTGGGTGTTATGCCTGGTTATGATGTCTGCTCCAAGACAGTGACATGAAACTCTGCATCTGATATATGCTGCAGCCTACTTATTGCTGCTTAATAGTATTAATCTAGTTTTGATCATGTCAGAAATGCTAGCAATTTTCAATTCCAGAGTGTCTTCCTTTCTGACAGACACTCTGCATATCTTACAGATACGATCAATATGTTATTAGTCAACAACCTGACAAGAGGCACATAAATTAATCCCTTTCTGTCAACCCAGCAGTTTGTACTCTAGTGAAACCTCACCCTTGCAGTATGTGTGAGACTTATCTTAATCCAATTACGGTAAAATGAACTTTTTTTTCCTACGGCACTCTCCATCTATTTTAATTCAAACCTCTGAAGACAGCTGCTCTGAAGAAATAATTTTATGCTTGACCTTTTATGGGCAAGGTTAAAATCAGTACAGATACATATATATGCAGGGAAAGTCAATGAGCTCGCTCGCTCTCACTTCCTCCTTTAACCTCCACTAGTACCTGCAAAATAATGCCAGAGAGCGTTGCTGATTTCAAAGCGACAGGGATGTGTTTATTTTAGTTGCATAAAGGACTCTGTCACTTTAGCTTTACACTTAGTACAGCATGTACCTGTGTTTTGCTATAGGGCAAATTAATAACATGGAGTGACAGCCCTGTCTGCATTATTGTAGAATTTGACAAGCAAACGATGCTAACAGCTTACAATATGCAAACCAAATCTTTTCTTCTCTTTGTGATAGTTATCAG
Organism: Hypotaenidia okinawae; assembly: GCA_027925045.1. Taxonomy (NCBI): domain Eukaryota; kingdom Metazoa; phylum Chordata; class Aves; order Gruiformes; family Rallidae; genus Hypotaenidia; species Hypotaenidia okinawae. The sequence continues at coordinate 12,244,831 of BSDF01000009.1, read as the reverse complement.
ATATAATGACAACAGCCATTAAGGAAACAAGACTTCATTGGTACTATTATTTCTGCAGCAGAATATATAGGAGAGAGAAAAGACTAAAGTGCATTGGAACTCTTTTTGGTGGAAGCAGAAAGTGATGCAGTTCTGTAGAAATGACACAATGCATGCTGAGTTGTCTTTTATAAGGCCAGACTTAGTGGTTTCTTTCTCTTAGTTGCTCACAAGAATAGGGAATATCACAAATACAGGCCATGACTATTCTTTGACCTACACTTCTAAATCTCTCCCCTGCCCATACCTAACTTCCCCGGGCTACTTTTTCAGTCTCCATCCTGCTTGCTATGAAGGATGGTACCTAGGAAATGGTTGCAACTACAGTGATGCAGGGGTCCTACACTGCTCCTTCAGCCCCAGTTCTTGATTTAAGACAGGAACCCAAAAAGAGACAGAAAAAAGGATGGTGCAAACCACAGTAGCAGCCTGTTGGGGATACCCAGCTATGCTCCTCCTCATTCCTCCACCATCCCACAGCTCTATGAAATACAGAAGGTTTATTTTGCACAGCTCTGGGCTGCTGCAGGTTGTAGGAAAGCACTGTTTGTGTACATGCTATGATGAGAAACAGGCATGTAGCCACACTGCCCTGAACGCTGTGGTCTTATCTAGATTAGGTGGGACATAAGAGCAAACTGTAGTGTATGATACCATTACCTAACAACTAAGGAAATACAAACCAAAACCACTAGCAGAAGTGCAATGGGCACCGACCTCTTTTCCAGTCTGGACTGTTTACATATAACATTATCCCTCCCACAGATGAAAGACCCCACAGAAGACCTGGTCTCTGAAACCTTCCCAAGGCAAAGAAAATGAAGCGAAGACTTCTATTTCAGTATCTAGCAAAAGAATGACTTTTAACGTCACTTGTAGGACACTGCAGTAGAGACTGTAATCACCTTAAAATCAGCCCAACAGGTTTCTGAACTGCAGCTTTTAGCCTGTGCATAGTCACATGTAATTTTATGAATCACACCTTACTTAAATCTTCACCAATTGTATTCGGTGTAAGATGTTAGTCTTAAGCTTTGTTCCACTTCATTATTTTTTTTTTATCTGAAACAAGCAGCTGCCTTAAATCAGGAAACCCTTGTTTTCTTGCATAATTGAAAAGGATGAAAGAACTTTCTAAAACTCTGAAAAGTAGAACTCTCAGCTAAAAGACTAAGCAAAGAAACCTGTAGGCCAAAAGCCTGAGGAGTTATGGATGTATAATGCGTAAACTTCCATCTCATTACAGTGTCTCAGTACCCAAGTCCAAACGTTTAAAACCTTCCAACATTATAGCAGCAAAGGATAACATCAGGCATTCTGGGTTCGAACAAAATATTTCTCCAGCTAATAACTATTTACATTTATTCATTAGAAGTATATCCACATGCATAACTATGTCAAATACCATCTCACAGCACCTTCTCTAAACAAAACTACATGTCAAAATTCAGTTCTCAAAACTCATACCTGAAAAAGACTGACATCCCCCCAGCACTAAGTGTCACACCATGAAGGACAGTGAAAACACAAAGATGAGATGAAAGGAAGTCTCTTTGAAGAAACATTTCCTAAGGGGAAAACTGCATTTCGCTCTTTTTCTTCTACTTCCTAATCCCAACGTACATCTTGGCACGCTGCTCTGCAGACGTTCTCAGACAAGAATAAGCAAGTTTACCATCAAAGCGTGATTCTAGTTATACTCAGTGCCAAAAGGTTTGGCCATATCCAAAACATAGAACTTCGAGCAAGAAATTACTATTGTTTGGGAATGTTCTAGAAAGCTTAAAAGGAGGTAGGAGCTGCACAACCAAGGGGTTGCATATAACACACTGACAGAAGTACTGCTGAAAGTTTGGTCTAATTAATGGTGGCAGATAGCTGTATCTGACTTGGCTCAGTGGGTTTCTCAGTTCCAAACATATTTGATCATATTTATTTATATGTCTTCTTGCAACCACTGAACAAAATGAGTTTCCAAGAATGTGTCACAGGACAAAACATTATCTACATTCAGGTTTTCACATATCAGTTGATATTTCCTGTGCTAACATTTGCATTTACACAGAAACTCACCTATGTCACTTACGTTCCAGCTAGCAAAACAGCAGTGGGCAACAGCCCACAGTTCAGAAGGAACTGTACATCCAAAAAGGGAGATTTTTCTTCATAATGCTTGTTCTTGCTAGTGGGATGCCAGTGAAATATACCTGTGTCAATATTTTAAGATACTACATGAATAAGCACATTAAGGAACATAAATAAACCTACATGCCAAATCAAACCATTATTTCCTTTAACCTGAAACACCTCCTGAAAGAAGCTGTGTTCCAGCTTAGATCTTGTTGCTTCTTCCTCAAAAGGAGGAAAGCAGGTCAGGGGAGGTCCTCAAATACCTGGATTTGTCACTCAGGTGTAAGTGATCCAGGAAAGGCTGCCTTGCACCACAGCAGGCAGTGGCCTGCACACGTGCTTTACTGATGTCTGGCAAGGGAGGCTGTGGCTATTCTGCTAAACCCAAATAACAAAGACTTTATTGCCTGGACATGTGCTTGTGTATGCATATGCAAATGTTTAGAAACAGCGGTTAGGAACATTTGCATATGTGTAGTGGTTAATGATGCAGAAGTATCCAAAACGTCTATTTTTCATGTCACTCCAAAAGCTACTAGCACCCTTTTCTTTACCATTACATTAACAAACTTAACATTACACTACAAACTGTAGAAACACTACCATTCATTTCAGGTAAAATATGAATTTCCAGCTTATCTCCAAATCCATGATCTTACCACCTAAGGGTTGAACTGACAGAGGTGATTACAGTCTAGTGATAAATTTGGAAGTGGGGACGATCTGCAGTTTCACAGCTTTCCCCATCGCACATGTTACATTTTCTAGTGCAGACAGCCTACACTGCAGCAACCTGAGAGTGTCCAGGTAAAACTGGAACTGGGCTAGGCTGGCCCAGAACCTAAATAATTTCTGGTATAGTTGAGTCTGAATCAGAACTTAACTGAAAAACAGGTCCTTTGACTTCCTGTTAAAAAGCCCAAACAGACATTTTTCACAAGTACTTTCCCTATAAACACACTAGAATCATTATGGTTTTGTTTCATTTTACAAATTCACTGTATTCTAATACAAAATTTAACTATAGTCTATTTTCCTCAAAGCAGGATGCAGAGTTCCCTGTTTGAATGCACAGCATTTATGTTGTTTCATACCTATGCAAGACCAAAAAATACCCCTACAAATAACCCTTCTGACCTCTGTAAGGCTCTGTCTCATGACTGAGATTCAATTCCTTCCCAAAAAGACAATTTTCATTGTTTGTAACACTCATATTTTGAGAGTGGATGGGATGCTTGAATCAATCTGTTCAGTGACAAATTCTGGGGGAAAAAAAGGGGAAAAAAAGATTTTATAATTATTCATATTGCATCCCGTTAGAGGAAGAAACTGTAAATTCCCTTGGAGGCATTTTTTATCCTTTCTGAAAACTGAAAAATTCTCTTTTGCACTTCCTTCTAGTCCAAATACCGCCTTCATTACCTTATTTCTTCTCCACTGACACACAGTAAAGAGGGTAGCATTTACTGAGAATTGGGCATACAATGCAGTGGCCTCCTGGTAAGAGGGGAACTGGCACATGTCTTCAGGATACTGTGGCTCCTGAGGCCCAGAAGCAGTTGAAACTCAACTGAACAGCTTTTAGAGGCTGGATATTAACAGGATATTAAGCATCCTTATTAATTTGTTATTATCCAAAGCATGTAAAAATATCAGCACAAGACAAGTGGAAAAAGTTCATACTCCTCAGGCTGCAGCTAGTGAGAGAGGAGATTAAGTATTCAATCTTTACAGCTTTTCAGGAAGTACTATGGTGTGAACCCTGAAAGTAGCAGAAGCAAGTGGACAATATGTGGAATTTTGGCACAGGATTATTTCAATAAAGTTTCCTGTTTATTGTTTGAAGAAAAAATTTGGCTATAATCCTTTTGTATCTTCATACCACAGAGGTGCTCAATCTCTCAGCACCAAAACCCTGTAACTGCTATGTCACAGCAGGAAACTCGCTGAAATATTTGTTCCAGTATCAAAAAGTGGGGTTTTTTTCTACAGAAGATGCTTTCCTGTCTTTGTCATTTAGTGATCCTCTGCCTAGAATTGAGAGTGTTTTTCTAATTTGAATAGAGACTCTGAGAAATATTATCATGCACTGAACAGAATTGAGAATCTCAAGTAGTTTAATGTCAAGAGCAAGTTTCAATAACATATAAATTAAAATACCTTACAAACCAATTGTGGCAATCTTAGAGAATTAAATACATTGGTGGCAAATACTAGTCATGAAATGAATTTCAGATACTGGTTATTTCTGAACTAATAAATGGAATGACAAGGGAAGCCTCTCAGTAATACAGCGTGAAATGTATTGTAGCAAATAATTTCATAGTTGTATGTTTAAAAAGCGCTATTCACAATGGCAGAATTGTTGCATTTCTTAAAAGATTTCAGAAATCTTTGGTGTCCTACTAGACACTACTTCTGTCTTGTATTTGAAAAAGTTAAGCATTCTAAATCTTAGAAAAGAACAGACCATTATCACTCATTTACACTTGAGAGCTATTAAATACATCACTTTACAGAGGAGAAAGAAGAAACACAGAACTATGTCTACATCTCCTTGGAGATAGCCCAGGCACAATAGACCAGGTTTCAGAAAGGGCAACAAACACATTACTGCAGGCTTCAAAACTCCACAATGACTTTTTTTTTTTTAATCATTTCAAACGTCATCTTAGGTTTTTCATCAACAATAAAAACAATTAAAGTCTTACCATCTTTTCCCTGATGTCATATTGAATTTTTACTGGAAATCTCTGATTTTGCTATGTGCCCAGTTAAAAAAAAAAAAAAAAAAAAAAGAAACAAACCACTAAGAAATATGTTTAACCTTTTCTTTGATTTCAGTTCACAGCTTCTGTAACAAGGTTACTGGAAGAAGCATTCTAATATCTGAGCCTATACTTCTCACATACAATAATGAAGTATTTTGTTTGTATGCTACTTGAACAAAGGTAGCAGCATAGAAGAAATCACAGTTCAGCCAGCTCATTCTCTTCTCTTATTTTTAGCTTAGTTCCATTAAATGCTCATGGAATTTCTGACTCCTCCAATGGGGCAGCCTTAGCTAGATGTCAAGATTAGAGACTTCTCAAAGATCAACATGATGATTTTTACAGGGGTTGATAAACACAGTTGAGAGGAATGACTGAGTTTTAATTCTTCCTTTAACCGCACTGCAAAGCAGCACTGGTTGAGCTGCCCTGCTTTTCCCTTTTTTCTCTTTTATCCCTTTTGTTTAAAATAGATCTATAGAAGATGTAATGTAATCCTGAAAAAGAAAGTAAACTAAAAAAAAAGGCGGAGGGGGGTGGGGGGGAGAAATACACACTTGATCCATGAAAAGCAAGTCATTTAATATGGGAAAGCTTATTTACTTGTCATTTTACCTTTAAAAACCTGATATTCCCCAATCTGAGTCTTTGAATCTCATTCCAAAAGGCTGACTGTTGTGATTAAAATATTCCAAACTAATTTCACCACCAAGTGACTGTATTGTTACGGAACAAAATTCTTGCATTAGTGAACCAATAGCTTTGGAGCCTGCATGGTGAAAACCGCAAGTTATTGGCTAATAATAAATACAATCTGGCATGCCACCTTATTTAAACACCTCCCCAGAACAGAAATAAGAACATGCTTGCTGAAAAGCTAACCAGAACCCACTGGTTGCACTGAAAGCAAAGCACAGGTGCTGTCAGATTTAATGTGCTCCTTCACGTTGTATAAAGAAAAAGCAAGCCCCAAACCTGGAAACTGACAAGTCTTTTATTCCCAGTCAGGGTCAATGAAATATAACCTTAATATAGACTATTTTAAATCACCAAATAGGTAATTTAAAAAAGAAAACAGCACTGTTTGTTTTAAAACACAGTGACACTGCCTCAAAACAGAAGTAAATCTACTTCCAACCATAAGCTTAAAGGAAAAAATATTACTCATTAATGATTTTCTTCTCAATAGCAGCATTCTAAGGAGTTTAAACTATATGCTAAAGAATAATGAAGTGGTGCATGGTGTTTGCCCTTCCTCATGAGTTGTGCTAACTACATTAAAAAGGAATAAACTCTAGAAACTGAAGAAAAAAACCTCACAATGTCAAGTAATTTAGTAATTAGTAATTAAATCAGTTTTCAGTCTTGTTAAAGACCTTAACACTTTTCCATAGTCTACTCTGAAACAGTATTATTTTATTGTTGGTAATAAATAATCTTTAAAAAAGTAAAATAATAAGGCAACCACAAGCTTTTCCACATACGACTTGCAACTGAGAGCATATTCTGTGCATTCCACAATGCGTCTGGCCAGGGGTCAGAGCACTGCAGAGGTGATGAGGTCTCGCCTTTCTCAACTTTCAAGTCTCCCTCTAGCAAGTCTGAACAAAGGCTCTGGATGCAGCCATGTCAGTGAAAGAGAGCTCTCCATCTTTCATTCTGCTTTCAAAAGTTATTTTCCCTTTACAAAGACAACCTGAAATGTGATCAAGTACTTTAGAAATTGTTTCACTTAACACTAGAGTATTCTGTAATGAAAAAAAAAGTTTGGTGGCTGCAAGACTGAAGCAGAGCTTGTACCACAGGACTATGGAAACAAGGACGACAGAAACTGAGCCCTACAAGTGCTGAGGGCTCTCATAAATGAGTCTGAACCTGTGAATCATTTTGCTGTTTCTTGGGATCTAGTTCTGTCCCAGAGCCAACATAGAAAACCCACTTTTGCTTAACTCAGACACAATTTTATTCTTTTCTAATGAGTTCTTCATATAAATAATACCTTAGTTCTGTACTGAGCATTCCCTAATAGTTCATGGAAAAGAAACTATCCAGTTGACCTGTGTTAGACCTCTAACTTTGGATAAAATGAATAAACGTGGTGATGTACAGATGTCTTTTCTTAGATTGATAAAGCCTACCCTACTCACCTAAATACACCTGAGATTTTGAGAATACAGCACTAAGGTAAATAAGGACAGCTAGTCTAGTGTACAGTATGAATAAAGAAGGGGTTTTCTTGTAGGGCTCTGTAGGTCTCCTTGTAATTGTTTGGATTATTAAAATTAAAAATCAACTAACAAACTAGCAACAAATACTGTCTAGTTAAACCGTAATAAAACACTTGACAGAAACTGAAGTGAATGAAGATTTAGATTTTCGTCCCGAAATGGAGGAAGGAAAGGGAAGGGAAAGAAACTCACTGTTCTTCTCTGCCTGTACTGACAGTGTAAAGCCAAGAAGGGCAGAAGATAGGCAAGTACAAATAATTTTTCTCTTTCCCTTCCACTCATCTCTTTCCTCTCTAGGAAAGAGGTTCATACTTCATCTTCTTCTGAGACTAACAAAATTTCAATTTCTTGGTACTTCTAATGAATTTAACATGACAACATCACACCAGAACTCCAGCATTTTCTGCTGTGGTGTGCGCTTTTCCTAGGACTGATTCTCAAGGATAGGTCAAAACCACAAGATTTCATCAAGTTCTCTCAGCAGAAATGTCAGCATATTATTACTGACTAAGAAAATTTATAGCAAAATAAATATCTCAAGGGTAATTTCTTGTTCTATTAAGCAAGGGAATATTATTTCCAACAAGATGGCTGATGTGACAGAATACAGTTATGGAATTACAAAATGAATGATATGAAGTCTCCAGAAAGATGTTTAAAAAAGTGACCCAACTATCAGTGTTCTTGACATGCCAGAGAAAACTCCAGAGCTAACATCTAATATGCCAACATGTTGAAAAAAATTTTTTTGTATGGTTTATATTATATTTTACCATTGGAAGCCAATTAGTATTTAATAAAATGAGGAACAGATTTCCATCTTCCCAGCAAAACCAAATCTATTACTTGTCTATATTACTTTCTAGGAAGGGTACTGCTTTTTTAATTAAAAAAGAAAAAAATCTGCCCTCACTGTTTAAAGCATTCTGCAACAAACTGTGAACAGCAAAATGTCTCTTGGAAAGAAAATTAAGAACTATTTTATGATAAAAATAAAATAATATATTGGTTTATATCGCTTCTTTATACATTATATCATGCTAATAGATGTTTTGCAGAAAAACAAATTAGTATTGTTATATGTATATTACAGGTTTATCATAAAGCTTTCCCACCCTATTTTATAGACCCCATTAATATACATAAAAACAAGTGTTCCTTTGATCATATTACTCGTTGAACCGAGACCTGTGCAATAGGACAACCCTCAGATGCTTCTACAAAGATTTTAGTAAATAAGCAACACAGAAAAGTATTGTCCAAAATTTTGAAGCCAGATTTTATGCAAATGAGTGGAAAAGTTTAATTTGGAAGGTACATCTGAAGGCCTTCTTCAAAGTGCAATTGTGTTGCTCAAGGCCTTGCTCAGGCATGTTCGTTAAAATCTACAAGGATGGGGATTCCATGCTCTCACTGGGTAACTTGCTCCAGTGCTTGAGCTAATTGGTATCTTACCTCATACTTTAAAGAAGAATTCTAATTTCTAATTTCCAATTATGAATTCATTATATTAGTCCTCGTGCATTAACTAAAAGAGTCTTGGCTTAATTTAACGAGCGTTGGGCGGAGAATATTCGTACCCGAATAAGCTCTGAGTTGGGGAGATGGGCAAGACTGGGGTGTCAAGTTTGGGTGTTCACCTGTTCTGGACCATTAATGTTTTGTGGGAATTCTTGTTTAGGGGAGGTATCTATGCATTTCACAATTTTCTAGCACTACCAAAATAGGAAAAAGATGCTGATAAAAGCCATCTTGACACCACAGATCAGAGTGGAAAAACTTAAGTATAAAATACACATCACGAAACCTGGGTTTAACAACTTAATTTCAGCATGCTGTTATTGCAGTGTCCTATGTTGATCTTTACCATGCCATTTACTTGTTGCAAATGTCAGATATTACGGTGCATAGAATTCAGTTAATTTGATGGTTTGACAGACACTAGAAAGAAACACAGCAAATGGACAGCAGACTATTTGCAAAGATAAAAAGGTCTCATACATTTATATGATTGAAAGTTTGTCTGGCAGCCAAAGTTTTGCAGCATGAGACCATATCTCTGATGCTGACATAGTAACAGGTCTACTATGAGATACTGCTCACAAGCATGCGATCAGCACGCAACCTGAAGTGTTCCTTCTATAACCACATGCCCAGTATGACAAATCAGTCTCCATACTCTTGGTTCTCTTCAAACTTGCTTTCCCTCTGCTTTCTCCTGCTCTATTCAGAAAATGTAATTATGACACTGAAGAGATAGGACTATGTTCTAAGTCCCTAGAAAAGGGGCAGTGCAGAAAGCAAGAAGCTGACAATGATGATTGGGAAACACTGCCAGTCTCATCTCCTGCAGAGCAAAGCACCTTCAAGAGGAACCTGATGTACATATTTCCTGGAGAAGGGTAAGGAAATAGCCTCATCTCCTTCCCTTAGGAAAACCTGGCATATAAAGATTAATATTTCTTAAAGGAAGCTGTTTGAAGTATGGTCATTCATTTTCTGAAAGTGAGAAAAAAACCTAAATTCTTATTCCCTTTGAGTTGTCTGAAGCTAATCACTGCTTTCCAAATTTTCTTTAGGAGTTGCTTCCCTTGCCATGGTTTAATTTATTTTTTAAACACTAGGTTCTTCAGTGAACTACAAGGTAAAACAAGGTAAAAAAACACACCAATCTTAATCAGAATAGAAAAACTTCTAGCATAATGACTAGTCAGAAATGCTTCTGAATAAATCATAAGAAACTATATGTTCCTGTATTCTGCTCCTTTCAGCAGTTTTAGATGATACCCTTAATGCCGTCAAATGTTGCAAGACACCAGCTTCCCCAGACAACTGCCATCTCCTCTGCACTGATTTCGTCTATGCTTTTAAAGTTTTCCAGCATTAGTGATGCCTTGTCTAGTGATTCCAGCCACAGCAGACCTACATATGTAGAACTGCTTTGCTGTGGTTTCAGGATCAGACCACCTGACAGTTAAAACCTGAAGGAATGTTCAGGCCGAGTCTTCAGGTGTGGCAGTGTGATCAATGGTACATGGCAAAGTGCCAAATTTAAACAAAACCCAAACCCACAGTAGCTCTAAAAAAACCTTGGTTTGCAGTCTTACAGCTCATATTGCTTTTTTCATCTAAATTCATTTGTGATTCAGGAAATCAATGTATTTCAAAAGTCTCTGCTCTTCTCAGAGCCATCTCTCTCACATGCTTTTTATGAGCTCACCTTCCTTTACTTATCCTCCAACAGCTTCTGTGCTGATTGGTAATACTAATTGCCTGCCAAAACCTGTATGAACATTCTCATTATTTTCCTTGTCTCTTCTTTGGCAGTTTAATATTCTTTTTGCTTCATCTTACACTGATTTGTGCCTTTAGCACAATCCTTTGGCGATAACTCTTTCACATTTGGCCAAGGGTCAAACAGCATTTGCAGGGCACTGCTTTCAAAGCAGAAAGGGTTAACCAGGATAGAGGAGAGGCTGGGTGACTGGATTTCCTGCTTTTCTGGCCAGTTTCCATGACTGGAGTATTGTAAGCCAGTTGCTGGTCCTTCTGCTTACCCTTCTCCACATCTAAGATGAAAGAGCAGCACACATCTTCATTTTCTAGTGATTGTAGAAGGATTGCTCTTTCTCTGTGGATTAAGTACTTAGGTGCTTTGGTTTTCTTCAATCAGCAAATGAAGCTTCATTCCTTCAAAGCTAGTAGATACAGAAGATATACCACGATTTTTCCTTTTTACTATACCTGCCAGATGCAGACATCCAAAAAGAAACTAAGTTTTTGCTTTCTTCCCTTCTCCATACTGTATCAGCACAAATAAAAAGACGAGTGACCACACCGCAGGTCTGGAAGCTGAAATAATGTGCCTTACTGCCTCTAACCTCCCCAATTACTGCTGAATTCTCAGTCAAGAACCATGACTGATTTTATAACTCAAATACCATTTTATTTTCTTTAGTTCTTATTTAACTGTGGTTATTTATTCCTTGGCACTTGAGAGACATTTTTCAACAAAATCAAAAGAGCAAACTGAACATATTGCAGGTAATCCAGTGCAAAAAATCACAGCATTAATTTAATGAGAATTCTCATTCATTTGGCAAATGAGACAGTGGAGTGGCACTGACATATGTAGAGCAGAGACCAGTCCAAGATGAAAATACATTGATTCATGAGTGGCAAAGAGCAGCTTAATGTAACTCGCTGATAAAACTGTCACTGATCTTGCTCTCTGTCTGGGATTCCAAGAGAAAATGATGTGAAAGCCATTCTGTGCCATTAATGACAACCGAGTAAAATATGCCAATGAGAGCTAATAATACACCTGCATGACACAGACCATTAAGCAGCCAGTTACAACAGTCTCAAATAACACAAACAAATGAAAATGACATTTATGGTCAAACCCTTGTCTTATTAAGCTGTTAAAAGCTTTTCAGAATAATGAATATGACCTGGAACTGATCATTCAAAAATTTAAACAACTGCCCTGTCTGCTTTCTCCTAGTTAATAATTATTTAAGCCAGCACTGACAAGATGTGAAACAGTAATGAGTGGAACTATACTGAAGAAAACGCTTTTGGCCACAATTCAGAAAGGCTAACAATCTGCAGGAAAAAAGGCCAAAACAGGACAACTTCTACCCCCATGAAAAGCCACTGCCGTAATATTGTCCCATGTATGTAAATAAAATATGTTTTGATATTAAAAGCAAAGATGAAAAGCACCAAAATGTACAGGAGTAAGAAATACATGTAGCATCCTATTTATCCTTTCTTTTACACCATACAGGAAAGGTGCGTGAATATTTCCTGATCTACTGATGAGGTATTTCTTTTTTTCTAAGTAACAAATGTTTCACAGTTGTCTCCTCTGCACACATGAAGCTGATGCAAGCTCTAGCTAAAAGGATCTGGAGATTCCACTCCCATGGTGCTGGTCATCTTTCCTTTGTCTTTATGAGGCATTCAGTTTCCATCACAGGAAAGGAAAAGACAACAGGCTCTTGAATTCCTCCTCGATGGTATGGGATGCCCACTTACTTACATATGTTATACCAAATGAGAGCTGTTTGCACTGAATGTGTTATGTTCTCACATATTGTCTATTAAAACTTCTCAGATGGAGAGTGTTGACAGGACCACAGACGGACAGAAACCCTACGTGCGGGCCAATTCCTCCTTATCCACCTATCTCCTGAAGGCTGCAGTACCTTGTGCCCACACAAAGGAGGACACTCCTCTATGAGGTGACAGAACACCAGCCCCAATGGTTGCATTCCAGGTCTGGGAAAATCATGTCAGTTACCCTTGCTAAATTTCAGGATCAAGATGCGTGGAGATCAGCATCCAGAGAAAGGAAGGTAATGCATAGCTGACATCATCAAAATTATATGATCTAAAAATTCTCAAATACTGGTGGTGGGGGTGTATGGAGGCTTGGTCACAAATGTTTCTTAAGTACTGATACTAAGGACAATACAGTAAAAGTCAAGGGAAAACATCCTGAGTTATAATCAATTATATTCTCTCAAGAACCTTAAAGATTAGTGCAATAATATTTAACTGCACCCCAAAATATATTTCAGATTTCTGTTTGCCTAACTCTGCTCATACTGGTTAATGTTCAAAATCTTCTCACAGCAGACAAGATTTATAAATTTAAAATACAGGTAACTAAATGCCCAATTTAAATAGTTCCAGCACTGCAATTTAGTGCCACAGTTTTCAAAAACTGTATTAAAACCAATGTTTCTTTCTTTTTTTGTGAGAATAATGATAAAATGTTTTTATTAGGAAAGCCTAGATTGCATTTCTTGCCGAATCAGTTCAGACACTGTAATAGAATCATATTCCTTTAAGTAAAATTATAAACTTATGAGCCTTTAAAAATGAAATTTACTGGCTACCTTTTCCTTAGATAAATAAGTGTTGAAAATACAACTTTAGAAATTTCTGCATTAATTTCCAAATAAGAAAAATAGTCTTATTTTTCACAGAGGCAATCTAAGTTGGTGAGTACCATGACCCTATTTTTTAATTATAGTGGTGTAAACACAGTATAACTTCATTCACTTGAAAGAAGTTGTACTAGAATAAAGCAAGCAAGATGATGCCAAAGCTTGCACACGTGCCTTAAAATGAGGAAAAAAAAAATCAGTCTCTTTTACTGTGCAGATTCCTACACAACATAACCTACTAGCTCCCATTTTCCCCATTTCTAAGCCTCTGAAAGTAATCTGTTAAGTGAGGCGCCTAAAATGACTCTCTTGTTCTCTTCTTACACCACGATGTTGGCTGCTTAACTTGGTTTAGTTCATGTGCATCTTTATCATTCTACTCAAAGCCAGTTGCCTTGGTTTTTTCCCTTGGCTTGCTGCTCTTTTTTTTTTTTGCTTTTGTCAGTTGGGTTGTAGATTCTCTTGTGTAAAGACCAGTAGTTAATATGCACAGCATCTCCCTCTGTAATCAGTAGTTCTGAAAGGTTGTTACTAATGTTCTCAGAGGGCTACTACAAATCATGAATAAGTAGGGAGCCTATGCTGTTTCAGGAAAGCTCTGCACCTTGGATATTAGATCACAATCTTTTATTTTCTGCTCTTTGCACATCAGTTCATACATTAGTGAGAAGATAAAATCTTGGTTATGTATATGCCATTTAACCCAAAATGATGTTCAACTGTCTTCCTATTTGATTCAGATAGGTCTTTTTTCTTAATGTTGTGCTTAAATCACTGCATTCTGCCACAAAAAGTGAAATCATTTTGCTTATCTCCTTGTTCCCTTCAGGGACACATCTCATTAAAAACCTTTCTGGTGCACTATACTCTTTCACAACCCCTCCAAGGAGAGGCAGGAATGATCTGATACTGTAGCTTTTGCAGAGTCTCAAAAATCAGTACCAGGATTCTCGATATTACTCAAAACAACCAACGTGGAAGCAAATCCCTTTATTGTGCCAAGTATTTTATGAATTATTAATTAGTCCATTACAATTTTGCCTGCAATGGGAACGTAAGACAAAAGTACTTTGAAAGATGAAACTTCAAGTGGTCCTGCCTGTCAACCCAAAAGTTTAGAGCTGCATTTCTATTTACAAGAAAACCTCTCTCTCAGTTACAGTTTTATCTGAATCATTGCATTTAAGTGTATATGTAGTTGTAGATATATGGGGGGTTTTTTTACGGTACTAAAGCAAAGCCAGTGAGGGAACTCAAATAGGAAGAGGAAGATGAAAATAGACACAGGTGGATGAAGTACAGCTGCAGTGTCTAAAAATATCTCTGCACAATGCTGTAAATGGCTTAATGCACTGATGTATTCACTTTGTGTCATCTAATGAAATACAGCACTTATCTCAACATTTGATCATAAGCATGTATTGGTTAGAAGCATTAGGCTAAATGTCTAAGACTGTTGATAGTATTGCCATGTCATATTTCACTTTGCAGATTTACAAAGATAATAGTGCAGATAAATTCTAGTATATCAGCACACTTTGAGAGGCAAAAGACTGATTAGTAACAGAAAAGGCCAAGAGGGTAACTCGCTTTATAAAAGAAATAGTGTGAGTAGCAAATAATTGTGCCATAACTAAAGAAAATAAAACACGTCATCATATTTCTAGGTGGAAAAAGCTGGAAACCAATCACATCTGGCATTAATAGTTCCAGTGCTCTTGTGTAGCATAAATCTAACAAACTAGAAATAAAGGCTATACTTTTAGAAAGAAAACATTTAGGTGTTCACATTGAGACTTTGCAAGTCTTTTTCTTGCTTCAATCTCCTCATCAGTTTTTTAAATTTAGATAGAGCTTTAGCACTTTGATAAAAAATGCTTTTCTAAGCAGTTCAGTGTTCACTAGATGGGATTTGTTTATAATAAGGTCCATACATAATGTTTCTGTAACACAGAGAAAAAAATCACTATCCCTGGTTTTGGTGGCAATGAATAAAAAGTACTGTAAGAACAGAAAATATTTTGTACAACAAAAAATCTCACGTTGCTGTTGGACTGTTGACTCAATTAGAAAGATCTTTTAAGAACTATCAGCAACAATAAGCTGCTGTTTGCCCTGCTGCATTCTGGTTACACTGGAGCTCTAAACACAATTTAATTTGCAAATGCATCAAGACGACCAAGACCAAAATCACACTTAACAAAATCTGAACACAGTGAAGCATATCTTCATCACGTGGCCTGGTTCTTGGCTTATCTGTTCTGCAGAAAAAACATCTTGAAACTTTTATTTAGGTTTAATTTTAACAAAACTTCAATTAGCATTAGGGAAATATGCATGATTAAGAAATTCAAGATTAGCCCAGTATATGGTCGCTCTCAGACCATAAAAAGTGAACTATCCACACAAACCATTGCATAGAGCACATTTCTCACTAAGAGGTCAAGCTTTACAAATGGTAGCAATGACTACACGCTAAAGAAACACATGGTTCTAAGGAGTTTCCATAAACGTGTTTTTATAATCATGTGTAAAATTATCTCGAAAAGTCTTGGAGCAGAAGAGTGCTTGATGCCAGTATGATCACAGTGAACTGTTCCTTGGTATAAGTATTTCTGAAACTAGTTTAGGAGTTGCACGACAACTGACTCAAATTGCTTTGAGGGCAATTACTGGCTGACCAGCTAAAAAGCCTTATACCTTCAGACTTGTATCAACTTTGGAATGAAACAGCTTATTATAATGGAAGATATATATATATAGCACATATAAATAATTCAATATCTGTATCTCATAGCTTAGCCTGTAATATACAGGCACCCATAACTACATCACAATGAGTTATTACATAGAACTGCCAGTAGTATCTTACCCAGTGCAACTGTTGACTTGAACTTCTTTAGACAGTCACAGAAATGGCTGAAGAAAGTACCAGATGAAGAAAAAAAACCCCATTCATTCATTAAATCTCTGGGATCTCATATTTCTAGTTACCTATAGAACTACAAGGACATGGAAAGAAACTTCCTAGGACACTTAGGTGCAGAGTTACTCTAAGAGAATAAGCTAGCACCTTGCTGCTTTCAAGAACATTTACTCCTGGACTTACTGCAGCATGAAAAGAGAACTGAAAATCGTCAAACTTCGAGTGCAATTTTTTTGTTTAAACTGCTTCCTAGAGAAGAGACTGTCATGATTGAACCCCAGTCAGCAACTAAGCCCCACCCAGCTGCTTGCTCACTCACCTGCCACCGGGGTGGGGAGAGAATCAGAAGGGTCAAAATGAGAAAACTCAGGGACTGAGACAAAGAGTTTAATAGGTAAAGCAAAAGCTGCACAGACAAGCAAAGCAAGACAAGGAATTCATTCCCCACTTCCCATGGGTGGGCAGGCAGGTGTTCAGCCATCCCCAGGAAAGCAGGGCTCCATCATATGTAACTGTTATATGGGAAGATAAATGCCAACACTGTGAATGTCCTCCCTCTTCCTTCTTCTTCCCCCATTGTTATGAGCATGGCGCCATACAGTACGGAGTATCCCTTTGGTCAGTTTGGGTCAGGTGTCCCAGCTGTGTCCCCTCCCAACTCCTGGTGCACTCTCAGCCTCCTGCTTGGTGGGGTGAGAAGCAAAAAAGGCCTTGGCTCTGTGTGAGCACTGCTCAGCAACAACTAAAACATCAGGGTGTTACCAACACTCTTACCATCCTAAATCCAAAGCACAGCACTATACCAATGATTAGAAAGAAAATTAACGTATCCCAACCAAAAGCAGAACAGAGAGATTTTCATTGGTATTTACAAATGTGTTTACTTTTCTAATTTATCCCCAAATACTATGCATTACTCTTAATTTTCAAAAGTAAAATTAAGGTACAGGGAAGCATTTCCTAAACAGATGATAAAGCTGTACCAATAAATGGAGATCCTAGTTCTACTAGATGGTAACACGTACACGCAAGTTAGAAAAGTCAGTGAGACTCTACAAGAAAGGGAACAGTGTCCACTTTATTCACAAGGAAGTCATTATGAAGGGCACCATTATCTGAAAATGTCCAGTTGTGCTATATTTGAAAAAATATTTTGTTATAAACCTCATCCTGACTCTCATGGTCTCAACAAGCTTATCACCTCCACACATTAGAGCACAACCTCAACTTTGGGCTTGGTCTCAAGTGCCCTAATTTAAAACTTTTATTACTGTTTTTCTCTCTTGATGCTGAGGAAAATTCATAGTAGCTTTTTATTCTCTTGGCACATGAAAGTGAATTGTTCCCAAAGTATTCACCCTTTCTGCATGTTGCTCCAAGGTGGTGAAGCAGTGGTTCATGTTATCCAAAGGACAGCAACAACCATGCAACCTTAGCTCAGCGTACGCTTGTACCATGCCGAACTATCAAAGAAACTGTATGCTTCACAAACTGATGTAATTTAAGGCACTGTATAAGTAGAATTTAAAGCCCAAACATCAAATACATTAATTAATATTGAGTAAGATAAAATAATTTCATACTAAGTGATGACAGATAAATCTATGCAAAGGCAGACTCCATCTGTAGTAAGCGACACATCTCAGTCACAACCATAAAAACCCAGAGATCCATAGCTGTGCTCCTCCACACGCACATGGACAGAATGAGTCTGCCAGGAGAAAAGCTCAAGAATACAAAACATTCACTAAGCTCTCTGCTGTCCACCATCCTTGTACGTGAAATGTACTAGTGTCATCAAAATCTACCTTGCATTTCATGTATCGAGAACACTGTCAACTTTAGGTTGCTAGTTCTGTGGATTTTCTATAGAATTCAATGAGAATTGCTTTGGCATAATCTATTGCTCACAAACAATCATGAATTGGAAAATCTGTCTATCTACTCCAGTGCCCTAAATTGTAACAAAAAATTCATTTTATAGCAAGTAATTAAGAGCTGAAAGTGAGATAGGAGTACCAGGTATCAAGGAGCAAGTAACATTTTAGATTTTTGCAACTACTCTGTGAGGTATTTTTATGCATTTTTTTCAATTTTTGAATTCAAAGCAGAAACAGGGTATAAAAACTTACCACAAAAAAAAAAAAAAATCATGAAAATGAATTATCTTTACAGTCACTGGAGACACCCAAATTAGAAAGTTTCATTTAATACTGTAATGTAATTACAACTAATTTAAATGTAATTTATTGTAATTAATGTGATTAAATGTAATTAAAAATGTTAGAGCTTAAGTAAATTGTGAGAAATCACAAGTTTATCTATAAATACAGTAATTGCTCTTATTTATAAAACAAGAAGTAGTTCATTTGAGGGTAGTGGTAACACAGAAACAGATATTCAGCTTTGGATACTCACTTCTTAGACACAGCTCTAACACTTGAGGACTGGTTTTCACTCAGGTCTCTACTGTTTTAAAGGAGATTATCATTCTACAAAAAGGCTGAACTACTTTACAGCCACACATTTTACTGAGCAAAATCTCCGTAAAAGAACCATACATTTTATTTGGAAAGGTTAAGAACCAAAGTCATCTTGCTCACCGATGGTAGAAGTTAAGAACTGAAAGTACTTGACTAGCAATTCTCTTATCACTGAATCTTTTTAAAGTACAAGTAAATCACAATGAGCTGATACAGTCTTTAAACCTGAAGAACCTTCTTAACCTAGATTAAAACCTCACTTTGAAATAATGGGAAAACAATCTCTTCTCACTTATCCATGTTTTTTTACTGCAGTAGTATATTTGTGTATTTAAGCAAGCAACTGATTTCACATCTATGCTTGGTTTCTAACTATGAAACATGAGAACAATTTCCCCACTGGGGCAAGAGCTATGGAATTTAAGTTGTAAGTGAGAGAGAGGATGAAATTCTTGTCCTTACAGCTGTGTAACTGGATCTCAGAGCTGTGTCTGCATGCGCAACCCGTTTGTTTAGTTCCCTGGATGGTCCAGAAACTCATCTACACTGGTGAGAACAGGCCAGCTGGAGACAGAATGGAACTCTATGATGGACAAAGGATTTGAATAACTGGTACAAGATGGTGTCCAGAAGGCACTTTCGGAAAGTTCAGTGTCCTACCCTATGCAAAAAAAGTCGACAATTTGGGCATTTCTTTAGACAAGCATTCTGCCCATGAGTGTCTAACACAAAGGGCAATTGAATTATTTTTATCTTTGTGCTTCTGCAGCAAAGGAAAAAGAGAGCAAACCCTCTGCTTTGAAAGTTTTCAGTACCACTTTAAAGTCCTTCAAAACATCTTACCAAGTCCTTTAAGATCACTGTTATCCAGGAAATAGAATATCTTTCTGAAGAAGGTCCATGAAGGGTTTGCATGCCCAAAACTTTTTTCCAGCTATACCAGTTGCTAATAAAAGATAGTGTCTCAATCAAAAATTCTTGTCATGCCCCACATCATCCTTATGATGACAAGGTTATACCAAAGCACCGTTAAAATTTTCTCCTAGTAGATCTAGAAAGAATCTATATGCTACTGAAGTAGGGATGTGAAACAACTTTCTAGATAGGTTCCTGTTCCTCAAATTATGATGGCGATTCAATACAGTGGAACCAGCTCTTGTACTGATAAAAATAACTTCCAAAAGTATGTGATGGAAAATGATGACAAGTCTCAAAAGTTTAATTTAAAGAGGGTTTGGTTTTAGTGGGTTTTTTGTGGTTCTGGGTTTGTTTTTTGGGGTCTTTTTAATCACATATACACTAATGGCTTTATCCCTTTTGTTATTATTTGGTGTCATTGAACTACTGTAATTTTACTTCATGAATTCTACTTTCAATATGCCAATACAAATAGCCTTTTCTCACATATAACAAAAGCAATAATACACCAAATGAATCAGGTGGGATTGAAGTACACAAGCCTTGTTAGTAATTCCTAAGAAGGAGAAGAATCTGTAGCTTCATAACAATGAGAAGCTACAAGCACTGGCAACATTGAACAGACAAATAACTCAGCACCACTATTTCAAGCTCCCATTTGAGTTCTGACATGAAACTACTGTTTTTATCAAGTCAGGAGCTGAAGCTAACAGTTTTACTCCATAGAAATTTTGTTCTGCTGATTATATCAAGACTACAGTATGACTAAGAATTATTATCAGAAATTACAAAAACAAGCAGGCAAAAAAACTCCAAGAACCTACTCTGGTACTTCAACATAGAGTCTTAATGTTTCCAAATGACTGTCTATCTTCTCTCATGTAGATTACTGAACCAATATTTCATAAACATAGTTAACTTAGTATATGGACACAATTTGAAGTGATGACATTAAAAAAAATGAATGCTAGTTCATATTTCTGCCAAATTTCCTCTTCCAAATTCAAGACTCTAGCATTCTTGCATGAATCAGTTTTAGACCTCCAGAAGGTCACACATTATCCACCATGCAACTCTCTTTTACAGTAAATGAAAATGTGTCAGTACATTGACTTCCAAACAGAATGTGAAGAATGTATTTTACTTAAGGTATGACTGGAATAGTTAAGTGAAACTGTTGGTTATTTCTTTACAAGGCAACTTGGTTCAGTTGGAATCTGCTCATTGGATCCCCAGTTTGTCTTTAAAGAACCTAATTCTACCTGAAGTTTATGAAAAATCAACTAACTTCCTGAGGTAAAACAGTTCTAATATTATGACTACACTTTGAAACACATAGATAGGTCTACTATCCTGACTGCTTCCCATATGTCAAATAAACATCTGTTTTGACACCAAATGATACAATAACCAGCTACAGGAAAAAAAGTAGTTCTGTACCTGTGGCATTTAAAAAAAAAAACCCAAAAAAACAAAAATAAGAAACCCTAAACCACATTTTTTTAACAAGCATTAGCAGGCCAAAGGTAACAAAGAGAAACTGTGACTGGAGAAACTGAAAAGTTAGCGTCTCACTAGATTCTCTTTGATTTCTATTTAATTAATAAGATAAAGGAATTTTAATATAAAAAGTACAGACCAAAATTATACAATTTAGTTTTCAGACAGATTACTAGACATTGATTTTTACAAATCCATCATTCCAATAAAAAAAGAAAAATACTCTTAATTGGCACTTTAAAACCTCTGTTTGTACAGATCTTTAATAATACTTCATGGAACAAAAATGACATTTTTATGTAAGGGTAAGAGAGCACATTTTCAAAAATGAATTTCCAAAGTTACAATATGATACTATTATAAAAGTGTATTTAGTGTGCTGAATACTTGGAGAGAAAAACACTACTTTGGTTTCAAATTGTTAGTGAGCCTCTTGCTCTGGCGGCTCTTATTTGCAATCCCCACATGAATCAAAACAATCATATTTCCAAAAGTCTAATTGGAACACACTTCCTGAAACTTGACTTCTTGTCCTGTGCATCTTCTACTCCTTTGATAAAACCCTGGAAAGAGCTTTTACAAATTGCTAATTTCTATTTAATGCCACCCTAAGAACTGCCACACTGAATTTACATTAAATTTTCTGGGCATGCTATTACAACTGCAGCATACAAAATGCCAATGCTACTTGCACTGCAAGATTAAGTTCCTTCAGGATTATTTCAATTAGAAAACAACATGATTCTTCAAATGCATCACATTTGCTAGCATAATTTTCTTATCTTCCCCAGTCTGAACCAGACTCCATGCTGAACACCAACATACCTTTTCAAAAATCAGTATCGTTAGTTCTAACTGCACTGGCACAAAATCAGTCTTGGATTAATATTTTTATGAATTATCCATCTTTCTCTGTAACTCTTTTTTTAATCAAACCATCTGAATGCATTACAAAATCTGATGCATATATCATTTAGTACAAACATTCTTTCTCGTCCCTTGACTTCAGGGTGGGACAGAGATGTGAAGCACTAAATCTAATTAAAATGCCTATAAAAGAGGGATGAATTTTAAGTCTGTAAACATGGTGCTGAGGCTCTTTTCACTTTCTGCTGAGCCAGAATTCACTTTCAACTCAGATGCTGAGCTCAATAAACACTGAATTTTGTTCAGTAACTGGCAAATAAGGACAGTGATGCCAAGTGTCCCACCTCTGAAGAATCAGGCAGTATCTCTCACTAACTTAGATCTGAAGGCCTATATTTATTCTAAATCTCGGTGCTTATTCCCTCCTCTTTTAAAAGACTGAAAGAACCTTTTTCAGATGACAGTACTGAGCCTTATAGTCAGAACACCCATATAGGAAACAGGAGAACCAGGAATCACTTTCTCTGTTTTTCTAAGAAGATATGAAAGCAAATGTTTCCCTGTTGTCTGGCATAGCCTGAGTGAGGGCAATTTAGTTTTTCTTCAGAACATAAAACCCAGATGGCAAGTCAATGTAAAGCTGTATTCATACACTGAAAGGCATTCATTCTGACAGGCAGGGTTGGTTTGTTCTTGTAGTTTTGCTGGGCGAATATAGAAAAACAGGAGATGGACAAAATACATTTATGCCTTTTTCCCACAAAGCCTCTGTCACAGCACATGGGAAAAATACCTATTGGATATCTCCTACATACTTACTGACTCTTCTCTGCAGCCACAAAACACACTGACTCTTCTCTGCAGCTGAACGGTCCTAAAGCAACACATTCAAAGAGAGCATGCTACAGTTAGACCCTTAATACTGGCCATTAGAGGTAACGTTGACTGTAAGGCAGCTAGTTTTGGCTTCTCACTGGCACTCAGGATCCCACAATTAAGCTGCTAGAAAGACCAATTTCTTTGTCATTTTCAGTGTCAGCATGTCTCTCAAATCCAGCATAAGTATGACTCGTGTAGCCCTGCAAATATGACTTTTGCCACTGCCAGTAAAAAGCCATAGATTTGTGTTGTCCTGGAGAGCTGGGCCCCAGGAGCAGTCCAGACTTGTGTTGGCCAGAGCTAGTTAGGGCTTGTTGTCCTGTGTCCAGCGGCCTTGTGAATGTGGCCTTCCTTGTGAATGTGCAGCTTCAACTCTGTGAGTGTTAGAATGGGAGAAGGGCTGACAGCTGGGGATCAATGGGTGACAACCCACAAGCTGGTTGTCAGCTGAGGCTGGGGCAGGCTGCTGCCAGGCTGGGATCCACTGGGAAGGCAGAGAATGATAAGAAAATGGATAAACACAAATAGCCAAGACTGAAGGGGACCTTCACCCTCTGCAATGTACATTATACATTTTGAACAGAATACATCACTTTGGAGATGCAGCTTCTTGTATTGGGAAACCAACAAAAGCAATTTAGCAGATTTTTGGTTTGCATGTCTCCTGGTAAAAGGGAGATGGAAAATAAGTGAGTTTCCATTTAATTTTCTGGTCTGTATTCAGACTTCTTTTTCCATTCAAAGAACATGAAGTATAAGGAGAAATGAGGGGAAAATCTACAGTATGCCTTTGCACCTCAACTTGGTTTCTGTTGAGAAGTTACTGGAGAGGAAAACCAAGACTCTTAGATGTCCAAAGTTACCTAGAGACATCACTTGGAATGTGCCATCTCCTTCCTAACAATCAACTAAGGCAACTTCAAACTTCCAAGTAGGTTTTTAAAAGCTGCTGTAACAAAGCATTGACAGAGATGCTGTTCAGAACCCCAAGAGGATTCATCAGAACTGGTGTTGTCTTCACTTTGGAACTGGAGTTCACCCTTTCAGTGCAAGATGTGACATTTGGGTCTAGTATCATCTGATCCAGAGGCAAGAAGACAAGACACACGTGACATAGCAACCTCTGTATCTCGAGATTGCTATTAACTTCCCATAATAGAAGTAAGAGTTACGGTATGTCTGGTATCTCAATAATACATTAAAATTATACAAATGTCTTTTTAAAAATAAGATATAACAATCGTATTCATCACATGTTCTGAATACAATAACATTGGTGTCATTGTGCCATTATGATAATGAGGTGCCTTATGATCATAGAGAGTTCAACTCTGGTAACACTAAAAGAGATTTACAACAAGGAATTTTCATCCAAATAATACTGTCTTAGCAGGCTCTTGGCAGCAGCACTGACTCTGCAAAGACTGAATTGTAAGTTACTCTTACCCATAAAATATAGTAACTGAATTTTAGAACGTTGACTTAATTATTCTCAATTTATGTTGCTTGTATTTAAGGATATGGAAATAAGTTGTCACTCTAATGACTTTTTGTGATGTTGTCTTCAATTTTATACAACCTAAAATCCTTGTGAACTTATTGAAGTACAGCAAACTTCTGAATGACTCAAAAGCCTGTTTCTGTTAATTAAGAGCAACAGACCAACAGAACGTGTTAACTTAGGTTGGACAATTAGCTTTACATTATTACACAAATTGAACTCTGTTAAATGAGTGAGAAGAGCACGGTATTTTGTGGTACATTGACATCCCATTCTATTTTCAGTGAACCTGGTGTAATGTTGCATTCAGTGAATTTACTGTAGATTTATGCTGGCGTTAATTAAGATCAGAATTTGGAGTTTGACGTTTAATCTACCTTGTTTTGTGTGCATGTCTCATTATAACTGAGCATAAATTGTTATTAAATTATTTCTATTATACAGTACTGATTAAAATGCTTGGGATTTAGTTACAGATTTGTCCTATGTTGCATTCCTCTGAAAGTATTAAATCATGATTTTATATTTTATTCATACTCACACTTGAGAACAACTTTATGCCCAAAAAGAGAGAAGGAACATTCAGAGAGGGGTAATTTCTCGCTGTAATTTAACTATGGTACTTGGTTTCGTTTCCTTGACCCTGATTGTATGCAGACTGATGCAAACTGATCATCCCTGAAAGCAGAACTAATGAGATCTTTTCAATGTTTAAAAATGTTACACAAATATTTCATTTCTACTTTTTTTCCCCATGGAAACTAAGAATCAAATTGTGTTATGAGTGTTAAGTGAATTGAAGCTTAGATATCAAAATAAAGTTCTAGCTACCTAAGATTTAGTGCTGTAGTAGTAATTTTGGCATGTTAGAGTTTGAACTTCTGAAATACAACACCGAGTTTTTAAAATCACATTCTATTACTGTAATTTTATGAGCTTTCTATTATCAGTAAGAAGAAGATCTTTCTGCTATAGGATAAGTTCAAATATAGTTTCCAGCCATGGGCTAGGATTTTTATGAAAATAGCTCATCTTCCGAGGAAGCAGAGGCAAAGCATATTTCATTTCACACTATATCATAAGTCTCTGGCAGGTACTTCTGACCTAAAGTATGCTGATTTAAATAAAAATAAAGACAGTAAAAGCAATACTTCTAGCCATTTGCAACCTTTAGGAAATGCAGTCATCGTTACTTCCCAGGCAGATTGTTACAGTTATACCTACTGACTGTGTCTCAGAAATTGGGATTCTGGTCCTGCCCAAGGCTGGAAAGTCTGGGAGTCTGCTCACAGGTACACAGTGGCAGCAATGCAACTTGGTTTCCCTAGCAAGATACCAGGTCTCACATTCTCACATGGTCACAAACTCTGTCCAAAGCACAGACCAAGCTATCTTACAAAAGAGAAAAAAAGGAAGGAAGAACTAATACCTACAGTTAAACTTCTCCATCAGTATTGGCCACATACACAACCCAGCAGATGTTGAAAAAAGTCGAGATGCAGCATCTTCAAGCTCTGCCTTTAGGAAAGAGGGCCACATACTATTGTCTCTTCCCACAACACTGCCTCAATACTTTCTTCTGCGTCTGTCACCTTTGTTGGTAGCTCCCTGCCACACCCTGTTACATATGAGAATTTCTTCCTAGGTGGGGATCAAATTGTTAGCACTATGGAAAGGCTACACCTGCAATTCTTGGGATATTTGTGGTCCCTACTCTTGGTTCTAACACTTTCTCATTCTCGTCTACATCATGAAACACTGAGCATTTAGAAAATATCCGAAACAGTACATGATCATTTTTGCAGTCCTATATTCCTGAACCAGAGTCCAATCTGTACACAACACATTAGCCAAGAAATATTGCTGAAACTGAAAAAAAAAAAAAAAAGATTTAATTTCTTCTCTTAGAAAAATATTTGTGGACAGATCAGAATGTTACCACACAGTACAGATACAGTCAGAACTAGCAACAACATCAGATACCCTTTGTACTTCAGCTGAGCTCAGAAAAAAGGCTAAATGCAGTTAAAAATGTGGAGTCTCTTTTCTTTCAGGACACCAACAGAGCTAAATATATGTATTTCCAAAAGCTCCAAGCACGCAGAAGGTGCCTTGACTTAGAATGATCAGTTTTTATGTTATGTGGCAGACAAAGGTCATGCAAGTCACAACTGTGCAGGCACGGCGGTGACCAGTCATCACCTGCACATCTCCTTGCACACTATTTACACAGCACACAGGGTCTGAGCCTTACTCACAGGCACTCCTAGCACTGCCTGTACTTGCCACACAGTCTGATACGGAATCCAGGTGTGGGTAAGCAGTTCTTCCTATCAAAAGTTCCTAACACTGTGAGGTGCCACGTGACCTTCAGCAAACCTTACCATCCAGGGATGTATGCATCCTTGGAGCATTTACTTGATGCACACACAGCAAATGTGCATCAAGCTGGGATATATTCCAGGTGCTGCAAACACATACACTTATTAATCATTCCCTAGAAATCTATGGAGATATAAATGTGAAATAACATAGCTTACTCTAGATCATATATTACATTTTTGAATGCAGTCTCAAAACCACAGAACAGTAATTTTATAAAAAAAAATGTGCAGGAAAAATATGACTTACAGAAACCAGGGCTCAGTTGCCACAAGTAATCAT
The DNA here is from genome assembly GCA_027925045.1 of Hypotaenidia okinawae. Taxonomy (NCBI): domain Eukaryota; kingdom Metazoa; phylum Chordata; class Aves; order Gruiformes; family Rallidae; genus Hypotaenidia; species Hypotaenidia okinawae. The sequence continues at coordinate 12,217,965 of BSDF01000009.1, read as the reverse complement.
GCCTATCCTAAGTGAGCAATATTAACTGTGGAATAAGGTTTAACCTGAAAAGCTGAATGTACAAAATATTTCTTCTAAAAAAAATAATATCCGACTCTTGGAAACAGATTAAAAAACAAAACAAAAACCCCCTTTTTTCCCATTAGCAATCAGCAAGACCAATTTTATGTTACAATTTTTATGTAATTGTCTTTATTCTTCTCAGGTCAGATAAAGGAAAACAAACACCAGGCTTTTGCTCTCAGTCAGCAATGAGCCCCAAACCAGTCCCTTCCTCCTCCATCTTGTCTGGAAACATCACACTGATGCTGTTAATTCTCCATTACTCTCTCTATCCACCTTTCAGAAGTTCCTGTTGCTAGCCCTTATAAGCACACGCATTTTTAATCAGCACCTAAATCACATGGTTATTTTCTCCATCTCCAGGCCACACAGTTCAGCCTCAGTTCAACCCTGACGCTTTCTGTTCTGGATGGAACTCATGGCAGTTTTCAGCTATCCTTTGCAGAGGTGGATGCATACCCATGCATATCTATAACAAATGAGAAGCACCAACATGTTCCTCTCTACTCCTGATGAAACGTTGGCCATTTCCAAATCTTCTCAGCAGTACTGAGGTTTCAGAAACATGGATCAGTGATTTTTTTCTGTTTCCCAGCCCTGCCACAGCAGGGATCTTCATTCACCCCTCTTCTCGGTATGGCTCCACAACGATGTGACAACACAAAGACACAAACAAGCCACCAGTGACAAAAAGGAAGATCAGCAATGGGAGATCCTCAGTTTGACATTGCTGCCAAAGTTTTACAGCTACAGCTTGGAGCATGAGCAGTACATACTGCATACCTTGACTACAGGAGCAAGAAAGTATAGATACTTCCCACCAGAGAGATTTAAAAAGCCAACTTGATATTGGCTTGTGCAGTTTAGAATAATCCTGATGATATAAACTATACCAGGTAGTAAAAGGCCTACCAAGACCAAGCCCAGAGAGCATCAATTTCCTGCCCTACATCCCTGACAGTGATAGTCCCTCTTTGCCAGCTGAGGACTCCCACAAACTAGAAAACTCTTTAAAGCAGTGAACAAGTTTCTTGCCCGCAGTCATACACTAACAGAAAAGTCCATGTACCTGAATATCAACATCTGCATCTGAATAAGTCCATCTGCACACCTAGATAAAAGCCAAAAGGACATTGATATCACAAGTAATTATTTAAATGCCTTAACTCTAACAGGTGAGGCACTGAATCAAGGTGATTTCAGCTAGAATACACAATGCCTCTCCTTTTAAATCAGGGTGGTTTTCCATATTAACTGAAGTGATAAAAAACACACAGAAAACTAAACACTGTAACAAATTAGTACTGGTCTCCAAGCTCATGAGTATTCTAAACTAACTAGGGGTTGGTTCCATCCCAGACCTTCCCCCACAATAGATTTTACCATGAGGTGCAAAGAAAAATGAAATATTTGCAAATGTGTCCAGCTTTCAAAAACAACAGAAAAAATATATTGTTCCCTCTTCTGTTTGTGTGTATTAAGGATATGTACTGACTTTATGGAATTACTCCAGCAAGCTGTGAATGATGATGCATGAAATGAAAAAATCTCAGTCCAGTGCACAAGAAGAATACAGAGAACAGTAGGCTGTCAACAAATACACTTTTTGGAGGAGAATGGATATATACAACATATTCCTTGGATGTACTGAATTCAGTGATTAGATCTCATGGTACTGCTCATTCAAGCAGGGGGCCCTTCCAGGTACCTGTCAGACAAACAGATTCCAATTCTGCGAGACAGCACTGAATAATTAATTCAAAATTAATATTTTATCCAATTGAGCTATAAGTTTTATTTAAAACTGCCTGCAGTTGAGGCAGAGTCAGCTGGAGGCTTACCAAAATGATGCATGAGGGCCTTCCATTAGATTATTGGTCAAAACAAAATAGCTATTCATCATCTATATTCCATGCATCTCTATTTTACTCATCTGTCTGATTGTAAGAACAGGCAAATTCTAGAGAAGAGACAAATGAATAAATCCACTTTGCAAACCTCTTGTCACTGACTACAATCTCAGCCATGATACAAAGCCCCACCTGTTAAACTTTTTAACATTAAACTTTTCAACATTAAACTTTTCACCAGCCAGGCATCACAGAATACATGTTACAGAAGAGAAATAAAGAACTTTGGATGAACTCAAAAGCAGTAGCTTCAAATTGCAAGATACAACATATTTACTCCTGCGAGTCATCTTTTCAAGAAGCAAGATTATCTATTATGAAACACTTGCAAAAATCAAGATAGGTTGCTTTAAAAGCATACAAATTTAAAAACCAAGAACACCCAAACAAAAAAACCCCAAAGAAACAAAGGAGAAATCCACCAATGCCTATATAAGATGACAGATTCCGAAACAAAGACCCCAAGAGGCACACCAGTGCTTTAATTCAGAAATGGAAGATTTGTCTTCCCATTGCCTTTTTTGGAGTGGGATGTACTCTAAAGATAGAGTTGATTCTCTACCACTGTGGGCCTTCAGCACAGATTCTATGCAGGCTGCCTATAGGGCCAATCTGGAAATCTCCTGTATGTCCATGGTACAGGTATACTTGAAAGCCCGGGAGCCTCACTCTCCATGCAGTTACATGCAGGTTGAGAGCAGCTGACAGATGTACAGCTTCCCTTTAGTTTGGAAATTAATACATGTGAAAGCTCACTGACTTACTTTAGGAGGTAAATTATCATTCTTCTCTTAATACTTGAGCATTTAGATTTAAGATAGTCTTGCCAAAAGCTTCCAACAATATATGCAAACACAGATTGATTCCAAAAGGTACTTTGCACACACGTGCATAAGTGAGCATAAAGGTAATCATCTGTGATCCTGTGATCTCATTCAGCTGCAAACCTCTGCTGGCAATATGTAATAAGACACGGATAAATAGCACGACTTGAAAAGACAGGCAGGCGATTTCCACTGCAAGAAATGTTTCCTATTATTTCCATGCAGTACACAAAAAAGTAGTTGAAAAAACAAACAAGTTCTAGACTGAAGTCTTTAAGAATATTTTTAAGTAAAATTGTTCCCCTAATACATATCAGTACATTACTAGTAAATAAAACTTTGATGTATAAAACCCCATCCCCTAATAGCCCTTTCTCTCTTGGCTGAGATTAATGAGTATTTACCCTGATGGTCATGAATACTATTACAGTGTAACTCTCTCCAGGTTCCCTTGAAATTATCCACCAGCCTGTTTTTCCAGACCTGCTGAAGATGCTAGAGTAGGACCTGAAGTTGAAACCTCTCTGCTCCAACTTTTTCCTGCAAAAAGCTGCTACAGAGTATCTGCCACAAGGCAGAAGTTGTAAAAAATCTTACCAAATGAAATAAATTAATGCTCCCTAACAGTTTCAGATTTTGACTATTATATTTTCATATTATATTGCAAGCACGTACAAGATAAGCATTGATCTAGGGCCAAGTGGACAAGACTTGAAATACAGGCTTAATTTTTTCGTACACTTTGTAGAATAATATTTTACAAAAATGTAGAAGAGCATCAGATGGAGAAATGATACTCTACTGCCTAATCTTCCATCAGCCCCTCACAGTCCATGAGAAAGGGATAGAGTTCATTTCTAGTTAAGTGGGGTAACTGAAGCATTAGAAAACCACTAGCAAAGATTTGTTACTGCTGCCCCAAAAGTAACTGTAAAACACAGCTTAGGCAGCAGCTGACACCTATTTTATACTCCCTCTGAAGAAATTATCCTTGCTTGCTGACCAAGAGATAGCAGTAAGTCCTAAGTTCAGTAGCACCTTAGTGATGGCATTCGGACACACTTAGGTCACATTTCAATGGAGATGTGCTTATCTAACAGTACTAATGCATCAGAAATAGCACAAAACACTTAATCTTACATTACCAGAAAAAACTCTAATTTTTCTACTTTTTTTTTTTTTTGTTTGGGGTTGGTTTGTGGTTTGTTTTGTTTGAGGGGTTTTGGTGGGTTTTTTTGTTTTTTAAAATGGCACTAGTTAGGGCACAATTCTCTGAAGTCCTGGGAACCTGCCACTGATTTCCAGCAGGGAAGTGATCTCAAAAAAATCTTCTGGAAGTAAAGCAGATGCGATGCACTAACAATGTTCCTGTAGGGCTCTCTTCTCTCCCTTTTGGCTAAAGACGGTGCTATCACTGCATTCCAGAGGCAGCCAACTTCCCTAGCTATGGCACCATAGCTTATTCAGAGGAAAGCTGCCTCACCCCTATCTAGTTTTCCAGAAATTTCCTGGCACAAACCCAGGAACCTTGAAAGTTTGACACAGATCTTGGGTTTTGGTGTTTTTTTTTCAGGAATCTGAACTACTGAAATGTTGTACTAATTCTTGCATCGTTTTTGTCCAAGTTGTTTTAGAAGAATGTTTTGTGCAAGGATTAACAAAAAGGGCTATTTTTTTTTTAATCAATGTGTTCAGCTAAAAAAAAGTGTATGAGATTGTGAGGATGAACTTAAAAACTGTTTTCCATCACTTTGTGTCAAAAAACCCAACATTTTTTTCTACTACTACATCAGGAAAATTTTGATTGAACACTGGACAGCTGCATCTGTCATTTCTACTGTTTCATGTCCCCTGCAACAGCTCCAATAGGGTCGTTAGCAGCTGGGAGAGATGGGGAGCAGAGTAAGTAAATGGGTCGTCAGGAAGTGGCCCAGCTGGACTGCTTTCTCAAAAGCTCATCGCCTGTTGCTGCTGGCACCAGCTGGGTTAGACTCACCATTTACCTTACCCACGTAGCAGAGGAGAAAAAAAAAACAAACCAAAACAAGCTGCACAGCCAATCCTACCTGAAATTTTATTACAACTTCATGAAGGAAGTTGCAGGAATTCCCTCCTTCCTATACTTACTGAGAAGCTTTAAGTTGAGCAAAGCCATGCAATTCTACTGAGCAAAGTTTACAGAGAAAAAGCCAATTTGGTAAATGGAAGGCAGGATTTTCCTCAAGCCCAGGAAAAATCAATCCAAGAACTTCCAGCACTGCAATCTGCTTCACTTGAATGTTGTGTCTTTCTAAAGGCATCACAGTGAAACATTTAGGTTCCATTTAGGGGGAGAAGGGGGAAGGGCAGATGAGTTTAATGCTGTTGAAACTGCTGGAATTATTATTTTCACTTACTCAGAGTTTCAGAGTGTTAGTACCTTTAATTGCAGTCTTTGAGCTGCCATTAGAAGAGTTACTGACAGAATGACATTTTCTTTCTTCCTTTGACTGTATTCCAAGGATTTTGGTTAATCTGCTATTGATCCACTTAGGTTTTTAGCATTTCTTATTCAGCATCTAAAACAGACGAAAAAAACCCAAACCTGTTTCAACTGTCTTGCAAGAGAAAATAACCATTAAATAGAAAATACAAATATTTTACCACATCACATCATTTCCATAGGTATTTCTGGAGCAATAAGGAAAAAAGATAATGAATTGAAAGTTTAGAAATACAGATATGTTAGGTTTTTAATTCATGTGGCACTAACACTGCCATACAAATCTGCCACCAAACAATTACTTAGTAAACAATTATATATATCCAAAACATGCTCTAGCTATGAGAAATCAGCAAGGCTACTCATTCCTAAATTCAAAAAAATCTCTGAGATTTAGCCAAATACCAAACTGAGCAGTGTGCTACCCTTCATAACACTTCTCCAGTTAGAGTCTGACACCTGTAACAATTGATCCTAAATGGATTTTTCACTTTTAAAATAGGCACTCACAGCTGGAATCTAGGATATTTTTCATTGCTAAGACACAGGTAATCAATACAATAAAACCCTAATGACAAAAAACTCTGAGAATAATTTGACAAGGTAACAGGTTTACAATTCCAGAGAGAAATCCTGGGCCTAGTCACATCAGCACCAAAACTACTATAAACATCAAGATGATCTGAAAGTTTATGCTTACTATTTGACAGCTATGCAATATAGACTAAGGGTAACGCAAAGCATGCTAATTTTTAGATTTTCAAAATTAAATCAGTCACTAACATGAATTTGAGAAAATGCTATGTTGTTTTTTTTTCCAGAACATTTACCCTTTGAATTTTTTTCCAGATTTCTACAGACTCAACAGTCTTCTCACTGATTTCTCTCAGTTTTGGATCCAGTGTGTACTGACCTACGTCTAATTGATGTGACTCGCCCCTATTATTACATGAGCAAAATACGCAGGAACTGCTTAGAATAATAGCACAGACTGAAATTTCTGCAAGTTAGCAACAGTGATGTAAAACCAATGACACAAATCAAATTTTAACACAACTGCAGTCCTCAAGAGAGAAGATGTACAACAGGAGAGGAGTCATGTGTTGAGAATACTCAGCAAATACTTCTCGGTATCTCCAAGGTAAAGTGAATGGTGAAATTAAGTGACAGGAACAGGTCACAGACAACAGATGGAGAGAAGAATTCTAGAAGAGAGGGTCAAATGGAAAGATCAAGCTGTTGTTCAGTAAACACACAATAATCAAAGGCGAAGTATACTAAATTTGAAATTTCACCAGTTTCAGTGTTTGAATCACATGCCCACGCTGCAAGATTATCTCCTCAAAAGTTCTAAATAAATCAAAATCTGAACTAATAAAATCTCCTACAATATATGAATATATTAATTTCATTATGTAACTGAAAACTGTGAACCATGTACTATTGATAAACTGAATGATTTTTAATATCCTGGGATATTCAGAGATTATTCATGTTCCTAAGGAATGCTTCTTTAATTTTTAAACTAGATTCTGTATAGATTTCATAAACTGCAGGCAGGTTAAAAAAGGTACCATTTGAGCATATTCTACACTGCAAATTTCTCATTAAATTTTGCTTGCCTATTTGAACTATACATAAGGAGCACTGATACACAGGCTTATTTTTACTACTGCCATTTAGAATCTGTAAGAACAGAGAAAACACAGAGTTTACATAATTTCCTTTTCAGATATTAATGCTTTCAGGTCTCAGCAAGTGGTACATCCACTATTGATTATGGTGCAGCTGTGGCTGGATTATATACCGCAGGTTTACCATCCCCATCTACCATCTGTTCTCACAGGAAACAAAATACTGTATTGCCATCCCAATACAAGAAAGAATCACATGTCTCTGTGTCAGTTTACAGCTCTTCTTTGAAAGCCTTACCACACCAACAAGTCAACTCTGTTAAGCATGCACAGAACTGTAAGTAATAAAGCTACTGTAGCGCAAGCTTTTTAAGACTGAAAGGCTTCTTTCAGCTTTAACTCTCCACTCAGCAAAGATAACCAGATCTGAAAACACCTCTACTAAAGGTATCAATGAAAACAGTTCCTGACCACCTTCAGGAGTTATTATGGTATCAGACAAGATAAACTACTCAAAAGATTACCAGAGTCTTCCTCATTCTAAATCAACATATGTGAAATATCAAATTATAATTATAGCTGCATACAGATGTATGTGTAAAATTTGTAAAAACTAGTGTAAGATTTCTTTACAGGTTCCCTTTTGCCCCAATTAATCTCTCATACATTAAAACCCTCTAAGAAGACTAAAATATGGATAGGAGTTGCTTATTTTGTAAATGATGTTTGAAAGAGAAGAAATTCTTACATCAAATCTCAGTAGATGTCGAGATGTCTATCTTTTATTACTAGTTAATCCAATCCAATGGTAAATGCTCCTTGCACACCATAATGGTAAGGTGCCATGCACAGCGAATGATTAAACCTCATGCACATCTCTATACTTTCCTTCTTTAGACCCACATTTCAGCAAGTATACAAAACAAGGACCATGACCCTTCCAATGCCTGAGAAAAAAGAAGGTTTGTCCAGACACAAACATTATCACCAAACTGTCATCTGCTGGGCTGGAAATGTTTACAGACCTCACTGAGCTGTTCAGCTGCACACTCTGATATCGCGTGCAGGAGAGCCTGGAGCAGCAGACTTTACCTTATACTCATCCAGAGTAGGAGCATTTAATAACTGATAAAAAAGTAATATAAGTCATCAACAATGTCTCAGTAGTTTTACTGACTCAAGTCTAGGTTTGGCCTGGAGTGCCTTGGCTCAAACTCAAGTTACGCAGATCCTGGCAGACTGATCTCCAGAGGTTGTGCAAGTTTCATTGCAATCTGTGATTCCGGTCTCTGCCCACTGAGCTCTGCTTTCTGCTTGCTGGAGTTGGGTGAATGGTTCATAGCCCAGAAATTCTTCACAGTAAAGGTTACACTTGATTCCCCTGGGGACTTGGAGTTTACCTGTAAAGTATGCATGCATATGTGTGTATGCATACCACAGGTGTGCATCTGGATATACCATGTGAATGCACATAATGCAAAACTGTGAGCATCCAACAGACAACATTTATAGACAACCTGCAGGAAAACGATTTTGTTACTAGTGATGATAGTCACATGCCAAAGTCTGTGTTCCTGACATCAGTCTTCAGAATGACTGCCACAAACACTCACATACAAGAACTGAAAACACTGGTAGCCTCTCAACCACATGACTGAAAAACACATTTCCACCAGCATTTGAGCTTGATTTTTATATTGGTTTCAACCAATGTTGTCATGATGCAATTTTCACACTGATTTAGCTAGCACGCCCATTCACAGATGCAGTCAATCTACCAACATGGTGGATCCTAGGAAACCAGCTGTGATGAGTTGTACCTACCTATAAACACTTCCCATCTCACCGGTCACAGGATAACTCGTAAACGCCCTTGCACCATTTGCTCTTCTGATACCCTGATGTGCTAGTCCTGATTTCAGACTGCTCTAGGAAGAAGATCGATGAGTAGCATTCACACTGAAAGTACTGCCTCCAGCAACAGGTTTGCATAACTTTATCTGTTATGAAAACACACTGAGATGGATAACTGAGAACAGAGATGAACCAAGAAAACAGCTTTTTCTTGCTGGTTTTGCTTTCTGTGTTTAAGCAGGATTATTAACTGATACATCTGATCTTTGGGTCTTCCTTTCCCTCTTTCCCAAAATTAAAAAAATAAAATTACACTTCCTTAGAAAAAGTGTGTTCTCACAGGAGCTAGATCATGTTTTGTCTCTCTTGGCTGTCACCTCAGGAGCTGACGTTAGTGAACTGTCTTCTTAACACTGTGACTCCACAATAAATAAACTACTTGTCTAAAGAATGCTGAAAATGAATGCAGCAGGCAACCAAGAAACTTGGGAAATGCTGTAGCTGGAGGTTAAAGGTGCCAATTGTAACTCCCTAGGAGCTCCTGGCACAGTGCTTGAGCCTCACTGACTTCAGAAGACAGCAGCACATGGACCCATCTAATATATACACAACATATTACCCTGATAATTAGCACAACAGTAGGGATAAAGATGACAACAAGCTACCCAAAATCTCCCTATGTGTACCTCTAGCAGGCTGGGTACTCCTTTAGGTCATTACCCTGCCATGGGTAATCCTTCTCCAGTATAGCTCTATAGTTGCAGGGCTCCAGAAATCCATGAACCAATTTTGTAAACAATGGCTAAACCCATAGATATCCCATGATATTATTTTCCTAAAGTGTAGATTTTCCCAGGCCTTTTTAGATTAGCTGTGTTCCTGCAAAATTTCTGTACTTCAAAAAGCATCAGAAAAAAACAGGCAATGTTCAACCTACATACATCCTTTAGTTCCATAGCAATAGCTGTGTTCTAGCACAGCTACTTCAAGTAATTAAGAAACTAATATTGCTTCAGTTATTCAGATATGAGCTAAAACTGAAATGTTGAATCATTACCTTTGGGAAAGCACAGCTGAAAGAAGAGTAGGGGAAAAACAGGGTGAGTTTTTGTTCTTAAATTCCTCAATAAAAAGCACAGATCCAGCTGCTTCCTCAAAGCCAGGGCCTAGCCCTTCACTTCAAACAGACCTGGATAACACTTTTTATTTACCATTACCTACCATTGAGTCATATATAAACAAACCTACATCCGAACATGAGACATTTTACATATAAAAGATGTATCAAGAAGTAGTGTCTCTTCTCTGTAGAGGACACCGATTGCTGGCAACTTCACTTAAAGCGATCCCTTTGAATTTAAGTCCACAGTGTGATTACAGTATAAGATTTTCTAGTTAATATCTTTTCTCTTTTTCTCCTTAATTATTCTGCAGATACATACCCACTGACTTTTTAGCTAGAATCTGAATGCCCCAAGGGAGAGAGTTTCTCACTTATGCAACTCTTCATTTCTACCATTTTTTAGCATTTCTGTAAAGACCATATATCTGCAAATATCATGTCCTTTCTAGTGCATGCTGAACTTCTTTCTGAAAGAAAAATTGTCAAAAAGATACTTCACAAAGATCCAGATTTAACAAGGTATTTTAGGGAAAGAGGTGTCAGGTTTTTTCAGGATTCTTGGTTTTTTGTTGGCTTCTTTTTTTAGAAATACATGGCAGTTTTTCTTTGGGAAGACAGAGAAGGAAAACGGCAAAGGGACGTCCTAGTAAATGTTTCAAAGTACGGTAAAGTTAGGGCAAGAAGAGTTCTACAAGAATCTAGGCAGCTTCCCTGGCCTTTGATTATGCATCCGTATTACACAGCAGAAAAAGAATGAATTCATACTAAGGAGCTAGAAAGTCTGAAAGGCATGGAATTGAGTATTGTTTACAGTAGCTTTTATAAGAGGAGAAAATTGAGTTCCACTAAATAAAGAATCTGTAATTGCAATCCAAAGTGAAAAACTATTCTCTTACAACAAGAGTGGCTTCTAAACCCCAGTTGTATTAATTATGATCTTTTTTCCAAATTTTTGCATAAGCACTGCCAATGTGATCTTTAACAAATGGTTTACAACAAGCAAGGTAGCCAATAATCTTAATTTTTAAATATTGTAAATTATTAAATTTGCTCAAGTTTGTTTAGATAGAAATGCTAAACGCTATCTCAAACTGGTTTTAATAATGGGGGTTTAAAAAATTTATTAGAAAAATAAGATTACAGAAAAATAGTGTCTTTACCTATACAAAAAATTAATTACATTTTATTACATGCCTGAATCAACATAAATGGAGGCCGGGATATTTGGTAGAGAACTCTGACATCGTTAAATCAAGTTTAGCAACTACTTGTAGAGTCTGGCAGACATATGCACTGTGTATTTTGTTTTCAGTGAGCGGGTATGTGGGTTTGAATGACAGAAGTGAAAAGATCTTTTCCTTTATCTCCCTTTAAACTGTCAAAAGTGGTCTATGCACAGTATCTGAAAAAAGTCCCATTGGACCGGAAAATGTAGAGATGGAGGCAAGCCATTTTGAAAAGGTTTTCCCTTAGTCCAATATCAAATGTTCACATAAACAACATTCCATCAAAAGATACTAAAAATAAAGTTTTCAACTAGTACTGATTTGTACTAGTACCAAATTCTTGTGAGAAACAGCTTCAGTTCCCAATGTGTATGCTAAGTTTGATGTCACAGCCCTTACAAATTATAATAGGATGATTTAACCTCCAGTGCCATTCACTGGGTAACAATTAGCACTTCGGTCTTTAAAATCTATAGCTTGCCATTGCCAGTCTAGCCAGAGGCACTCCTTATAGCCCACTTCCCTTAGGAAATGCGATCACACCTTACACTTCTACAATAGGCACCTTAATACCTGCAGAGGGACATATACTATTTCACCAAACACCTCACAAAGATGCATAGTGCACAATGCAAAGCAAATCTGCTTACAGTAAGATTCAGTCATGGTAAATTCTTGGTGTGCATGATCAGGTTTTCCTTTTACTACAGAAAAGGATATGAGGGAACTCTGACCTGCTGATGTTCCAATCACTCCACATTTCTTAAAAGCATCCAGATACCATAGCGAATAACAGTAAAAAAACAACCTTATACAGTATCAAAAGATGAAGCATGAGAGCAATTTTCAAAATCAAAGCTTTCTACTGCATGTTCTGTTATCCAGTTTCACAAGTCTGAGCCTGTACAGCCGAAAAGAGCAAAACTGACATATTAAATCATAAAAAAGGTCCTCTTCTAGACAGTTGCACTCCAGCAGCCACTGAAAATCCAAGTGCAAACGTTATACACTCCACAAAAGACACTACCTGCTAGATGTGGGAGAGGAAAAAAAAAACAAACCAAACAAAATAAACCCTTTTCTCCAAAGATTTCAGTTCTTCCTTTCAAGTGGAAGAGACCTGTTGAACAGGTTCAGGCATTATTAGGAAGGAATTAACAGATACTTTACACACAGCAACAAGTTATTGTAAACCCCCACTCTCCTTCAGAAACTGAACTGAAACCACACAAGTTTATCCTACTCAGAGCCTTCTATATGAAAGGAAGCACATCAAAGAAGCCATAGGGCTCAGTACAGGCCTGCAGCCACTCTCACTGAAACCTCGGGCTCAGAAGCCAACACTTAACATCACCCTGAAATATTCTCATTGAATACATACATTTGATGACCCCTACACTAACAGATTATACAATATTACCTTTCATGACCTTTTTATTTCAAATGTAACAAAATGACTTGACTCTTTCTCACAAGACACCATGAAATAATACATTTTGAGTGAAATGACAAATTTTAATGTATTACTTAATTGTTTACGGAAGTAAAATCCAGATCTTGTGTAGTAAAAAAACACGTATCAGAAAGTAACAGTGTCAGGCAACAACAAATGGATATGAACTCCTTTCAGCTGAAAACAGACTCAGTTTTTCTCTAATAACTAAATTACTCATATTGCCAAAATAATGCAATTGCAAAAATTATTATTCAACCTACCTCTAAGCACAGAAGTACCAGCTGACTCCAGTAACAACAGCTGGTTTTATAATTGCAGTGTTTCTGTCACTAAGGAATATTATCACCTTCTCATGTCATTCTTGGGAGTACCAGTAATTAAAACCAAAGGTATTAATCAACAGGAGTAAGACTGTAAATCATGTCAGCACCATTTACTGTAAAACCTAACGGGTATCTCTGAGTAGGGAAGGAAAGAAAAGGAGAAACTCAGAGGAAGATGGATAGTAAGGTAATTAAAAGCAAAGGCAATTGCCATGCTTTTTTTAAGGAGTCATTATCTTTTCTTTATACTTTAGAAAAGTATTTTAGAAGATCTGAATTTCAGACATTTAATTAAAAACACAAATCCGAAGCCTTCCATTTCAACAGCGTTGAAGACTGGGGATTTAAAATTCATTTATATACACAATGAATTGGAAGCTTACTTTTTTTTCAACATTTATATGTCAATGTTGTCTCTGTTACTCACTAGATAAACAGCAACATCCATTCTTAAGATGCCAAAAATGCATGTCCTCAAATGAGAGCAGGCTTACAGCATCACACTGCATCGGTCATTTGGTTGGTGTTTTTATTTTTGTCTGAATAGTGCTTCTTGCCATTCCAGAAATCCCTTAAACTTTCATTTGGTTCAAGATAGTAAGGAAAACAATCAAATGTCATTATTTAAATTAAATCCTAAAATGAGGGTTTAGGTCAGGAAATAAGTGTTTGAGTGAACAGAATTTTAGGGTGATATCAATTAATTTTGGAGGTATCCCACCTTTTCAATGGGATTGGTCCACAGTGTGAAGGCGGCAGAAGAAGTTGCAATGGAAATGACAGCATAAGAAGTACAAACTGAAATGCTCTTTGCTAATCTATCTACTAGAATACCAAATCAAAAGCAAATCAGCTATATGAAAGTTGTGAAAAATGCTTATAAAACAGTAACTACAATTCTAGTTTCAATGATGCCACTGAAAAAAAACCCCCGAGAAATTAATTGGTATAAATTCAGACCTCTATAGATGAATTAAAAAAATCACAACAACCAAAAGTCTGTAAAATTGTTCAAAAGTCCATGAAAGGGACGCTAAATAGAATACTAAGTAGAGTGGGTTGTAATGAAGCCTGATGATTTTTTGCCTTACAGCAGACTGCATTGTTCTTTCATTCAATACATGCGGAAGTGAGGGTCTGGTCAATGAGAATGATGAGATCAACTATTGTAGGAGACCACAAAGATGCACTCACAATTGTTTCCCTACCCAAATTATGTATCAAAGAATATATAACTTATAGTTTAATGGAGCACTCAGCACAAACCTTTCCCAAGTATCCCATAATCATGGGATTGACATTGGTTCACTGAATGAGAAATATTTTTCCAGAAAGTAGCTAAAGAATATGATTAAAATCCACTTTCCATCTATTATTCCTACACAGCAAATTACTTAATATCATTTGCAGCTGCCTTGCATTACTAAATTAATGTTTACACAATATCAAAATAATTTGTGATTAAATCCTCTTGGCATTGTGTGTTCTAACTTAAGCAGAAACATTTCCACTGGGTATCAAATGCAATGATGGAATGTCTAAAAAGAACTGAAATGAGGTGGGGAGGAATGGGGGCTTGACAAGAATAAGCTTCCAGAAGTAATTTCAACATTATCTTACAACTACATGGATTTAAAAAAATTAGGTATTAAGTTTTCTCAATGTTACTCCAACAGCTTGCACTACATCAAGTGGCAGTGTTCTAGGAGAGCAAAAAAGGCTCCTTGACCTTCAGAAAAACTTTTTCCAGACGTGTTCTCCCTGTAGTGTCCCATGGCTCAGATGAAGCTAAAGCAGGTAAAATTCTGTCTTTTAATTTATATGTTGAATTTCATTTGAGTCACTAGTACTACACACAGGAAAAAGAAATCCTTGTCCAGTATTATTTAATTTGAACAAATCTCAGGTTTATTTAGATATACTTAAGCGGCTTAGCATTGATATTAGTAGTCTAAAAGCTAATTTCCAACACCAATTAATTTTAACACTCAGGAGCCTTGCAGTCCACAATGCATTTATTCCTGGAGCTTACTCTCATTAATGCTGCTGCCCCTTTGAAAGTACATGCTCCAAGAGAGATAACCCCCCCCCTCACATACACACAATGATCCCCTTTGCAACATACTGTTTTCAAGAGCATGCAAAAGTCTGAAATAAATTTGGCAAGAAAAAAATAATTAAAAACCTGGTTGAAACCAGAAAACGAGATCTAACACAATGTGATTGTGCCAGCAATGGATCACACCAGGCTAACCTGACAGCTTTTCTTCAATAGATTTTCAATACAACATAACGAGGTACAAAGAAAATCTTATCTAACAGGATTTCAGGAAGGCATTACAGATGGTGTCACATTAGAGCTTGTAGTAAAGTCAGAAAGTGAGGATTAGCAGTAGAATTTAAAACATGCAAGGAATTAAGGAGTTTAAGGGAGAAGGAAAATGAAAGCAGTGAAGGGAAAACACCTGGTAAGAAACAGGTTATTTCCAATTCCTCAAGGAATCTATTCTCATGGAGTAGTTTATTTAGTGCTCTCATCAATGGCAGGGACACAAGTAGGAGTGAGCAGGTTACATTATCTTTAATGAAGAGGAAGATACGATTATCAGAGAGATGGAAATCTTGAGAACTGCTGTAGGAGAAGCAGCAAAATTCAACTCATAAAAAGAAAGCAATTTACTTGGGTACTTTGGCATTTATGCAAGGAAAGCATCTAAAGAAAGGAAAGTTGTTCATAGACTATAACCTATCAATGTGGTACAGCTGCAGAAGAATCTTATAATGACCTTAGGACACACCAAGCAAGAAAAATAATTGTACAAGATGCTCTCTGAATCCACACATATCACATTTATCAAGTGTCTTCAAGAGTTATTTAAACTAGAATTGGTACAGAAACAGACCCCTTAGGTGGACAAGGGAAACAGAGTTGACCATAAGGAAGCTTTGCTGTGGGTTTTTAGTGGGGTGACGATGTGTGTCTTTAATCTAAATAAACAATTTTTACAAGTAGGGCCAAGGGATACACAGCTCTGAAGAACTACTTTGATGCTAAAGGACAGTGCTGAAAAAAATCCAAAACGAAACCCCAAAACTCAGGTAGGTATTAGCTCTCCATGAGTAAATTAAGGCTAAAAATAAGAGAAGTCCTAACTATTAGATCAATTATGTCTTTCATGGTTTTCCTGACTACTTTAAACATAAAGCTCACTAAGTTAATGAAATTAATTACATGACATGGAATTTGCAGTATTAAAGGACAAAGCTTGATGACTTGAAAAGTTCCATCCGGTTTGGTTTATCTATCACCTTACACCATATGTTAGGAAAAACTAGTCACCTCCTTTTACACCTAGAAACCAGAAAGCAGCATCTATAGCTGATTTACATTTAAAACCTGTCTTCTGCAGTAGAGGTCAATCATTCTGTCCAAAACAGCGACCCGAGGGGAAAAACTTGCCATGACACATACATAAAACACTGTTCAGACACAAACCTTTTGAATTGGCTGCATATTTTCAGCATTATCAGTTCCTCATTATTTTGAGTCTATTTGTAGACATCTTTTAGCATCTATCTATGGCAAGAAATAGTGATAGCAAATAAAAAGTAAAACTTTTCCTGATGAGTGGGTGACCTAAAACTTCATAGTCTGTAACATACTGAGCACTTCACGCTCACAACTCATTATCTAGAATATATTCCAAAATGTCAAGTAAATACAGTAAAACAATGAATTACAGTTCTTGCTCTACAAAAAAGATGATGGTGGAGATAGATTAGCAACATTGTGTGTAGATATTACCACTTAGCAGTAATCCCTGGAGTATAAATTAATGTGTTTTTAATGGATACATCACCTGTTTATTTCAGGGAAATACACATACAAAAAAGAAATTTTCCCTTCTCCCATCCCTGTTTCCTACCACTGCTTCATTATTTAACTCTTAGGCTTCTCATCACTCGTTTTCAGTGCTGATAGCTCTCTGTGTGCCAGCCCATTCCACTGTGTTCCTATACATACAGTATTGGACAACATTTTAAATTCACCCCTCTTCCCCCAAAGCTCACCCCCCTCCAAAAATATTTATCTAGAGCCAGCACAGTGCTACTTCCACTGCTATCGCAGAAATACATTTATATTATGTATGTCACTGTTAAGTTGCCTTCACTTGATTCTTTGACGTGGACCTTAAAGGTCTTCACAATACAATCAGAATTTTAAAAACATTCTGGGAAAGCCCACCTCTCCTCATCAACACATCGCTGCAAGCCCCAGTGAAATAGGGGAGCATGAAGATTTCAGAGCCAACAGAAGCCTGTGCCAGGAAGCCCATGCAGCTGGGCATAGCAGTATGTGTGAACCTGTCACCTTTATCACAAACACAATACTTGCCTTCCCATGGAGGGCCTCTGCTCAGTGTGCCATATGCTACACCAGACATCAAGACCAGCACTTAGTTTGGCTCTTGGTGCATTTGTTTCCCTCGCTAGTGGTTCCCTTACTAAGGCCCAGACATTGCAAACAACTTTGTAAAACTGGCATGCTTTCTGTAGCACAAAAACACGGGGCAATTCATTGGTCATGTGGAAAGCTTCTGTCCCTTGCTTTTCATCCAGTCTTGTGAACAGTGTGGTTCTCCATTTGGAAAAAAAAAAAAAGCAATTATCTTCCAGGTGAAAAAAAAAATAGATAGAACCTAAGAAACAATTTAAGTGTACACATTTCTTTGAATTAAGCAAATCTTTCTAAGCCTATTAGGCCTATCTGGAAAAGAATACATTTTATTTATACTAAGTGAGCACAGAGGAAAGTCTTTCATGTTTGTAAAATCATCAGTAAATTGGCCCACTGTCTCTCTCCAATGCATCATCTGTGGTGATGCAAAGGTTCTCTCTCAGCAGGCATTTGGCCTTTCTGTTGACCAACAGACACGAGCAGCACAGGAACGCCGTGACGCTTGCACCTGTGACAATTTTTCTTTGCAAACAGTGAGGTGGAGATGCACCAACCCCTTAATGATCAGCACAGCCATTCGTCCTATGTACTGAATGAGACAGGATGGGAACAGTGACAGAATTTGACAAAGTCCACACTTGTTATTTCCATGACCCTACTCTTTGAATCGTCGCCAGGAAGTGGAAGACTGAAGAGAGGCAGGATTTTCTCCTCTCCCACTCTGTTCCGGATCAAATTGCAAAGCTCCTTCATTTACCCAGGTCACCTATTCTAAAGTGTTACCACAGATCTTTGCCTACAACTCTTCTGAGATACTTTGAAAAATCCTTTTCTACAATAAATACTTTTCCAAAAGTATGTGTGGCTGGTAAGGCCTGCTTTATATAGGAGGAAAAATGAATTAAAATTCCAAGTGCTGCTCTGCCACTTGTATTTGTTTCAGTCTGTGCCCATGCTATGCCCCAAAGAAACTGATAAAAGCAAAGGAACAGGTACATTCTGTACTGTTACTCTGTCAAAACTGCATTAGAGATGAGAAATAAATCTCAAGGTGCATTACTTTGTTAAGCATGAAAAGAAAATCATTTCTTTCTAAAGTCCAGTTACTCTCTCATTTCTAAAGCATTGTAGAATTGCCCTATTTTTGAGTCACCAGTGCAAGAAAGTTTAGTTTTGTGCTGGGAAGAGTTTGGGTTTTTTTCCTCTGGGATGATCACTACATTCAGTGAGACATCCCACAACTCACAGGGGATTAGGATTTTAGGATTTTATCATATCAAACATTCTACTAAAACATATAAACAAAACAACAACAAAACCTCAACAACACTGCCTCAATCCCACCTCCCAGCTTAGAGCCATGAAAAATAAAAGCCAGCAACATTCACACTTGATACAAGAAAAACCAGTCAACTACAAGAAGGCTTATTCAGAAATGTACTGGGGAATCCTGGCACCTCTGTTACTCAGAATGAAACAGCTGGGAAGTGGCAAGAAGGTGGTGTGGCCAACCAAGGCTCTGGCATTTTTGAGAAGCATTAACATTTTTCTAGTATTCATATCTTCTGATTCTTTTCTGTCCATTACTTTATCGACACATTGCTAGTGCACAACACATCACCTTGACAAGGAAAAGCAGGTATTTAGAGATCAAGAATAAAGCTCTTTATCACAGAATGTACATGGGTTCACCAGAGGAAAACACTGGACCTTGTAGAGGGCAAAGAGCCACCATCACCTTTGTTTCTTTGTAAATAGCCTGCAAACAGAACACACACTTCCCCCATGCTAAGTATGCACTTCAGAGGAGTGAAAGGGAGGCAGCAAAATGTTTTCACGTATTTTTTTTTTAGTACTCAGTTCTCACTTCTCTTAGACTTTTAGGTTTTCTAACATCTCTCACGTACAAGTTCATCCACTCATCTTTTCCACTAGTAAAATAAGCCAGATTCTACATCCCTGAAATCAAAGTGTTGCTGCCTCCTTCTGTGAGGAAAGAGTGGACTCTGCTTCCTAAAAAGCATTTACACAAACAAACTAGCTTTTCTATGGGTAGCTGTGGCCTTTCTGATCTCAGCCATAGATCACCAATCACCCCTAGCACTGTGAAATTACACCGGCAGCTGGACCATCTGACTTATTCAATGGAAAAGTTACCCCATCAAAAAGTAAATATAACAAACTTTAGGCCAGCTGATCTAGCCCCGCACATGGTCACCTTGCCATTTGATCCAAGAGCAGGATGGATGCACCTCCTGAGGTCAGATGTGTGGGGAGTAGTCACAGCATGAAATCACAGTCTAAGGAAACTAGTTTGAATGCAGGTGTGATGTACAGGTATAGGAGCAGATATAGCATAGAGCTTGAAATTTAGCTAGAGGATCGTGTAGAATGGTCTCGGGGTGAAAGGGGGAGGGGGGAAGCCAGACAAGTCTGGTTTTCTCTCCTAGCAGAGGGCCTGTGATAACTTTATGCTAACTCGAGGAAAAGGTAAAAGGCAAGAATTCGAGGACAGAATGGTATCACCCCACGGCTGCTCCCTTGGGCAGCAGAGCCGAGGCGCGTCGCGTATCTCTTCGACAAAGAAAAACAGAGGGCTGAAATACGTCCATGGGCCCCTCACAAGGACATCAACTAGCACAGACTGATAGAAGCACTGCAAGCTTGCAAGATCCTTGCATTCCAGGCAAGAGGTGAAAATACATCATGAGGAAGACATACAGCCTTCCTCCCAGAGACCCCTGCCTGGGACCCTTACAAGGATCTGCGCAAGCGCCAAGGACTGATAAGCTAATTAGCATGAGAAGCGAGAGTAGGCAGGTTCAGGTACTTAATATGTATAGGCGTTGATTGAATATTCATTGTTTTATTGTATAAATGTAAGATCAGTCTGCTACTTCGGGGTGAACACTTGTGGAGGAAAGATCCCCCGTGCATCCGTGCGCAATAAACATACCTACTTTATAACTTTAGAGTTACAGAGTCGATTTCCGTACGTCAGATGAAGGCCTAACAAAAATGCAAACTTCAGAGCAAATTGTTTTTTTTAAACACAAGAGCAAGAACATTAAATACATCGTCACACACAGGGTTTGATTTATCTCAGTTGCTGAGATTGCATGCTGGAGAGTTGTAAAGAAATTAGAGAAATAGCATTGCAGGTGGGGGGTTGGGGGACGGACACCAAACCCAAACCAGTCTACAGTCTGCAATTTGGAAGTAAAAATAGCATCTGATCTCAGGCACAGGAAGAGAAGCAGATTTCAAGGAAGAAGCAGCAGTATGTTTTTTCTCAGCATGTCTGGAAGAACTGACTTGAATGGACCAGCGAGCATGAGATGTGGTTGTGCAGCAAATGGGACTTAGTGGTGACAGACAATGCGACCTCTAGCAAAATATCAGTATGGCTTCCCTTAGCAACCTCCCTTAGTCCACTCCAAGTAGGAAAAAGGATACAGACCTTAGGAGCAGAGCAATGAGACCCCCTTGCACACAAAGCAGTAGGACTAGAGGAGGAGGGCAGTGACTGGCTACCTCAGCATCTGCTCAGCCAGGACTACAGCCCATATATTCTTCAGAGGCAGCAATCCTTCTTACTATGTGTCATTCAGTTTTATGTATCTTAACCATTTATGTTCAAAGTCTTGTTATGGGCAAAAATGAAACATGTAAAACCAAATTTCATTTTGTTTGTACAACTGAAATCTTAAAAGTCTAATCAAAGAATTATTAGTCCAAACTTACCCAGTAAAAGGAAAAAAATGCTCCACAAAAAAAGGGTAATCTTAAAACTTTCAAATTAAAACTGTTACATTGCTGGTATCTATGCCTTTGCCACTGTTACATTCACCCATGTTCTGTTCCTCTGGGTCCTAATGTCAGTAGCTTCAGTGTGGTCATGGAGATGGATAGTGAGTCATATGCACAAGGGGTCTTTCACTTGGAGGTGCTGGTGGTTTCTTTTTTGTCACTCCAGGATCCTATTGGGGTAATTTCTATATGTTTCCTAACATATTTTTATATGTTGCTTTTCCCTCAATAGCCTGCAAGTTCAGTTACTACACATGGTGTGCTTTACGTATGTTAGATACTATTTCTTTGCTATCCCTAAAGCTTATTTTGTCCAAATCCCATGCCTGCCTTTCTTTTAATGAACACCAGAGATTTATTTTTTTTTTTGACAATCCTGAGGGTGTCCAATGTTAGCTTGTGTCCTGTCTCCTATCATCCCCTGCTTGTACCCCACTAGACTGCATCCCATGTCCCTACTTTCAAGGACTCAGCTGTCATACCAGCCTCACACTCCTGCGTTACTCTATAGTCATAAATATCTCATTCTACACAGAATACCCACTTGTTACTATTATCTATATGAAAACCAATTTTGTACCATGCAAAGATATATATATATATATAAGAAAAACAAATAGGGCACAGCCACCTGGTCAGGAGAAAAAAATGTTTTCCTAGCATGTCCAGTGCTTGGCCCTGCAGCTAGCAAAGGCAATATGCTAGTACTGTGCTACAGGACCACACATTTCAACCCTGGTCAACCACACCAGTGTCACATGAGTTTCACATCTAGAGTAAAGCTTTGTTTCTTCAGCAGTCCCTGGCAGGAATTTGTTCCTAGCTTCAGCCAGTACACAGGCAGACCAACTGCTTCTTTCAGTAAAACCAGGGGACAGGAATACCAGCAGCACTGTAGAGGTAGATATAGTAATAATCTAATGCTTTTCAGCCTACACATATGCAGAAACACTAGAAGAGAAGCAGAAAATCCACATCATCAGCTTGGCACACCACCTTCTCTCATTCATGCTCCCATACCAGATAAACATCAAAACCCTTAACTGATTTTTAAGCAGTATCTTACTACTAAACCTGATTTAGTAAATAAATTAAAATCATTTAACCCAGATCTAAATGGCTAAAATGCCTTCCATCAGCTTTCTGAGAGCATTTGATGTAAAGGCTCCCTGAGAAATGGAAAGTGCTGAGCCTCTAATTTGGAAATTTTGTTTCTCTTGGGCTGCAAGGCACTACCCTTAATTTCAACAGTCGGCAGTAAACAGCTTCAATGTGAGGGCTATTAAGAAACAATCAGAGTAAGCCTCATGGGTGACAAGAGCCTGTGTTTGCCAGGATTCAGTCTGAAACTGAACTGACAAATATGGGGAAAATGCAACTCAGCTGCATGGATCGATAAGACAGAAATAAAAACCTGGATAACAAAACTTAACATTCTGATGTACATGTGTGTGATTTTATTAAGTATGTGTCATCAAACTTGGGGATAACCTATTAGAGACTCTTTATTATGACATGTGGACATGCTACTGAACTTGAAAAATCCCTCCTAAACAGTTTTAATTCCTACTTTTAGACTGTTTGAATATGAAAATAGAATGTTCTTTCCACCCATCGTCGCAGTCCTGATCTTTTCATTCTTGTTTCCTTTACTAAATCTGTTTGAATTCTAATAACACAAAAATGAAACTGGTTTAGATATGGTAATAGTCTAATGCTTTTTATCCTACACGTATGTAGAAATACCAGAAGTCAAACACTTCTAAGCTTCCCCCCTACTCCCCTTAATACTCCCACAACGAATCTTTAAAACTGAACTGTGGATTTTGAGACAGAGAAACGCTGTGGCTGTTTCATGGTATAGCCTGAGGCTGCGAATGCTCTCAGCCCTCAAACATTATCCTTCAAAGTTTTCAGAAGTTTCTCAATTCTTTGTTTAGCCATCACAAGGAGTATCTCAAGTTTCATGCAAACCAGAGCTGAAAAGAATTAAAAATCCATCTGCCTTTATAAATGATCCATTACAGAAAATGCAGCGTGCATCATTCTGACTGCATTTCATTGTTAAACTAGAGGTGTGCATTTTGTTAGTGAGTGTTGAAGGCCCTCTTCTCAGTGAGTGTGTAAATATCACTTCATTAATTTCAATAAAGACATTTAACACTGAATTATTGCATTTCAGTTTCTAATTGTGGGCAAACCAATTAAAAATCATTTAGTAGGGTTGCACCTGATTAAGTTTCTGCATTTTCCCATGAATGACTAGAGATGAATAAGAAAAATAATACAAGTTTAAAAGTCAAGAAATGGGATACTTTCGAACATAAGTACTATTGGATATTAAGGGCAAATCACCTGTATTACAGCAACGGTTATCTGCCTGTACATACACAATTTTATTTGGATAGAACAGTTCTTAATTCTCTAAATTCACAGCAAAATATGTTAGTGTTGCAGAAGGAATTAATTATAAGACAAATCAACTGCTGATGAGAACAAAATTTTTCAAAATAATTATTTGATTTTCAAAGTTTTCATATTCTGAAAGCATAATTAGCTAACAGGCATTAAATACTTTGATTTAGAAACATGCTTTGAAAGCAAGTTTGATTTGTAGTTAGGGGAAAAAAACACAAACAACCCAACCAAAAACCTTACATGAAAAATTAGGCAAGTAAACAAGAGTGCAGTTTTTCTTCCTACTGCAGGGTCTGAGTTACAGGTTGTCATGCCACTGGGGTGGACTCATTCTGCTGACCTGCACCAACAGAAAATTCACCAACTTCAATGCATTTAAAACCAGAATACTATTCAGGATGCAGTTTAGAGAAGCATCTGTAACCTGTTACTGAAAATTAGTAACAAGCACTTCCTGTGCTGCTTCTACATTTCTATATAATAGAGGAACAGAACGAGTAAGAGGAAATAATTTTACTGCTGCCATTCAGAACTCTCTGGAGACAAGTAAAACCCTTAAGAAAGGTATCAGTTCCAGGCTGCTGCACTGAAAAGCTACCAAGAACAAAGGACAAATGAGTAATAGATATAAATATTATGGTTTCCCCCCTTCTAGGCACTGAGGATAAAATGTTTGAAATAGGGTGCATCTCCTTCTCACAACAGGGACAAGAAACTCTCCTGAGTTTTAGGTGGGATAGAGTAAATTGTCACAAGAAACTGGGAGGGGACACAGCCAGGACAGCAGGTCCGAACTGCCCAAAGGGATATTCCGTATCATATGACATCACTCTCATTATATAGAAGAGGGCTGACTAGGGAGGAGCAGACCCTGCTGTTGTTATTTCCCCCTTCCTTTGTTGTCCCAGTAAACTGCCCTTTTCCCAACACAAGAGTTTTCTCTTTTTCTTCTGTTTCTCCTCCCCATCCCAACCAGATACATGTGGCTCTGTGGTGCAAGGCTGCCTGCTGGGGCTAAGCCATGACAGAAGCACAGAAAAGGAGGAAGAGATGATCTCAGGAAAACTCCTCCTGTTACATTTTGACATATAAGTGGCCAGAGACATCAGTTATAGCACAGGCTGGAACAGAACTGCTTGTCACCATCCAGACACTGCCTGAGACATCCAATTCTGCCCAAAGAAAAGCCACTGAGAGTCCACAGCACGTGCTGCCTAAGAGGATGCTCTGAACCAGCCAACAAGCATTAACCACTCCTACATATTGTGGCTATGAACTTGCCTGTGGAATGAATGTCTGTAATACCCACTCTACTCTAAAAACATCACCTTTTCGAGTAAATTAACTTTCCAGTATCAAAGCCCAACTCAGCCAAATTAAGCAGAAGTGTGGCTCATTAGGAACACACAGTACTAAGTGACAGTCTAAATAGGACAGCTTTTTATATCAGTTATTCTGGAATAATTCAGCTATAATTTCACTGACTTCCATTATATTAGTATGATTCACTAATTCCCTATGGATGTAACACAGGGACACCAGCACCAACCTGGTTATAATCAGGGTTATCCCAACACAGGTTATAACATATCTTGTGTAGGGTTAAAGTAGTACCCATGCTTATTCACTCTTAGTTATTTGAAACTCTAAGTTTTGATTTATATATATACACATATATATACACATGGACACCAGTACAGGACTGCTGCACAATTGGGAAATTAATGTCTTTTTCAAAGACATTCATTTTGAGCAAAAGTAATGTTTAAGCTTTCACTAGTATTAAGCTTTCAGTTGTGATTAAGGAGATCAGCATCAAAACCAAACAAGAATTTGAGCAATTTTACTTACTTGAGTTTAATAACTACTTAATTTAGGAAAGGATATTTATTTTCACATCAAGTATTGGCAATTTTATGGATTAGAATATCTTGCCATTTAAAAACAAAGGAAAAAACACTCCACTTGTTATTGCTTTGACACTGTATTACCTCACAACATAGAATAACTAAAACTCTTCAGACCAAAGCTGACATTCAGAAAGAAAAATGATCAAGCCATGTCGGTCAGCTCAATTTCTAAATATTCAGGCACTCTGCATTCTTCTGTTCCCTTATTTGAACATATAGACAATTAAACCTGCCCTTATTTATTTTCTGATTTACTATTTTGAAAAGAACCTATTTATATTGCTAAGTCTTTGGATATTCACTATGATTGTGCAAAATGTTAGATGATGGGGCCTGGGAATTATGCAATAATCATGGCATTGACTTAAAAATTAGCAGTGAAAGAAAATATTTCTAGTGCTAAGGAGTGAAAGAAAAAAATGAAAATATGATCCTAAGAGACTATATATTTTAACCAGTCTCCCCAGCCCATCAATTTAGAGTTCACAATTCCTGATCTTTTGCTGTTCATCTCTGCTCCTCTACATCTGGAAACTATTCCTTGATCTTTTTTACTGGCCGGTATCAAAGCTGTGGCTTGATTTGTTGTTGTAGATGATTTATTTAAAGAAATTTCCCATATTCTTATTACTGCAGCTAAGAAAATGGGAGACGGTCCTTCTGAGAGCCTTTGTCAGGTTTCACGCTCATCACAAGCCAGCTGGTGCTTAAAATTAATTACAATTGGTTACCTTGGTAACACTAAATCATGCTTGAGAGTTTCAATATTGTTTATCCTTCTAAGTTTCTACAGCAAATTCAGTTGCAAGGGTAAAAGACTGGTGACCAAAGTTCAGAAGAAAAAGCGATCTAGACTGATGCTGCAACTGAATCAGTACCCCTTTCCTCCACTTTTCATGAGAGCATTTATAGCTTGTTGCATTCTGGTTTAAAATCATTTGAACTTTTGGTATCTACCCTTAAAAGGCTACTCATCAAATGCCTACTGTTCACATCAGACACCTACTGTTCAAGCCATAGATTCTTAGATCTCTGCTAAATTGGTATTGATTTCATATGTTCAATTAAAAGCATACGATAACTGGGTTGAAAGCAGAGACTGAGGAGCTTGTTATGTTGTTTTTAAATAGGGTAGAGAAGAAAAAAGCCACTTTCAAATACATCCGTCTATTCCCAGCAGTCCAAATTCCCCCTATGATTTAGGATAAAGCAGCATCAGAAGAACATTAAGGCTTACTTAGTTCCTTAGATTTAGAAGAGAAATTTTGGTTTGCTAGTAAGATGGGCTTTTTAGTATATAGATTTTCCTGCAGGGTGAGGGCTGGAGTCTTATAAGCTCTGTACCTAAGTGCTTGGGTATATTTTGATAACCGTCCCTTTGCTACCTCAGGCTTAAAAGTTTTTAAAAGAAAAGACCTCATTTATTCTGCAATTGCCAAATTCGTAGCTTAACTTTTGACTTGCTACAGAACTGGTTTGAGACTCCTCTTTCAAATACCATGTAATAGGAATCAGCAGCTAACAGTTGTGAATAAAGCTTCTTTATAGTAAAATAAATGGTTGTCTGTTTTCAACCAGCTGTTTAGGTCCCTGTAAAACATGAGTTGATAAAGTCATCCCGCTAACCTGAATCATATCATCTCTCCACCATGAAATTTTCCCCCATGATGAAATACAAGGAAGAACTGTTTTTCCTCCTACAACCAAGGCACTTCTATCACCCCCACCCTGCAAATGATTTTTCACAGTGGCTTCTTGCTCTGTATCTTTTGTCACAAGAGCTCGGGGATGAGGAATTACACTAGATTAACATACCCTCTCTCCTTATATGTCTACAGGAAAAAGCTGGGAAACATAGCTCGGGGTTTGTGCAAGCCCTCAGTCTTGAAGCCTCAGATATGTGTCAGGAGAGCACATCGCTAAGGTTCAAGGTAAGAAGAAAAACTGTGTCTAAAGCTGTCAATAATAGACCTTTCAAGTCTCACTCATTTGTCTTCTTGTCACCACTTCCTCCACACTGCCACCTGCTAAAGCATTCATAGTAAAATGCCTTCCCTTTTCCCTTCCTGATCCATGTGTCAATGTTCTGGACACTTGGAGTGGGGCCAACACACTTGAGTGCTGCAGAGAAAGCACCTTGAAGGCCTCACGCCCTCAGAAAGAAGCAGGGCCTCTCCTTCAAATCATCTGTACGGCCCAACTTGGATGCACGCATCCAATTCATGGACCGCCAAGTAAATATCCAGCCCAGACATCCTCTGTGATAACGAGGCCCAGTACAGACAGATGCATGCATTGCCACTCCAGAAAATTGCCAGAGCATTTCACTAAGTTCCCTGGCCCTTTTAGAGCCCGGAGTGTGGATAGAAAAAGTAAATTGATAACCGCTGAGCTGAAGAATACAATGACCTCCATCAGTAAAAATACCAGTATAAATCGGTGTAAAATAACATCTATTCAGAAGGTGAAGGATGAGGTGCAATTAACCTTACTTTGCAATCGAGACATGCGTACAGGCAGAGTTCTGGCACCCATGGTGAAAGCAAGTAAAAGACATTTCTTGAAAAGTTCTATTTAAAACATGTCCCCTCTTTCATAGTAAGAAGTGAAAAATGTGCTCTTCGCACTTTCCCAGTTGCACAGAGAATTGGCACCACAGAGACAAGAGTCCGTATTAGCCCAGAACAGCAGATGGAGCACATTAGCATTCTTCTTTCACATATTATATAGAAGTTCTCAGTTATTTCCTTTGCAACTAATATGATGTGTGAAACTAAAATCCTTGACTACAACAAACAACGCACTGAAGTATAAATGCAGAGAGTAGATGAGTGCTGACCTTTCCCTGCTTCCAGTGCTGCTCTCACTGGCACAAACCATAAAGAAAGAAGTTGGTTGATCAGCACAGAGCTGTGAGAACAAACATAGAGGGGCACAGAGGGATAGAAACTTCTCTGGTGTCCAGCAGGAGAAGAAAGGAGTGGGACAGAAAAGCACATAATTCACATGCTCACTGCATTCTTTCTCAACAGAGCAGAAAACTTGTACCCAGCAGGTGACTTAGATGCACCTTTTCTTAAACTGTTTCATTCATACAACAGCCTGTTACTGCTTCATTAGCTCCACAGATCTGGGGCTGAGATGTGTAGCATTGCTTTGCCCTTTGGATGCTACTCTGTTCCAATGCAGTCTTTCATTACATTTAGCATTAGTTAAGGACTAATCAACAAGAATAAAGATTGAAGAACCGAGTTGTTTGGATTCATGTAATACCATACTGCAAGTTTCGAAGTTTGACACAGCCTGTCAGAGCCCAGGGAGCTTCTTAGTTAAACACAAATCCAAGCTTCTACCTAAAATCTTATGTAAAGCCTACTGTTCCTTGTGTCATATTGTCCTCACACATCTTCCCCTGATTAAACACAGCTGTCAGTAGACATCCAGAATTTTGCCCCTACATTACCTGTGACACTGTGTTGCTCTCAAATAAAAGGAATAGCATTTAAAACCTGGTATTTTTTTCCATACAGTTCTTATCTGTCATAGACTCCACCAGTTACACTGGTATATCCTTCTTTAAAGGAGAAACCACTAATCAAGTTGAGATGTCCACTAACGTGGATGATATCTCAAAATTTGTCCCTGCTAACAAAAACTGCAGCTTGGGCTCAGATCTTCTGTGTGACAGGCTAATATACCACCTCACTCACCTACCCAACTCTCTGTTTTGTTTTGTTCTTAATCTTACACTGCATGCATGGGTATCTGCCCTCTCTGTGCACTGTTCATCAGATAACACTAGGTTGCTATAGTGATTGCTTTAAAAAAAAAAAAAAGAGAAAAAAGTGAAAGCTGAATTGTGGAGAACCCTGAGGCTAAAAGTTGGATAAATGACCAATCCTGAAAATGAAACCTAAGTACCATTTTTCCTGAATTCTGCTGGAGCTGTTTCTAAGGGGGTATATTCTCCTTAAAGAAAAAAAAAAAAAAGCAGCACATTTCTTCTATTAAATCTTTCCAATTGGTACCTATGTTGGAGGGGTTCATAAAAAAGGGGCTTTGTGAAACAGTGCAAAAAATTTCTCTAATATTAATTTTGTACTTACCCAAGCAGCTTTCTGTTCCAGGATCAAATCTGGAAAATTACCCTCATGCATCCCAAAGTGATATGAATCACAAGGAAGCTAAATAAGAGCCCTAAGGCCAAAAAGCATCATTGCTTCCTGAAACCTGAACTTTACATTACTGTTTCAAATAAATATTAATATATTAAAGTCTTCTATTTAATAAAAAACTTGATGTACACAGACACTCAACACTTCAGCTTATTTAGTAACAAATATTTATACACTCATCCAATTTATTGATTTATTTATAATTAGAACCCATTATCTAGGCAAAGCTAGCATTTAAGGCCTCACAACCCTTTTAAATCAAGCCTAAATTGTGACACAGATGTTTCCCTCAATGAACCTACAGAACCAAACCTGCACCAGAGTATGAGTATATAGACTACCCAGTGTGCTGGTTTGGGCTGGGATAGAGTTGATTTCCTTCATAGCAGCTACTATGGTGATGATTTAGATTTGTGCTGAAAATCATGTTCATAATATAAAGATGTTTTCATTAATGCAGAGCAGTGCCAAGGCCTCTTCTGCTGCTCACCCCACCTCACCAGCAAGGAGGCTGGAGGTGTACAAGGAGCTGAGAGGGGACACAGCTGGGACAGCTGACCCCAACTGACCAAAGGGTACCATATAGTGTCATTGTCAGCATAGAAAGCTGAGGAAAGCAGCACCAAGGGGATGATGTTCATAGTGATGGCATTTATCTTCCCATGTAATGGTTACATGTGATGGAGCCCTGCTTTGCCTTGGCAGGTGGGGAATGAATTTCTTCTCTTGCTTTGCTTGTGTGTGCAGCTTTTGCTTTGCCTATTAAACTGCCTTCATCTCAGCCCCTGGACTTTCTCACTTTGACCCTTCTTGTTCTCTCCCTGTCCCAGTGGGGGGTGAGTGAGCAAGCAGCTGTGTGGGGCTTAGTTACTGGCTAGGGTCAAACCACAGTACCTAAAATAGTGCTTCATGAACTGCCATGCCTCTCTGTAATTCCTGTGGTCCTATGATGGCCCAGAAGGTAGATGACTGTAATGACGACAGCCTCTTAGGAATGATTTACAGTCCCACAGCATTCAAAATAAATTAGTCTCTACTCAACAAAAGAGGGGAAAGAAACTGAAGTTGGGGACCCAAAGTCACTAACATAAAAAACAGCTTCAGCATCCCCCAGGGAACCCTGTGGCTTTAAAGATTTTCCAACAGTTAAAACAATTGCTTGAAAGCTGTGACTCAAACTAGCTGGCTTGCTGCAAGTGGAATAATTAATATGCTATTAAAATCAACCTTAGAGATAGCTATCAGGAGCAGCATCTACTTAATTATTATTTTAGCCAAATATCCCTAATGCTCCATGAACGTTCAGAGGCACAAATCTCTGCAGATTTGTATGACACTGGTTTGGTGAATTAATTCAGGAATACAGGCATATATGAAGACAGTGCCATGGACAAATACAGGAAGCCAATCCCTAACTAAACCTTCATTACTGACCTCATTTCTGTCTAGTTCTGTATACTAGTGATAGGATTTAGCTGCCTACAGCTAGCATTTTATACAGTGATCAGCACAATACTAGCTTTAGTGGATTTAATCATTGCACAAATATTCTTTTTGCTTTAGAGGGCCATCTATTGTGATACCTCAATGCTGGGAGAAGGTGATAAACACCTCAGTATCTGAAATTTGTACTAAAAGATCAAAACGTGTATGTTTGAAAACTTAGATTAACAAAAAGTTTAGGGAACAGTACCTGCTTTTCAGCAGATGGGGACCTTGCAATAGCTTTCACTTCACCATTCTCTTAATTAATGGCCAGGTACCCGGTCTCTCGAGATACATAGCCTTTGTTCTGACTGAAAGAACAGGTTGCAAGTAACATAATGCATAAATTACGTGATAAATAGCCATCATTTTCACATTTCTGTAAGGATGACCCAGGACTGATGTAACCAGGACGCTTGTACGAAATTGTGCTCTTCATGAAAATTCAAACACAACAAAGTCCTCAGATACTGAGAAATGCCATTGATAAACCTCTTTCAGATAATCAAGGAAAGTAGCTAACCAAAGGGGAATCTAAACTTTAACAAAATTAAGGGATCTAATCTGCAAAATACTTAAGAAGATTTTCTGGGAAATGGTGCAATTTATTGTCATTCTCCCAATTATCTAATTTCACAGTTTAACAAAATAGTTATGATTAAGGTTTACTACTTTATATGACTGGAAAAAAAGTAAGTCTCTTTTTTCCTTCTCTGGTTTTAAAAGGCAGAAACAGAGCAAGCAGGAAGGCAAAAGGAAGAAATGAAACTATTTGGCAATGAGCAGGAGATTGTAAAGCCCATTACAATTCTGAGAACAAAATCTGCTACAGCTACATTTTAAGTAGATGCCTTCGGGTACCTCGCGTAATTTATGGACAGCTGCAAGTCTGGAAGCATCTACGACAGACACAGAATATCATTCCTCTAATGAAGTTAACTAACGGTATTTAAAATGTCATTTCTTAATCTAAAAATGAATACAAGCCATAATTTCTCTTATGGGTATTTACACATTTGAGATGAAGCGACTACACGATGGGAATTCTAACAGTAATTACTTCCCATACATTTATATTCCAGCCCAAAGAGCCAGTACCTGCTGGTTGCCTTTCCTATAGAGAATTACTTGAAAGTTTTTGCATTCTCTCCTAGGGGAGAAATACAATAGGAATCTACAGAGAACATCAATTTTCTTTGCTTTTCTAATGTTTACAACTTCCCTGTAGTATTTATCAAGAAATATACAACTCCCCATAGTTAGAGCTGTGCAGGCTAACAGTAGGAATTCTTGCTGTTGATGGAGCTATTGATCATACAAACATTAAAATTATGTCTCCTGTAGTAAACGCCAATAAAAAAGAGGTACATTAATCAGGACATCAATATGCTTGTCAATAGAAAGGCTAACTTTGACAATGTAATGCAGCAGGCAGACATACTGGATGGTGGACCAAAACAGAAGTAACCTGGGTAGTGACCTTTTTGTTTGACTTCTGGCTGTGCTGAAATACTGTGTGAATAACTAGAATGTACAGAACAAACATAGGGAAGAAAGGAATCCACTGTTTAGATTGTTCCACAGCAACAAACTTTAATTTATTGCTACAGTGACCTTTAGTTGTTCACAAAAAAAAAAAAAAAGAAAAAAAGGAGAAAGGAAAAAACCCACCACACCAAAAACTTAAAAGGAAAAAACCCATGCACTCCCCCAAACCACCAAAAAACAAAATACAAAGTCAATAACCAAACTTCTGGCTCTTGGTTTTTAGTAGCTGTATGCTAAGGGCCAGCATTAGTAGCATACAATATTTAAATTATTTGTTACTTGGGGTAGGGGGAGAAGGCTAACACGTTTCTTTATCATTTTCTCTAAGACATTAACACCTTTTTTTTTTTTTTAAATAAAAGGTGAATTATTTATTCTTTCAAAGCCTTAATGACTATTTTGAAGTAGAGACTATACTTCAGGTGTGGTCTTGTCCATAACACATCACACATTATCCTGGACAAAACCAGCATATTTCAGCACCTTCCCCTGTGGGACAGTTCCTAGTCCACAGAAGATGGCTCAGCTTAACCACGCTCTTCTAAAGTTTTCAGACTGAGCTGCAAGGCCCTTTGGGACAACTTAGTTGGCTTTTCTATTTGTTAAAGGACACAACGTTACTGAAGAAACACTTGAAAATTCACCTGTGAAAAGCAGAATTGTATATTAATTGAGAAAGTTATTCTTCTGAGTTACATTTAACTATTTTACCGAGTATCTGATCAAAAAAAAAAGTGCATTAAATAATGGAAAAGCACATAATAGACCCTGGGGTTTATTATAGACAATTTTAAAAATAAAAATATTATTGTAAAAAGTTTTATTTGAGATGGCTCTGCAAATGAATATTTGTAAAAATGAGTGTTCAACAGCGTTTTTCTGATTCAAACTAGTATTTTCTAGAACTTGAGACTATTAGATTTGGAAGATAGTTGTGACTGATAAATGTTTTAAATGCTGTAATTCTCTATAACATGAGGAGAATGTTTCCACAGCCAATTATTCAGTGGTATATAGAGAAATACAAGCTCTTCTTCTTCTAAAAAACTGCTTGCTTTCTCCTAAATCTGGTTTCTATGTAAGTCTTATATTTTTTACAAAAGGAGCATTAATGAACAATTCCTGACATTCTGTGATGCTCTTTTCACTTGTATATCTGAACTAATATGTTGTAAAGCAGCATGTTTTTCAAATACATATTACTACTCTTGATGCCAAAAAATAAAAAATCATTGTTGGAGCCAGGCAGGATT
The DNA here is from genome assembly GCA_027925045.1 of Hypotaenidia okinawae. Classification (NCBI taxonomy): domain Eukaryota; kingdom Metazoa; phylum Chordata; class Aves; order Gruiformes; family Rallidae; genus Hypotaenidia; species Hypotaenidia okinawae. The sequence goes on along the minus strand of BSDF01000009.1, from coordinate 12,184,012 downwards.
TTTTTATTATATGAAATTTTACTGGAAAAACAGAGACAAGCAAAGTATCATTCCCCATCACCATCTTGAGTGTTCACTGAAGTGATAGCTGTCCTTGATTTTAACTTCCCCACTACAATTTGGGGAACTTATTTCTCCACCCCCTGAGTAATAGTTTAATTAATTTAATTCCACATCAGGACAGAATCCATTCTCATTTCCACAAATTCTGTATATAGAACTGTCGTAGACAAAGCCATCACAGTCCTGACCTCTTCATCCTGTATTAGTACTAAATATATGTTAAATTTAGCAAATATATCAGCAGACTAAAAGCTGACAGCAACTAAAGAGTGAGTGTTTGGGTATGGATGATTCTGTCCATCCAATTTCAGATCTACTACTAAGCTTCTGTCAGTGGATTATTTGTTTTGAGGTGGAATGAAGGAAAAAAATATCTGCTCACTGAGTAGCTATATAGTACTGAATGTATGAAATGGGTCAATTTATTAAACAGCAAAAGAGCTATATGTGCCACGTAGTATATTAGGCATGACTGAAAAGAGGGTTTTTTTTTTTAAAAAAAAAGTTTCTCTGATCCAAGACAGAAGCAAAATCTGCTAGAAAAGTAACCCGTGTGTGTATATCTATATAAACACACACATAGTTATTAAACAACTGGGGAGGTGCCCAATACACACATGTGGCAGAATGAATAATATCTCAGGAGTTGGCCAAAAGGTTAAGTTCCTCCTTCAAGGCAAAAAAAAAAAAAAAAGGAAAGACAAAAATCCATTGAAATAGAAAAACCCCAAACAAGTCTATCTCATCTTGGACCTGTGATTTACTACTTACTCCACAAAAAAAATCAACTGGAAAATAAGAAGTTGTGGATTCATTTTAGGATTCCTTTTGCATGCATGCTGGAGTAAAAACTGACCTGATAGTACATGGGAACAGTACAATGTGCTAATCCTACATCTTGTTAAGAAGTGATACATGGTGGCAAAATTTAAAATTCTTTAAATGATAGTGAAATTCATCTCTAAATTTCCTTGTCCTAAACTAAGTTCTGAAGGTGATTTTCTTTTTTTCTCAATTAAAAAACCATTGTTTTCTCTCTCAACTCTCATTTTTTCTTCTCCTGTCTGTGTTCCTTTATTACTGCTTTGTTGCTAAACATTAAGAAAGCCATAACTGGTACAAACCTATACAGCTATTTTTAAGGCAATTTTGTTTGACTATTTATGAGCTTATAAAAGCATCCTTAAGTATCAGAGAGTGATTGCTCATATCTTACCATGTTCCACATTCTTTCAGAGATCTGGAGAGGATTCAGACAATCCCAGCCAACTAATAACTGCAAAGTCAAATGCTTGATTCAGCAATAAAGTATGACTTTATAAAAGAGAAAGTTTGGAACATTTGCTCCTTTAAGTGCAAACTGACTTCATCACAAAGGAGACTGACCTTGTAGACCAATCTGATTTATCAGAAACTCTGGTGATCACCCCAGTGCTGATGGAATACAAAACCATTCCATGGCACTAGAAACGGGGCTGTTAGCAAAGATTAACGTTGACCATTGTGATAACTCCTCTTTACTTTTATTTACTTTCTAGCTGTGTGGGATTGTGATGCCATGCTGTTTCTATCCTCTCTGCTATTTTCTTATTAGACAGGCTCCTCCACTTTCAAATATGTTTCTACTTACACCTGAAATATGTTAACTTTTGGTGAAGATATTTATGGAGCAGCAGTCACCATGCAATCTAGGTGCTATAAATTTATTCTTATACTCATCACATTATATCCCTCTCACATGCATATATGACCCATTTACAGTGCAGAATTAATATGTACTTCATAACTGAAAATAGCCCTAGTTTTGGAAACCAAGTCAGACAGACCTACACTGAGAACTAAAGTTACAAACCTTTTTTCTTGTAACATTTTTCAAGCACATTTTTCACTCACCTCTCACCATAGAAACATTACAACAACACAATCTACTTCAGCAGGACAGCAATGAGAATATAGTCAGTTGACTGCCCTACTCAGCAATTCTCAGGCTGCACCTGGAATACTATATGCAGTTCTGGTCACCACAATTTAAAAATACTGGAGACCCAATTCTGTGTAACTAGAAAGTACGTGTGAAAACGAACACTAACTTCAAGCTTTTTCTGACCTCTTATTCAAAAAGGTGTCTACTTCACAGCCATAATACCAGTTGCAAAGCAGCAGTGATTTCTAGCAAGCATCCTACAAACTATCCAAAAAGAAACAGAAAAGTCAAAGTCCATTTAAGTACAAAGAAAGCTTTTTCTACCTGCATCTTCATACTTGAAAGCTTCTGGAGAAATTTAGAAGATTCCTTCCATAAATTAGGCTTTCTGTCACATTGCCCCATCACTGACAGGTAGATGTAGTAATTACCTGCAGAGCATCTAGAGCCGATACAATGAAATCTCAACTGCTAAATCTGTTATTTTTATTTACTTCATCAAATAACTGTAAATCTGTCAGTACGCACCACAAAAACATTCAAACTACTTTAATAACTGAGTATCTGTCAACTACAGTTACTGTGTCTGTCCAGCTGTTTATCATGAAAAGATTTAAGGCACTAGATTACAATTCATATTTCTGCTTGTTGTGACAGATTGAATTATCTCATAGAAGAGAGTCTGCTTGTTTGTTTTTTTTTTTATATTTTGCTGTAACTCAGGATTTAGGTCGAAATTTATCAGTTTATACTCTCTCATAGTACTTATTTGAAAACATGCATCCTGAAGAGGAAAAATATTATGCAAATATATCAAAATATTACCCCTATTTTTAACTCCACTAGAGGATAGAGAGGTTTTTCTAGGAAGTGAGTCATTTAGAAGCTGATTTAAAACATATAGATGACAGTGACACACACAGATCTTAACTGAGATGGGAGGTCTGCTGTGCTTGGCACTGTAGAAGTACATAGAAAAGGCCAGCTAGACTGAGACTGAATTATCTTCAGTCTTCATTTAGTACGTGCAAGAAAATAAACATCAACTAGCCAGGGTATTCAGAAATAAAGAAAAAGTGTGTTGTTTTTTGTTCCTCATCCTAATTCTCCAGTGACTCCTCCAGCTCCTTACAAGTACACTAGACCCCTGCTTGCTATAAAGCAGCTGTAAGGCCAAAAAGAGAGTGAAGGTATTTGGCCCAATCCTAATGTATTTTGATAGCCTGAAGTATTTAAGTCCCAAATTACCTCAGCTGAGTTCCTAACCAGTTATCTTACTATGAGATCAGTCTTAGGTGCATATTGAGTCAGGCTTCAGGCTAAGTTTTCAACTAATAGGACTTTGTAATCAAAAAGGAAGACAATTCATTACTAGCAGGAAGAAGAATGGTACTGATCCTGCACTGTCTGCAGCTAGAGCACAACTTGATAACTATGACAAAACTTGAGCTTTCCAGTTAGTGTCACCAGTGGAAAAAATATTCCCTCTTAGTAGATGTTGTGTTTCAAAAGAGTTTTCTTTTGATCTGGTTTGGGTTCTCATGATCAAGGGACTCATTGTGGTTAAAAACTGTAAACCTGTCCACACTGGCAAGTCCGATGTCCTCATCAGATCTGCTGTATGTGTACAGCAAATCCAAGGCAACACACAGAGCATGAAGTCTACCTGCATTTGCACAGCAAAGCCAACATAACCTGTCCCAGTCAGTCTGATTACACGAGGTACACATACTGGTACAAACCCACATACAGGCCATAACATTCTTCAGGATGGATTGATGAAACTAGTTGAATAGGCTTTCTTACTTATTTCAGCACATATGTCTACTAATGGAATTCTAATGCAGAGTTTGAATTCTGTTATGGTTTTTTCTAGCAAACTAGGTAAAAAAAACAAATAGTTTTGTAACTCTTACTGTTTTCCATAAGATTATAAAAATAATATTTTCCAAATAAAAAGTGATTCAAAGACAAGGTTAAATGTCATACAGCAATGGAGGCTCTGTAGCACAGATGTCTATGTCAGAGAATAATTGGCATTCATTATACAACAGAGAATATAATTTAAACAGATAAACCTATCAGCATAAAGATTTCTGGTTATCTTGATTAAAGTGGTTTGGGCAAAACCCGAACTTTTCCAAACTGGTCTGTATTCTATAACAGATAAAACCAGACTACCACGACTTATACCTCTTCCTAATAAAATAAACTCATAAATAAAGGTCATCTTATATTTACGAAATACAGATTGAAGGCAAAGGCAAGTCTTATGCATAACTTTGCAGTTTTAGTAGCTGCCCTGAATCCTTAAACTTCCACTAAATACCTTTAATAGAAAAGACAGAAAGCTATAAAACAAGAGAAGCTATACTTTCTCTCTCTCTCTAGTGATAGAAGAACACATGAAGACTTTTTTTTTTTTTTTAAAAAAAAGAGAATAGATATTGGCTCATATAGAATCTATACAGAATGGAATAGAATCAATTTCATCTACTGAAAATAAACAGTCTTAGGCAGACCAAAGCAGTTATCTGCAAATGAGTGCCTTAATTTATGCTGAACTTTGCCTCATCACTATTCTGCGCTATATCTGTAGCCTGAGAGAAAAAAGAAAACAAAAGCATGGGATAGCAGATGAAGAGAGATGAGAAAAAAAGGAAAACAGCATTGCTTCTTTCCAATATACAGATGCATTTCCCCTGCCTTTTTTTTAAAGCCACACAGTTTACTGAGCAGGAGAATTAGCTGAAATAAAGATGCTAAAATATAACAGCCCAAAGAGGTTTATTTAGTTTGAAAATCCTCCATGTTAACCAACTGGTTTTACATCTCTCATACACTTTCCTTACAGCATTAAGTAAAAACCAAATTCCTGTTGAAATTACATTCTCTCAATAAACCAGAAACCAACCCTACTCTGTTTGTACACAACTATCATAGCTCCATCAATACTGGCAACATTTTACTGTTACCTAGTTATCTCTTTACTTTTTTGTATATGTGCTCTTGTTATTTCAGAGTCACTGAACATTCAGACTAGGAATTCAGATTTAAATCTTTCTGTCCCTTTTCTTCACTGATATTTAACCCAAATACTATCTGATTTTTTTTTTATTCCTGCTACAGCCTCAATCACCTGATGATCCAAGCAGAGTAAATGGGACAAGCTGTGAACATAACTACAAAGACTACTCCATGGCAGAGGGGTTGGAACTATATGATCTTTGAGCTTCCTTTGAATCCAATTAATTCTGTGATTCTATGGATGCTTGCTTTGCTATCATAGAATTTATTGATGTCTTTTACCAAAACTGAAGAACAGAATAATGCACAATGACGTTTTAAAATGTTCATAAATTTGGTAAAATTTAAAGCATTTTATAATCTGCTGTGATTCCTATAGTCATATGCTAAACTAAGTAGCATTAAACTAGCAGAAGTTAAAAAAAAACCAAAAAAAATCATCATTTGCTATTAAACTACTATGTCTTATATGACATGTAAAAAAACAAGTTTAGAAATACAAATTAACAAGATTATTTTAATCTGGTTTAAAAAAAAAAAAATGAAGCGGTTTATCTACGTTTTAGAAAACTAGCCCTAATTTTAGGAAGCTCCCCAAATAATGCAATTTAAATATAAGCTAGACAAATTATCACCTGAAATTGGAAAGAAAAAATATAAACTTATAATTCACATAGTCAGCTATTGCACATATACGCACACACACCCCTATGTTGTTCTGTTTGTTCTTGGGATAAATTGTCATGGAACTCTAAAAGGAAGGATAGGCATAAGCAATCATTGCCAATTTGTTCTGCAGATGGCAATGTGAGAGGAACTGAGAAGGCTTCCTGTAAACTACAAAAAATGTATTTCTCTAGTTGCTCTTCTAAAAGAATAATTCTAATCATTATAAAAAGATGATTTGTGCCTGATGCAGTTCTGGTAAACCTCATAGTCAGACACAAAGCTTCCTACACAGCCTCAGGACAAATGTGTGTTCAGGCCGCACAGTGTTCTCTCAGCAAGAAACAACAAAGGTTACAGAAAAGAGTTACAGAACAGCTTTCCAAACAAATTAAAAGATGTTACATTCAGGGTTTAATACTGGGTTTGAAATGTATCTAGGTCTTTTCTTGGTTACTTTATATGACCAGTATTTGAAGTCTTATATTTGAGGGGTGAGGGTAGGAAGGTGAGTCCAAATTCCAAATTTCATTTCTGATTCTGCACAAAATCAGACTATGAAATGATAGTTTAAAAAATAATCAAATTTTGCTATAACTGAGGTGGAAAGTTGGCAGCACTTGGATTCACAGTTTTCCCAGAAGAATGACAGCCAGGACAATGCAGAAATCCTTTGGATCTTACCAGGTTCTGTTACAGAGAGGTTATTTTTGAAATCAAATGAAACAGGATCTCAGCACTAAGTTTTCTTAATGACTAGGACTGTGCAAGGCCTAACAGTGTTTAAAATAGCATGAAGCACTATGTCCTGTAATCATGTCTTTTCTACTTCACACTAGTTTACGCAGACAGTTTCAAACTGGAAATGAAACAATGCAGTCTGGCCCATGATACTATTGGATACCTAACAGTCACATTGCTCCTCATATTCTTAACAGTAAACCAACCTATATCCTATCAAAGATAACCCTATAGTGAGAAAAAGATTTGCACAGCTTAGAAACTTGTTCAACAATTGAAGTCTTTGGATTTTTCACAACATTACGGTGCGGTCTTTCGGATGCCTGCATCACCATGCTTACCTCTAGGATACACTATCAAACTGGTAATAAACAAAGGCATTCTGAATTAACCATTTTTCTCTTCTTCCGTTTTAGTGCCAGAAAAGCAAACAAAAGTCTAAGTTTTAGTTTGCAGAGAGAGGACAAAGGCTAGTTGATTACAAAGCATCTTTTCTGTAACAAGGCTGCTACTACCCCATTTGCCCCCACCAAGCTTCTATGTTTACTTTCTAGTGATCCCACTGCTGAACAACATTTGAGGTCTGGACAATGTTTTTCTCCTGACATTCAGAAGCCTCTTTTCTCCAGAAGCCTTTTTAATGACATTGTTTAAAATAATGTACACTCTAAAGCTTACAGTTTATTTCCAGACTTTTCAACAAACTGATCAATAAACTTGCATCTCTCTCTTTTATTCACACTTTGAGACAACTGATGTTGTCAGGCTTTATATTATTTTTCTGGCAGTACACTGCATGATGGTGTTAACAACCATTTGGCATTTATTACCTCAGCACCTCTTAAGAATTGTATAAGCTTTTCCTTATAGTGCATCTGATGTGAATCAGAAACCTTTTACAATGACCCCATTTAGATGTGCAGTGTTTAAATGCAAATATTTTCTTTTAAAAACAAATGGCTGAATGACGAGGTTTCCTTACACATCATATTACTCTTGATAGTTTAGTGCATTAAAAAGGTAACTTTTTATCTAAATTTAGCATTATATATCAACACATTTTATTAGCTGTTCATTTCTATAGTAACATGCTTGCAAAAAAGTTACCCAGAAATTCAGTTATCAATGGAAAAACTGCTTTCCTGAGCATCTGTTGGCATTCCAAGTATCAAATTAGCAACATTGTCATAGATTTGGCTTACTGTTATTGTTGCCAACAATTTTATAATTACTCCACAGCTGCTGATTGATACTAAACTAACACCATTGGTGTGCAGTTTAAATACTTCAACTCTCGCACCTGTTTCCAATTGAATTATTAATGGGAATTGTCTATTACAGTTATCTCTTCATCTACTTCAGTACAACATAAGATAACTGCATACAATGCCCGACCCTTTTAAGCTTTCATGATTCATCTGTTGAATTGTTGCTTCTGAATTGTTTTACTTCAGATACGAAGAATTTTGAGACTTAGAGGAACTTGCTTTTGTTTACTACTCACCTTCTCCAACATGTATTTTTTCCACACCTGACAGTTCCCCCGTATTTAGGAACAGGTTATTAGTAGCAGACACTGCTACATACGACAGACCCTGTAGCGTCCAGCTGAGCTCTGTTCCAAGGCAGACCGCCGGGCTACCCACCAGGACAGACTGGACAGAACAGAGTTGGCTTAATTAAACTACTAACAGTGAATTTTGTGTTAGAGAATTAGTTCAGAATAGAACAGCTGCAGAGAATAGCAGGGCAGCAGTGAAACCCTCCCCATGTACCACTTTCAGTGTAACTGTCCAGTAAATAGCATTTTGTTATTTCCTTCTAAGACTGTGTTTCCCACTGACAGAATATAGGACTGGGCAGGCAGTGGCCTGAGCTAGTAAGACTACCACAGTGGATTGACATAACCACAACCTACTGACTTGTCAGTTCATGTTCTGTTTCCAGTAATCACAGAAAGGATTATATAAATGGTGACATTTTCAAAGTTGTAATAAAAAATGTTGTCTCAACCCCCAGAAATACATATGTAACAACTTTAGTAGAAAGAAAGCCTTGAATGAATTGAGAAGTTTCTGCCACAGAAAAGGGAATGCTTCAAGTAACAGTAGCGACCGAAGTAGAAACCCTTTCACAGTTCCTATCAGCTTAGAGTTTACAGAAATATATTAAATAGAAGTGACATTTGTGATTCATTTCATTGAGACAACTACTGTGCTGTCAAGTGATTTCATGTAGATTTTGTAGTCTCAAAAATTCTTATGTGTTTAAACACTATCAAAGTTGTAACATCTATACTTACTGACTTAATAAATTTAAAGAAATTAAGGTGTTCTGTAACTTTGATTAAATAATGGTAGTACAGCTAATTAAATATATTTTGATCTATTAACGAGCAACTCAAATTTTTAGTAATGTTCCAACAAGTTACTCAATCAAGCATGTAGGTATTACTAATTCGTTCAAATAGCAATGTACATTCCCACCATTTTACTAAATATGCTAATTAAGTTGTTCTTATTATCTTAATCTTCAACAATGAAAAAGGACATGTCAATCTCTGTTATCTTGTGACTTTGCCTCTTAATAGCTAGGTACATTTAAAACCTCCAGAGTAGCCAAGTTAATTCCACTGTATAATAGGCCCTGTTGTAAAATTTGACTTTTACTGCATTTCAATTCTCAGAACCAATTAGCACACTTTATGACTCCATTTGGAACAGCTCCAGCTTTACAACCATATCGCTATACTTCATTATTACTTTATTTAAACAGTCTGACTTAGACCCTTGTTACTGTCAGGTGGTCTGCTATCAAGTTCTAGAAATATTGCAAATATTAAGCAGATGTCAACACTACAGATTTTTAATTAGCTGCTCTTATTTTGTAACATTTACTCAAGCTCCTGAGTACTGGAACCATTTGGTGCCAGACAGATATGACATCCTTCAGATTGGACAAGAGGGGCAAAGAGGTCATGGGAATGAAAATAATGAAAGGTCACAGCCAAGTTTAAAAGTGGAATAGCTACAAGACACTTCAGGTAGTAGCTTGGCAGTGTGCATATAACAGAGAGGTTTTTTAGTCCACCAAAATTCTGTAGGTTTGTCCTTGGCTTTCAAGCATGCAAAATTTCAGGTATTTTAATAAGTACCTTGATTTTGCAATTTGCTGCTGTGGCAAAAATAATTACATAAAACCCATCCTTTTATTAGGGTCCAAGGAAGTAGGTAGATGAGCAGGTTAAACATGCTGTGGAAGAGCCTCACCTAGCCTACTCCTCAATCCAGTGGTGTTTTCTGTATTGTTTCCTCAAGCAAAGGCTAAAGAGACAAGTAGGTCATTCAGAGTCTCAAACCTATCCTCTATTTAGAAGAGTTTACCTTGAAACCACTTGCAGATCTGGTTTAGCTAAGAGCCAGATGCTCAGTGGGATGAGTATCTACTTCTAACAACTCCCTGAAATTGCAGAAAAGCTTTCCCAACAACTTCACAAATCTCTCCCTACATTCATCTTTCTGAAAAGGTAGAGCCCCATGCCACTGAAAAAACAACCTGGGGACTGAGCAAGACATTTCTGGTAAAAAACAAACTCCTTATTGTTCTTTCTGTCCTGGCTTTGTCAATCCAAAAAAAGCTCTCCACTACAACATTTCAGACCAGTTTATAATCATTTCTAGAAAATGAAGTCTTAAGTTTGCCCTTTGGAAAAGAAATTTAATAAACAATTTTGTTGAGCTACATCAACATGAAAGATATGAAATATTGCATCAAGAAGTTGAAATGAAAGATTTCTATTTTCCTCATTTTTTTCCTACCAACTGTACTTCTCAGTTTGCATTTTGAGGAGAAAATATACTGACATCCGCAAAGGATCTGAAGATACAGGAATTGCACATCTCTAACAGCAAAACTTACAGGTGCCTAAGGGAAATTAAGCTAGTTATTATTGTGTAGAGAGATAAATGTCTGGATAATGAACAAGAAAGGTACCATAAGCCTGATTCCTGACCCATTGCTAAGGCAGCAAAAATGAAAACATTTGTAAACTGGGGATGATATTGTCAGAATTATCTATTTTATTTATAAACGAATTCATGAGGTGCTATTTTCTGCTGGTTGTCAGAAATGGCTGTAAGATGGGGATTGCTGGGTTTGGTCTTTTTTGAGGGGACTTGTTGTTTTGTTTTCACACTGGAATCTACTTCCAGACACTATTAGGATCTATGGAAAAGACTAACCAATGCCACGGGGCACCTATGTCCAAAAAATTACTATTTACATGATTCCTTCTTTTTTAGAAACACATAAGTAACAATAAAAAGCTTTACACGATGACTATCAGGTTGAATTTCATCTAGTTAAGGAGAAGCCAGTTCTACCTTTACTCACACAACATCCTGAGAGAGAGAGTAAAAAAAAATGGCTGGCAGGGTTGGGCCATCCCACATATATTGAGAACCCCTCCTTTCTACAGCGTCATACTGTGTAGTAATCAAAATGGAAAGGATCCTACTATATAGAGTCTTTCATCTTTTACAGAGAGAAGTTGCTGTAGGCAGTATGCAAACTTAATGAAATTCCCCAACTCCCTTCAAGGGATGTGTGCTCTTTAAGGCACCATTCTGTCCCAGAGGTAGAAGGATCTAGTACAGCAGCACCTGAATGAGAATCCACGTATTCTGACCACTGAACAAGAATTGGAAGAAAGGTCAGCACTGAAGAGAGAATAGGCAATTGCATCACTGAAAAGTGTCTCTATCCTTGTGGCCTCTTAAAGGCAAGTGCCAGGATGAAAACAACAGCCGCCTCTAAGGTGATAAAGCATTAGTTCCTTTCCCTGCAGAGGAAGCAAATTGTAGCTGAGGAGGAGATAAATGAACTCAAAATAGGCGAAATTCACCAGCACAAAGGTCTGTGAAGTTCATAACACCCATGTGGATTTTCAAATGATCTTTGCAGGTTTTTATCTTCATACTAAAATTCAAGAGCATGTAAATTTTGCTTCAAGTTACATTTGTGAAAGACCTGCACAGTCTTACTGAATGCATTTCAAAGAAGTAGCACAATACAGCTAAGCTTTTAAACACATCACGATCCACAAAAGCTAAAACTTTACTCTTATTTCTAATCTATTTTCTGAAGACAATAAATCTCACATGAATGCACTAGGTTTTTGCATGTTTCTTTCCCTGCCTTTCACTTCCTCCTAAAAATAATTTTCTAACTTAGCAATACATTTTTATCCAACCTGAATACGAGTAAGGTTTTCAAGAGAATCAAGTATCTACTGTTGTGAAAAATAGGTAGGCTGCAAGACTAGTGACAAGACATAAGCACCTAGCTGGAGAAAAAAAATCTTGATGTGTGAGTTCCCATACTGTTACAGACCAGCAAATCCTCATGGAAGAAATCTAATAACTACATAAACTAGAGGAAAAAAATATTAAACCAACCAATCTGGTGTGACTAGACAGATACACTGGGATGTGTGTAATTTCTAGTGCTGTTAAAATCCATTTTGCCCATCTAAACACATTTTTTTATACTGAAGACCAATACTAACCATTCCCCTACAGATATATTATTCAGGTTTCTTCCCTTATACTGTTTTACTTACTTAGATGATACTTGAGCAATGAGACAAAGCTGGTGAACGGTCTGGAGTACAAGTCCTTCAAGGAACTGCTGAGAGAGCGGGAATTATTTAGTCAGGAGAAAAGGAGATGGAGGGAAGACCTTATCACTCTATACAGCTACCTGAAAGAAGGACATAGCCAGGCAGAAGTCAGTCTCTTCTCCCAAATACAAGTGACAGGACAAGAGGAAATGGCCTCAGATTGTGCCAGGGGAGGTTTACATCAGTTATAATCAAAAACTTCTTCACCAAAAGGGCATCAAGCATTGGAACAGGTTGCTCAGGGAAGTGGTTGAGTCACCATCCTGGAGGTATTTGAAAAGATGTGACACTTAGGGACATGGTGTAGTGATGGGCTAGGCAGTGCTAGGGTTAGGATTGGACTCAATGACCTTAAAGGTCACATTAAGGTTTCAAAGACATAAAAAAATCCAAGAGAGAAGTATTTCTCAGAATTGCAACCATTAAAACCTATGAGGTAGGCTTGTTTTCTTTAGTTTCTCAGTCATTTCGAATATTTTATCATTTAAGGAAAATTAAGTATATCACAAAAATTGCCTGCAAATAGTTGTAAAGATTTCAAAAAGCACACTATGCACTATGACAGAATATAAGCTTGATTGCTAGCTTTGTGGAATTGGAAGAAAATACAAATTAAATTCCTATTTTAAACCAAGCAGCCCTACAGAAAGGGACATATTATGCTTGTAAACTGGTGACAACACAAAATTTTCCATGAACATAGAGTAAGTCTTGACAAGGCAACTGTTTTGCTTGGAGTTGGGATTCTTTAATCTTGCAATAAAATCTGAGACATGGAGCTTTGGCCCTTTGCAGGGCTTCCTCCATCCCCCACCCTCCACACTTAATCTCTATTGTTTAAAAAGACATCAAAATTATTGTTATGCAGCAAAGCTATTTAAATGTAACACATCAGCAGTCCAATTTCATAACACTGTACATATTCAATTATTTTTTTAATTATTATTGTATCACGTGTCCATCCTATCTATTTCAGTCCCTAGAAATACAATGACAGTACATTGTACCTTTTCTGCCAGGAAAACTGGAAAGTGTAAAAAGGAAAATACCAGGTCAACTGCAATTTTTTGGTTGAAAAATATGTAATGTGAAATTGGAAAGGCAGCAGTGGGGAAAGCTATGGGGAGATTCAGGAAGTAGGCCAGCAAAGAAAAGTATGTGTACCTCCTATAGATGGTAAAAGGGTCAGGTAGCATATAAAGTGGGTATAAAAAGATCAAACGGTAAAAAGCAATTAACCCCATGGCATTGGGAATTGGGATTTCCTGACACCAACTGCTAATGCTGGCCTTAAGGGGTTACAGGATCAAATAATAATAAGCCAAGTCCTGAAATAAAAGCTATCATTTTAGGCAGCGAGGGAAAGCATTTCAAGCACATTCTCGGCTGCCAGTCTAGTATGGTACAAGGGGAAGGGCAGAGAGGAGAAATACTCTGAAAGATAAAGGGTAAAAATAGTTTTCCAGATTTGGACTCAAATAGATTTCTTTCAGCCAACCTTTCTGATTTAAACACACCATTTTGCCCTATATATCTCTGATTTGCGACCTCACCCAGCTCTTCTTTGATGCACAGAAAGATTTAGCCTCCATTTTCTGAGCAAGTTCCCTCTCATTTTGGGATTAACTTCTGAACATTGTCTATATTAGCAGTAGATGGTTTACTTAATTACCTTAAACATTATGGTTCTTTTACTTGCCTTCCACACAGAAAGGGAAAGAAACGGGACAAGAAAGGCAAGTGACAACTGAGAAATTCCAAAACCAACATTTGAACATGATTCTAACAGCTGTAAGTTGACATTATTGCAGATGGGTTATTTCATTGTCTTTAAAAAGACTTTTAGTTCCAGGACATCTCAGGAACTACACTTATAAATTGATATTCTTTTTACATATTTGCTAATTTATAATTTTGAATTACTACAGAAAAACTGGACATTCTGTGTAAAATCATTACTGGATCTTATGACCAGTTGATGATTGGTCAGAATCTCTTTACAAACACAGGATGAAACTGACTGTTTTTCCTTAGTGGAAATTAAACATTCAGGAGCTGTTATATAAACAATGAACTTATGACAACCCTTTTGAAATGAACAAAACTTCATTGATTTGCAGTATTTGAAAAGCCATCATGGTTGCATTGAATAATTTGCCACATTTCAGTTTAACTTAAGGGAAAATTAAAAAGAAAAGAACTTTTAGCCTAAAATTCTGTACTGTGTTTGAAATTTTGTTTATGTGTACAGGATCATTCTCTGTCAACTACCTATCTTGGTAGAGGTGTAACAGAGATTAAGAAAAGAAATTAGGTATTATGAGCCTCAGGGCTTTTAAAAGGTGCACATAGTCTGTCTGCTACTCAGTTTTCTCTTGTTATATGGTTGCTCATGTTTGGCCAAACCAGCTAGCCTGACAGTAGTGACACTATTTATAACTGCCTACAAAATAGTACCTCGAGAGATTGAAATCTCATGCAGTAAATTACCATGCACTAGGTATTGGTAAGACCCAAAGGTATTGTCCCTTTGTACTGTCAGACCTTCAATTTTGAATTGTGCTTACTGAATTCAATGAAAACATCTCCATCATCTTCAGTGGTACCGGTCCAAGCTCTGATAGAACAGCCCTCTACATACTGTCAACAAAGGGAACAAACACTGATGAATTCTACAAGGATTGAGAGCAGTGGGGAAAGAGAAAGGAAAGATAGAAAAGATACAGAAAAATATAGTACAAAAGTAAAAGAGAAATAAGAAAAAAAGACTTAGTGATAAAGAATCCCACTGTGATATAGTACCCTATAAAAGACAGTGAAAAGGTACCTGTTACATACTAACATGAAACTGCTGCTCCACCAAAAAAGAAATAAATAATGCTGCCAGTTGGAAATGAAACGTTGCTTACTCTAAGCAGATAAGACCAACATATCATGCAATTTCAAAATAGAAAGCGACACCTGATGTGCTAGGTCATTACAATATAAGCTCCACCTTTGGGTTGCCTCCAATTAACACTTCTGTTCTGAATTTAACAGCTTGCTTGGAATCAGGGGAAGATGATGACAAATGGAGATGATCGTGCAGTAAAGATCAAGTAAAGCTTTAAATATATAAAGACACGTATTTTAGAAAACTGTAAAGTTTATTTGAAGCTTCTCCAAATAACTCAGAGCCATAATATTTTGTGAATGCCTGCGTGGAACTAAGACTAATTTATTTGAAATGCATATTTTCCCTTTCTATTATATAAGCATACTGATATTCTTATATAATGCAAAACAGCTCTTCAGTGAATATTTTAGTCACAGACTACACTGCTGTAGTAGATTGCATCAACACAGCCCTGATACCATTAATTAAAAAGCAGTTATCTGTTCTTTCACTGTACCCTGAGGGGCAGACAGCAGACAGCATAATATTGATTTTAAACTCTATGCACCAAATTAACGTATGTACAATCTGACCATAAAGTTGCATCTTGATGTGAGGCATTTTAGATGCAAGTCTGGAAACATACAGGCAGGAAGCTAATTTTTGCTTTTCAGTTGATTTGTGAACTAATGGGTTTGTATGTGAAAACTGTACCTTCAGGGATGACTGTACCCACTAGTTTGAGTAAAAAGACAAGCTGGAGAGAACTGTTTTCTCCAAGTATTGGTCTACCTACGTATCATCTCTTTTCTCTTACTTGATTATCCTAAGGAGATTAGTGATTATAAATTGTAGTCACATTTCAACTGCCATTCCCTTCTGTTTCCTAAGAGATATTTCAACAGCTAGTGATCCATTCGTCCCATATCAAACAAGCTTATCTCTCTTTAGAAGTTACTGCAATGAAGATAAAGCTGCCCAGCCTTTCCAACAGACTATGACCACATATAGAAACTCATCATGTCTCAGCTAGAGGCAAAAGTTTCCACCTGTGTGGTGGTGATTGCCTAAAAGGGTTCACTCAAATTCCCAGGACTGCGTGAATATGTGCTTGCAGAAAGCTGTTAAAAATTAAGAGAGGGGAATAGACATGATTATATTTCCATACTTGGTCTTACACTGACTTTTAACATTTTAAAATTCTCGTGGAAATATACAATGGTCCTACTGAAGTTCTCATTCTTATACCTACCATATCCATGATTCCCTGCCATGCTGGTCAGCTCACTCCCCACAAGACCTCAAATCACACCTAATGATTCTCTTTTCTAGGACATTTCGTATACACTCTCTATGCTGAAGATGAGTAAAGGGATGTCCATTGTGTCTAATACAGCCCTTATTCCTAGTGACAGGAGGATGAATTGAGAAAAACCTAAATTCAATCACAGTTTTGGCAAAAAGACCAAGATGTTCCTACTTACTGACTACAAGTCTAATTTTTGCCTAATAAATTACTGTTCCCCCCTTAAATTTTCTCTGGTTTTGAAATTATTTCTGCAAGCTGTCAGATGGTATTGATGCCACTAGATTAGGAAATTAGTAACTGTAATTAATTTTGCCATAATAAGAGACAACACCTTCTCCAAAGAACATTTCAAACAGAAATCTAACTGCTCTGAACCCCCCTTTCAAGGAGAGCCCTCTTCCTTCTGCATTGACTATGACCACAGATATTATGACTGCTTCTCAAAATAGAAACTTCAAATGCCATTCACTGCTACTACTGAAATTCTCCTCCATACAACTACAAGTAAGTGGGGTAAAGACCTCATGACAACTGCAGTCCACAAACGGTGAAGACATCTTGGCTGATTAGAACAAAATTCCTTTGAACTGATGATCACAGAAAAGCAACAGAAGTTAAGTCAAATCTTCCTTATATCTAGGGAAAAAAATCCTCTTTGAAATCATTATTGCTAGTTAGCAAACAAGGTGGCCTAAGGCAGGCAGACAGAGAGCTCCCAGCTTTAAAGCCAGGTCCATTCCTGAGCCACTAAAAGTATTTACCTCTATAAATCATTCATAACTGTTAGATACAGTGCATACAATCTTTTTCATCAGTGATAAGTTTTATGTTGTAAAAAAAAAATCTCCTTGCCTGCCAAAAGCTCTTCATTCCATGGATTTTAACAGTCTATAACTCCTTCATCTGTTCAGGGTTGGGGATAATTGGAACTCATGCTGCCCTTGCAAAATATTTGTCATGTGTAATCTGAAATATGTTATCATAAAATAAGGAAAATATAATACTACTTGTTATTGTGAGACTGGTGGATTAGCAATTCTTAAGTTTTATTCTAGAATGAATAAACCTGTAATTGCCCAGTATAATTTGGCAGGGATCAATTAGGAAACACAGTATGAATGCACATTACATTATTCTAATTTTATATAATATTTTCCAAATTATGTTGGTATTTCTACAGAGAGTACAGAAAAAAAAAACATCTACACATATCTGTTTCAAAATATATTTTGCTTTTATGTGCGTTCTGTAGAATGGATTTCTCCCCCACAGTTATCCCTGTATAGCTGCAAAATCACAGCTATAATTATAAAGGAGAACCTCCCTAAAGGACAGAAATTACAGCAGGATACAGTCTGAAAACCAGCCAAACGCCTGTTTAAAACTGTTTGAATACTTTGCAAGTGAGGTATTTTTCAGATGGGGCTCTTCTTTCAATGACACAGAACAATAGCTTATATAAATGCAAAACAGGTATGAGAAACAGGCGGCATGGTTTCCCCAATCTAACGTTATTAACCATCTGACCCAATATTGGCCGGATGCATCTCAAGAACGTCACTGCTCCCTCTGACAGAGCCCAAGGACCAAGGAACATACTGTGAAAGATAAAGAACCAAAACAAAAAGTATATAATAAAGTCCTCTATGCTCCTAAGCAAAGAAATATATTGCAGTAAAACTTTTAAAGCATTTTTTCCTGTTTTACACAGTCTGCTTTTTACATAAAGGAACCAGGAGGACAAAGTCCTCACACACATACACAAAACCTTTAAAGAGCTCTTTGAAAAGCTTTACAATTTCTACAAAGAGGCTTCCTGCAGCCCTTTGAGAAGGCAAACAGTGCTTTTAAGTGCTATATTTTTATTCTTTTCAACTTGTAGATAAAACCCAGGTCTGATGGAGAACATCCCCCGCATGCACTAGTTTGCAAGGGAAGTTAAGATAAATTTATCTCTCTGATAGTTTCATAAGCATGCAGTGGACAGGAAAACATATGCCACATTTTCACCACAGGAAAATGAGCACAGTAAACCAAACACTGCCACTTCTGCACACGTGAGGACGGCGTCAGACAAGATTAACAACACAAATTAGTTTAATAGTACAGTAATCATGGAAGCTCCTTACACGCAAAGAAAGAATTATGCATATGCTTATAAGGGTGGAATTAAACACCTGATTAAAATCCCCCCTAAGGGTATTTCCTTCAGTTACTATTTAAGGTAACACAATTTAATCTCTGTTCTCAACAAAATCCAGAAGTTTCCTTGCAAAGACACAACTTTGCACTGTTAGAACCTTAGTTTCTCTGAATACTTCCATTCACGTCAGCAGAAGCTTCTCCCTGAATGTGAAGACCTAGTAGCAAAACAGACATCTCACAGCTAAATACATGCAAGCATTTCAACAGTACTGCAGCTAACCATGTTGGACACTTAGCTCCACATGCCAAATGGCACTTGCAAAACCCCGATTCTGGTCTTTGACAGGACAGCATTAAAGAGAGGTACTGAAAAGGTTTGCTTCTTATAGTTCTTTCTGGCCAAGCAGTACGGGGGTCAGGCTAAATTCAAATGAGCACCTAACCATTAAGGAAAATACAGAGGCCATCACATCCTGTGCCAAATAATCACACGGAACTCCTTTCTGTACTCCATTACAGATCTGAACTGCAGCTAAGGCAAGAGTGCAACAAAATATTTTGAGTACGAGGCTTTATGATGGTGTAAGTTAAAACAACAGATTTCTACTACTTTTACTTGTTCTTTGTTTCTACTGGGAGTTGGTTATTCTTTAACACTATCTTACAGAGAAGGATTAGTTCTTAACCCTTGCTATCCAGTATAGAATGAAGCTCACCAAAGCCAGTGTCCTCTGTGCAATTCATATCATTCACTTCATATGCACACATGCCTTGAAGCCTGTTGATTTTGCTGAAATAATTTAACATTTTAACTTTTAACTTACATTTAAGTTCCACAGCTTTGTGATCCATGCCTCCATTCTGCATTCAGTGTCATTCACTGAAAAAAAAAAATCGATTTTTTCCTTTACTGTTCTTCATAAGAACTATGAAACAGCCTGAAGGGGCATTATTTGGTTATATACCCAGATCTGTAACTGGAGAAAGTAAAACAACAAACCAGTGACAAATTATTGCATCGGACACCTGATCTCTCATGAATGTTATTTAACACAATTGCCAGTCAAACTAGAAAATCATAGAAGGTGACAGATTATGGGCTTTTTAATTAGGTTTAAATTCAGTAATATTTTCCAAGAAACAAAAAATAGAATTCATGTGCTAGCCCCACTGGCAACTCTCCAAATTTGAAATCAAAGATTATTAAGATATGAAAATACATCATATCAAAGGATAACTATGGCATTTTAAACATGATTATTTCCAGCCTATATTTCTACCTTATGTAATGCAAGTTACACAGTAACTGATTAATCTTTAAGACCCGATTCCAGTTTTAGCTCTAAGGGAGACATTTCTGAAGACATTTTCTTAACTTATTAAGGTAAATATGATGTATGGCATTAATCTAAAAAGACATGGAATTATTTTAGGCATGCAGGAAATGGAAGTCAATTTCCAAATGTATCAAAAATGTATGCAGGTTAAAACTTGCACAAAACTCACCTTGGAGAAGGCTGAAAATCAGTTACTCAGCTGATCTGGGAATATGAAATGAGACTTTGGTCAATTATTACAGCCCTTTCCTGAAAAATCTACATATATAAGCAAAATAAAACACACCAAATTTTCTTAAAGCACAGGTATCATTCTTATAGAAACATTTTAATATTCAAATTGTTATTGTCATCAGAAATTAAACCTACATTTAAAGTGGCAAGTATCTACAAGGAATTTATTTTGACCTGTAATAAACATATACCACAGATTTGGAATGATGATGGGAATTATTCTTGCACAAGACTTCCCAGATTTCTTTATTCCTTTTACTTGTAAAGTCTGTCTCTAAGCCTGGACCTGTTCTGGGAACTCTAAAATCCTGAACACAGTAATTTTATTTAACTTATCCACATACTCCTACCATTCTAGGGATACATAATACTTATCAAACATAATATTTTAGAGCTTACTAGCAAATGCAACACCCTTGCATTCTTTACAGAGAACCTAAAATTAGATGCCCTCCCTGAAACCACAAGACGTGTGGCATGGTCAGGTGGGGCAGTATGGTAGTACCTATCCCACCAGGTGCAGCGGCTTTCACCGCAGCGACAGGTCTGGCCTTGAGTCGGCTGGTATTGGCTCTGTCAGACATAGGGGAAGCTTCTAGCAGCCTTTCACAGAAGCCACCCCTGCAGCCCCCGCTACCTTGCCACACAATCCCTGTACACATTCCTACTAGTTTCTCTAGGGATTTATGAAGACACATGACCACACATACAGAATTCGGTGTAAAACGGTGATCTCAAGTATGATATGTAGCAGATTAAAAGCTGTCAATTCCCAGTTCCAAATCTTGTACTTAAATATACAGTTTTACTTAATGAGAAACCAACTTCCAAATTTAATATAGAATCTCTGAGAAGTGCTTGGTTTTGTGCAGCTTTTCAAACCGTCTATCTCAATGGCAAGTGAACCACTCAGAAAGAATTTTCAGTAAGTGGTATCAAGTGGCCCCAAAATACCCATTGACCCTGAACACGAGAAAATGGAAACAGTCACTTCAGATGATGTAATTTGTATTCTCAAACAGCGTTAGAGTGAATAGCATTCAGCTAATCTGTAAAACTCTCAACCCATTATAATATACCCTATGAAAGAGCTTCATTGTCAGATGAAGAATCTGCAATACTGGAGGAGCACTGTATACTCAGCTTTTACACAACAGTCAAGAGATTTCTGAAATGCTCTCAGCAATGTAACCTCCACAAAAATTCTCAAGGTAAAGATATAGCTTATATTGTTTGGATAGATGATAACCATACAAAAACACTTCCAGAAAGTGAATGACAGCAATTGAAGAACAATGGATTAAAAAAAAAAAAAAATCTTTAGAATTCTTTAATATGAGATTACTCAACAGAGTTGGGTAGGCCAGAAAATCAAGGGCTGGTCTATAATTTATAGTTTTACATTACCAAAATGCTATAAAAAAATTAAATGGATTAAAACAGGCAAACTAAAACCCACACTCCTTGAATTGGAAACCCATTATACACGATGGAAGGAGCAATTTTATTTCTTGCAGACAACAGTAGCATGAAAAAAACCTCAGAAACCACTCCCAAAACCAGCTAATATTCATAAATCCATATTAGAGTCCATAAGTTACCACTAAACGTCCTGTAACATACCATTCCTCCACCTCTTAGAGGAGTATAGAACATATAACTACGTTAGCAGATAGATACTTATGATTTCCAACCCAGGCATGAATATTTGAAAGTAAATTACTTCATCCTTTTACTGCAAGCTAGACTTTTGCCTAAACACACACACACAACACCCTTCTCCTCCTTCCTGCCTCTTAATACCAACCTATTTATAGAATGCATTCATATTAGCATGCAAACACTTTTCCCAGTCTAAATAAGCCAAGTTTTCATCTTTTCTCATAGAATCAGCTTTTTCTTCCTTTGAAAGCACTTGCAGCTCCACCCCTCCTCCACACACAATTCTAACTGGAACAAGTCTTCCTAGGTGCAGATAATCAAACTGTACACAGTCTCTCAGAAAAAGGCTCACAGTCCTTGCATGATGAAATAACTCCCACTTTACAGAAAGTACCTCACATGATAGAAATGTGCACCCCTCCGCCCTTTATTTTATTTTTTTTTTCAGTCATCCATCCCAACCAGCTGCCCTTCCCAATGGATGTGCTTTTGCTGTACTACTGTGGCATAGAAGGCAGCACAGGGAATACACCATCAGTATTTCACACCTGCACATCGGGATGGAATCAAAAGTAAATCATTAATATTTTCAACCACAAGCTATAAGGGAAAAGCATAATAGTGATAGGAATATTCTTCCAGCACCGTTTCTATCAGTACAGGCTGGGGGATGACCTGCTGGAGAAGAGCTCAGTGGAGAAGGACCTGGGGGTCCTGGTGGATGACAGGTTGGCCATGAGCCAGCAGTGTGCCTCGGTGGCTAAGAGAGCCAATGGGATCCTGGGGTGCATCCGGAGGAGTGTAGCCAGCAGGTCAAGGGAGGTGATCCTCCCGCTCTACTCTGCCCTGGTCAGGCCCCACCTGGAGTATTGTGTCCAGTTCTGGGCTCCCTGGTATAAAAAGGACAGGGATCTCCTGGAGAGAGTCCAGAGAAGGGCTACGAAGATGATAAAGGGCCTGGAGCATCTCCCCTATGAGGAAAGGCTGAGAAGATTGGGACTGTTCAGCCTTGAGAAGAGAAGACTAAGGGGGACCTAATTAATGTTTACAATTATCTTAAGCAAGGGATGCAGGGGGAATCAGCCAGCCCCTTTTCAGTGGTCTGTGGAGACAGGACAAGGGGCAATGGCTGCAAGTTGGAGCATAGGAAGTTCCGCACCAACATGCGGAGAAACTTTTCACGGTGAGGGTGACAGAGCACTGGAATAGGCTGCCCAGGGGGTGGTGGAGTCTCCTTCTCTGGAGATATTCGAGACCCGTCTGGATGCCTATCTCAGTGAAATGTCCTAGGGAGCTGCTTCGGCAGGGGGGTTGGACCCGATGATCTCTCGAGGTCCCTTCCAACCCCTACAATTCTATGATTCTATGATCTACGTACAAACTAGACAAACTAGCAACATCTAGATGTTAAAAGGTCTATGAGAACCCTCAAAAATATTCTAAGATAAAGTCCTAAACACCCTCAGCAAAAACATCTTACCTGATCTCAGGTCAAATTCTTCAGACTTCTAGCAGACATTATTAAAATTTTGACCATGAGTATTTTTTTATTTAGAAAAAAAAATAATCCTACTAAACCAGCATACAGTAATGTCAAAAACGCTAACATATCTAAACTAATGACTGACCAGAGAAAGGGTTAAGGTTTTTTACAGAGAGAGTTGTGAGGTGCTGGAACAGGCTGCCCAGAGAGCTGATGGATGCCCCATCCTTGGGGGTGTTCAAGGCCAGGTTGGATGGGGCCCTGGGCAACCTTGTGTAGATCCAGGCCTGGAGGTTGGTGGCCCTGCCTGTGGCAGGGGGTTGGAACTCTATGATCCTTGGGGTCCCTTCCAACCCAGACCATTCCATTCCACTCAATGAAATAAATTCAGTTGGTTATCTTACGAAATTTCCTAAGCCACGCATCTGAGGATGCTGCACACAAAGTCACTCCACTAAGAAAAGAAAACACTATCCAATTTTTGAAAATCATTTACAACCAAGCTGGCCTGGTGATAATCCACATGACATGTGTCACCTATGACTGAAAGAAACTGTTACTATAAAAAATTTATACATTGGTGACAGGTAAGAGAAATAATTTTTGTCTGTAGAGGAAACTATAGTGTGCAGTTCTACTGAAATACATTGAAAATAATTCTACTGTATTTTTGGCCTATGTACTGGATGTTCACATGATTTATTCCAATTTATCAATTATTTTTGTTTTCATGCCAACCATTATCTTAATTCTATTGCATTAGAATTGTACAAATTGTACAGTTCACCAGATTCTTTGCTCTTTATAGACATAGCAAAGACGATATCGTTACTACTGTAGATCCTGGCTTATAGAATGATTGGTACAAAGAATATTTGATCTGGAAACATACAAGGAAAGGTAGTGAATCTTGAATGCAAACACAGGTAATAAGAAATCCTTAGAGAAAAGTAAGGCTTTGAATTCTTCACACTAGTAAGCAATACAAACTGCGAAGTAAAAGTAAGTAGATAGTATCTAGTTCAGACACAGAGATGTATACTGGGTCATAAAGTCCAGACAGTTCCCAGGAGGCAGACATGTCCATTTCATAAAATTTCAAAGTTAACTTGAATTCTGGTGGCTTTTTTTTGTGAACAGAGGAAGTGCATACATTTGGTGACGTAGTTTAAGTCATGTGCACTCCTAGAACACAGTGGGGCTCATGGACACCTTTTTTTATTTTTTTTTTTTTTAAATGAACCACTTGGTCTATGCCATCACTTCTCTTTTTTTTTCAGTGTAGATCTGGCCAGTTAATTGGAGCAATCATTTCTCATACATGAACGGGAATGAGAATCTCTATCCTACTCACTTAGTATTGTACCTTGCTAAATACATCCCAGGCAATAACGGTGCCTTTTCTTCAGCTATCAGTATGATCACAGCTGCAAATATGCCTCAACTATACATCAATATGCCTTGAATACAGTAACCCAAGTGGGGAGAAAATATCAGATATACCATAATATGAAGTGCATGCTGGCACTTTGGGTTTGATAGATGTATTGTGAATGGCAGTAAAGCAGTTGTATATTTAGATTGTGTAATCTGAGTCTTACTACAGCTGCAAAATGGAGTAATGACAGCAGAGCACAGCAAACTATTCTTCGTTTGTGCAAAATGACAGGATGCAGCTTTTCAGCCTGCACTCTCCAGTATTTAAAAGCACTTTTTGTTTAATGTTGGATTCATTTGAGAACACTGAAGAGAATTCACAGTCAAATTCCCCATAAATTAGCAAATTAACCTTCAAGTCAACTCTTAATACTACTTTAATAGTAGTAAACAGTGGTATTTCATACACTATTTCCTGATAGTAGAGAACAGAAAATGCACAGAAGACAATATAACTTCTTGTAAGACATTATGTTTGACACAAACACCTTCCATCCCTGAATGAACTCCAGCTTGAGAAATCCAAACAATTTTCATTTAACAGAAATTAAGAAATTAAATATTCTATGTAGACAAATGCAACTCTATAATTTACCATTAAATGCTTATGACAGTTTGCTTTAGATGTCAAAATATTATCCACTGCAATATCCAATTCAAAATTAAATGTAAGATATAGTCTCTAAAAACAAAAGCAAAGGATGAACCCATGTTTCCCACATGAAAATAACAGAAAACATTAAATTCCTGCAAAAGTTTATTCTTCATTAATTTTCTAACAGAAAAATACTATTGCATAGCTTTAAGAGGTTATTTCTAATAGGCATCCATGGCATATATCCATACTGAAGAATTTTTTAACAGTTATCACAAAAGACATCTTTGTTTCCAGGCTGAACCAACTAGATTACAATATGAACTTAAAACCTACAGGTTGGAAGATCATGTTTACCCAAAACTACTGGAAAGCATTTCTTCTTCAATAATAAATGAAAAGAAAATATTAAACAATGCATTTTGGAACTGCAGTGTAGATAAATCTAAAGATAGCAGAGAGGGTACTAATATAGAAAATAAAATTTGCACATCATCTATCTTCTGTTCAAATGTATCTCCTTCAAAACTTCTTGAAAACTTACTTTTCATACATTATTTCAGTGTATGTAAGATTATAAACTACATTACCTCACTATGGAAAGGAAGTCTAGACAAAATGATTGTAATATTTTCTGCTTTTAGTTTTGATAGAAAAGTAATAAAAAGATTCATGAGGTTTGAGTCAAAACATTATTTCACTGAAGGACAGATATGACTTAAAATAGATCTTAAGGAATTTTATGTGCACTGTGACTTGTCCTTCACAAAGCAACAACACTTTCTTTTTTCTTGGACTTCAGAACTTGAACAAGAATAGCAGTGGTCCCACAAAGCGTAATGGGAGAACATACAACTACAGCCGGAGCCTAGGAGAGAATCACTGTGCTCCACTACCAGACTTAGAAGCTGCAGTACAGGGACTTCAATATATAATGTTGTAACAGAGATACCACTAGTATGCATCTTAGGTAGCATGCTAATGGAGGTCTACACTAACTAACAAATCATTGAAGCAAAATAATGTGAATCAAATCAACTACTACATTTCAACTCAATATACAGGTTAATGTACATGTTTAATAAAAGGTATTTGGAAAAACACTCACAGAATTAAGGCTCTGCACAGAGATGCCCACTAAGTATTTAGCCAAGCGGCCAAGTCTAATCCAAGATCTGTTTTTTACAGGAAAGTGTTCAGAAAGATAGCTGAATCCATATTTGGGCCCAAGTTTTGCTTCTGTGTTATTTAGAATCTAGATAGATATTTGGCTGTGGGTAAAATGGAGACACTTTATAGTAAGTGACGTACTACTGACCATTGGATTTCCATTTCATGTATTTACTTGAAAGCATAACAATCTAATGACTCTTCATTAAAAATTACATGGGTTTACCACCTCTTCATACTCTGCCCACATCCTTTTCTTGACTAAAGCAGATTCACAGAGCAGCATAAAAGTACGAGCATGACTTTAGAGAAGATACATGATATTGTTGGGGGAAACATGCTGGGAACGATATTTAGTTTCCATGTTTCTTCAGTTGTTCAGGTTAAATCTAGTGCATATTTAGGAACAGAACTTGAAAACAATTATCTGAGTATGTTTCTTTGTATCCCAAATACTTTCTGTAGAATTCATATCGCATCAGAGATGTGCCTCAGTGGACCCAATTCATCAAACATTTTAAAATCCAAACAAATGAAACTAAGCAGTCCTACTCCTTAGGGACATATAGCACTAAATGAACCACTTAACAAGGGAAGACAGACATAATAGCAGTCACAGGACTAAAATAGTTCTAAATAAATATTAAAATAATAAACACATTTGTATATAGCATACAGAAAATGCCTTGTTTGGTATGAACAGCAAATTACATCCTTGGTAGATTAGCTAACTGACTGATAAAATAATGTAACCTGAAGGGCTGCCATTTCAGAAATTACAAAAATAGAAAAAAAACAGCTTTTAGATGGGAAGAAAATGTGCTTTTAAAGATATATATATTTCAGCCTTCAAAATGTACTTATGCTATTGCGAAGTAGGGAAAATAAAGTCTGTTTAATAGAAGAAGTACATGGGGTAGCAAGCTGTAAAATTTATAATGAAAATATTGTCTTAAGCGTAGTATCCTTTGTTCAGGGTTACCACAAGTCTCACTGAGATCAGTGAGAGATACTTCAGAAAGGCCTAAGCTGCTTACAGTTTATGACAACTTCAGTAGTCTGATACACATAAGAGCAGGAAACAGCACCTGCAACCAACCATTCAGTGGCAACATGATACCATGTACTGTAGTGTAGCTTTAATATACAATAATGGATTATGGTCAGAATCTCACTGCACAGTGCAAATAAGAATATTAATGCCAGAATAAGTGCAGTTTCAGAAACTGCTGACATTTGGAAAACAGCTATTTGACACTTGAACCCTGGGTCAGTTTTATAATTTATATGAGGTGCCCAGAGCTGATAAGCAGTTTATTAAAATGTATTTGCTATCATGAAACAAAGATTAAAACAAATTCTGCAGAAATTACAATCAAATTAAAACTCAAAATATTCTTCTGCTGCAAAATCCGAGTGGCTCACATTAAATTGCCCACTTTAAAGAAAAATAATCAAGCAATAGCTATTTGCAATTTGCAAGGAAGGACGTTATGACCAGGCATCAGGTGTATTTTGCAAAAGCAGCCCTTTGACCTTCGGGCTCTTCTGTCACTTGCCAGATGGACTGGGATGTAACACTGGTGTGATAGCAATGGAACTGGGCCAGCGAGGAATAAAAAGTTACAGTGATTACAGAAAGATGTATGAATGACTGACCCAGCACAGCAGAAAGCACTCATAAGTAACAGAATAACCATCTTTAGCATCCAGCAGGAACACAAGCAGACATGTTGCAGTGGTTTTCCAGTGGTTTCTCTTTTTATCTATTTTCTCTAAAGGTTACACAAAACAATCACACATTTGAGACTAAATTACTATTTTAATTATGATAGTTTGTTTTACAGATACAGATATACTCTCTCACTTGGCCGATTTTTTTAGACTGTTTCATTCATTATTTTATTACTACTGGTCCCTTAAGAACATCAGATTGAATTTTGCCTACTCTCTGAAGTAATGAACATTGTAATTAAATCTTTGTTAAAGGTAGTTCATGGCCAAATGGTGCTCATTTCTTCCAAGCATCTGGTTGCCAATTCAACTTCTAGTTTGCTGGCTTGGGTAGTTCTTTGACCCTGATCAAAGAACTTTTTAATAGAGCTCTTAGTGGCTATTTACAGGAGAAGATAGGAAGCGGAGATCAAAACTACAGAAAAAGACAATCGGGCACTAAAATTCTGACGGCTTTTACCACAATTTACTCTCCTTCAGAATAATCACAAGGATACAGAAGTAAAAACAGGTGGAGTTGACTAAAAAAGTCTGTTTGTTGCCCCAGAGGGATTACAAATTACATTAACAATTAGATCCCGTCCTCCTTTATCCCATGGAATAATATCCTATGGGCAGTTTCGAGTAAAGCAGAAGTCATCCCTAGCTGGCATATATATATATATATATAAATTCATGAAGTTAGGACATGAATACCTAAATTTAGTGAGAGCTACTTATGCAGATGCAATTACGACATGAGAGTTGAATTTAAGCTGTGACTGTAACTCTTTCAGGTGCCATGCAACGTAATTCTTCACTTTGCATCTTGGACAAAAACACATCAGGACAACAGTAGAAGGAACTAGAAAGGGCACAGATGGAGGAGTTTCCATAACATGGAGGAGTGCAAGGAGGTTTGGTAAGAGCTGTGGTAGGGAAAGAGATCTGCTCAACCTCAGAGATAAACCGGCTTGAGTGCTGCATTGGAGGCTCGCACAGAGAAACACTGACTTAAACAGAGCATGTGTCTAGAGGATTTTGAGATGGATGAATGAATGAAGAGAGGAGCTGCACTGAAGGAGGATCTAACTGGAGTCATAAGAAATGCATGAGCAGAAGATAATGGACTTACTATATTGGGGAGGACAGGCTAAGCAGACAGGGCAGGGTACCTGTCCTCACATCCAGTGTAGTCCTTTCCAGCATCTGAACAAAGCTTATAGTCTCAGCTTCCTCCTATCAAACCACTCCACAGAAAATAAGGTCAAGAATTAAATATTTCACCCTGTTTATTCAGGAGTTTAATCAGGGGAATGCAGTGTAATCCGCCTTTCTAGAGTGGCAGACAGTTTTGGATCATACTGCCAACTCAGTGTGTGCACTCTCAGAAAGCTGCTATGACCTGGAGCAGCTTGACATTGTGTGTCTTGCCCATACACAAAGGGACCATAACATTGAGAGAGTCAGAATGGGCTCCCATCTCCAAGATGATGTATGTAGACCATAATTGTCTCCCAGCTGTACTCTTTCAATTTATGTAACAGAGTAGAAGCCAGGTATATAGATAGATCTGGCACC
This sequence comes from Hypotaenidia okinawae, assembly GCA_027925045.1. Taxonomy (NCBI): domain Eukaryota; kingdom Metazoa; phylum Chordata; class Aves; order Gruiformes; family Rallidae; genus Hypotaenidia; species Hypotaenidia okinawae. The sequence continues at coordinate 12,154,370 of BSDF01000009.1, read as the reverse complement.
AACACTGCCTCCAAAATCACAAGGTGGGGAGCATTTCTTCAGCACTGATTGTCTATTAATTTTCTAAATATGTAGACTTGGGAGCTTAGAGTGGCCTCCAGAACAACTGAGAGCTCACAGCTTCCAGCAAGGTCAGTGGAAGAAGTGCTTTGGGGGTGAAGGACAAATTCTAAAAAGGTCTTAAATTTCTGGAATACAAAAGTCACCATTACTGGATCTTCTGACTGTATAACTCCTTAATTTATAAGATATCAGCGTCTTAATTACAGAGGGACTGGAAAAATGCATCAAAATTAACAAAAACTTAATCTTTCTATTGATGAACACCTCAAATTAATAATTCTGTCTTGGCAGCAAAATTTGAAATAGCATGCAGTAAATAAACTCAGATGCACATATAGATCAATAAGACGGAAGGTAATCAGCATTGTGTTGTAACTGAGCAACACTGGACTAAGTAAAACAGTCATCACAATGAAAAATAGTATGAGATCACAGCCTGATAGGTGAGGTTTCTGACTCTCCATAATTGCAGACATCTATAAGAAACCTCAATGAATATTTTTTTTAGGAATACACAGCACAGAATTAATTTTGGCTCATGGCAGAAATTAGGAGAGATCAGTATCTCCCCCAGTCCTACAATTTCATGACCCAGGACTGTATTGTAATGCAAAACAAAAACGTATGGGCAACATTTTTAAATCTTTCGCTAACTTCTGACTGACTTCATTAAAAAGGTTACTTAGGTAGCAAGTCTATTCTTTAATAGGAAAGCACTGTTGTTTGGCAAAGGCAAACTAGGATGTTGACAGTCATCCTACATATACAGGAAGAAAGACATAAATATATACACAGATGGATATTAAAGCAGCAGATTATCCTCCAAGTAATTTTAAAACGCAGATTGCACATTTAGGTAGAATTTTTGCTGTCTTATCAATATCAAAATGCTGTGTATTTAAGTATACACAGAGCAAAGCCTCCCTAGTGTAAGTAAATAATTTGAAAACAATGATGATCCATATGTTTTGACACTCAATACTTTAAACTTTTAGAATAAAACATTGTATGGTCTGGTTAGTGTGAGATAAAAATACTACACCTATTAATGTCCTTATTAAGATGGCCTTTCAAATAACTAAGAAAATCCAACAACACTCTTGTTCTCTCAGACAATATATTAATTTTCTCTTGGTAGTCAGTACCTTATTCCTGCCTTAAAAAGAGTGACATTACCAATGGAAGGCTTGTCTCTCTCTCTAAGGAGAGTGATCTCAAAAAATGAACAATTCAACACAGGGTTGAACCAACATATTATTTTTTCATGCTAAAAGGATATCTATTTCCGTGATCTCACAAACAGCAGAGTACTACAGCAATCTAAACCAATCCCTAAGCAAGTAACAGAAAACCCATGCTCTCCTTCCACTGCTAAAAGCAGTTGTGGAAATTCAGCCCTAAAATAGCAGAAATATACCTGGAATCTTAAATATGGTTTTCCTGGATAATGAGAAGCTCACAATCTACATGGCTTCCCACATAATGCAATAATGCATCTCCTATGCATTGAAGATTGCAGTATTGTCACACAGGATCTGGTGTGGATTGGGTTTTTTTGTTTGGGGATTTTTGTCTTTATTTGAAGAAGCTTTTCCAGGTCCCTTTTTAAAGATGTATAATAGATTACTATTGGGCAAACACACCAGCTGAATACCAGTATCGCATATATACAAAACAAAACATATGGACTTCACTCCTTTTCCCAGCATCAGCTTTGCTATTCTTGTCTCTTTAGATGCCTAAATTGTCTTTTGAGCAGTAATCCTGACAAATGAGCTAAATGAGCTAGATAAACTATGTCCTAAAAAAAAAAAAAAAAGGAAAACAAAAAACCAACAAAACATAAAAACCCCAAACAGACCCCAAAACAAAACTACCTTTTTGAGAAGATTTTCAAGGGGGAGTTTTTTAGTTCAAACAAATTAAGGTGCAAAGTTATGGTTTCCAGCCCTAAGATGAGTTGCAGCACTGTCAATGGGACACTTGCCACAAGCCCACAGGTACCTATCTAATAGAATTAGCTAAATAGCAAATCATGCTGTGTGCCTCTGGCACCTGGCACTATCTTCTAATGGCACTGGACCAACACTTCTATTAATTTTCATTATGGGAGCAGAAAACTGCACCACATTACATTACACTTCCAGTACTTTGAAAGGCACGCAGTCCACTTACAAGCATGTTTGTGCTTCTAATATATTCCATATTTTGGTAAGGACTAAGCAATCATTAAATAGTAAAGACAGTACCAAGCTAAAAGTAGAGCTCTGTGGATACAGAAAGAGCCTACATTATCTGAAAGAAAACTAAAGTATATACAACTAAAGTAATACCTTACAAAGAAAAGTCTATAGGAGCTGATGGCTTGTAGTAGCTTTTGGCACAGATCAGAAGCAACTACTGGCAATCAAACACCTGAAAATTTTTTTGAAGACAGATCATACTGTATGGATAGATTAAATAAATAAAAAAAATCACCTGGTTCAATGTTCACAATTAATGCATGGAATCATTTAATTTTCCTATTTTACTTATTTGTTTTCTTGAGATTATAAATTAAAATTCTATTTTATCTACCATGTTGGATCTGGAAACCTGCATATATAGGTATTTACGTAAAATTTTTGAGTTTGTTCTTCCATGGAAACAGTAAGGAAATTACACTGAGGAGTTAGAACTGTATTTCCATTTGCTGACAGCCTCTGCAGAATGATATAATGCTTTATTCTACGAACTCCATCCTCATTATAATATCACACTTGGAAGTCAAATGTTTTAATCATTACAAAGGATGTAGCAATTCAAGTAGTTATAATGAGATTAAAAAAGCAAGAAGTTCCTTCAGATAGAACCTTTGTGATGTTAGACCTTATTAGAAGGAGAAAGTATCTTGTTGTTGTGCAGCATATTATGAAAGGACTGTCAATAACTGTCGTATGGTTGTTCATTAATTGTGATTCACTGCTTTGAGAAATTTATTTTTCATCTAGTAAACCAGAATCCTGAAACTTATTTAATTTAGGATGCTGCAAATTCATACTACCCTACAGCAAACTTCTGGATGCCAAAAGTTTCAGGAAAATTCCTCTAATTAAGGTGTTCGCTACTGGAAGGGGATGAAGTTGGCCACTCCTGACCTAACGGCATAACACGCTTTGCTGATCTGCAAACAGGTAATGTATTCCTCGGCTGACACCGATTCCTCAAGCTATAAAATGGCTTTCTGCTCCACTGGGAAGAACGCTATCCTCACATTAATTAATCCCTTAAAAAAACACTCCCTGCATGCCAGGGCCTTGGTTAGCATATTTGTCATACAATCACAAGCCCATCAGTAAAAGTATTTTTTGGTTTCATTAAATTCATAGCTAGCTGGTAATACATTTGTTTGACTTCAACAGAGCTGCTAATATTCAAATGGCAGCTGAGTGAATCGGTTCACAAACCGAAGTCTTTCCTGTACCACATTTTCTGGCTAAATGCACAATAATATTTAACAATTTACCTCACCCTTAGAGCAACAGGCAGTGCAGTGGGTGTGGGCTGCAAACACCCATGCTGCCAGGGCAGGGCAAGGGCTGAGGGCTGCCAGCTGCCTCAGGGACAGGGAGCAGCTGACAGGGCAGGCCCAGAGATGAACAATGTGCCCTGGGGTGCTCTGACCTGGTCCATGGAGACTAGGTCAAAACAGGCAGCCATCCCGGGGCTGAGCTCAAGACCCTGGGCCTGGCTGAGCCAGAGACTGTGGCACTGTGTGCACAGCCAGGCCCAGGGAACAGCTGAGCAGGAAGGGGTTGCGTGCACCCCAGATGAAGCTCCACATGGCCATTAAGCCCTACTAGTGCCCTTAGGCCATGGCTTGTGCATCCTAACAACCCATTTTCTTTCCTTTTGCAAAAAATAAGGAGGAGTAGGTACAACTGGGAGAAAACTATTACATAAAAGTGTAATTTGTGAGAGGAAACAGAAATGTAAATCTCAACTTCATCTCCTGCTCCAGCACTGCTGTATAGCAGAGCAGAGCACGTAGTGCTTTCCAGCATGGCTATCAGCCAGAGAGCCCTGGGGGAAAGGAAAGCATGGGTCTGACTGTGGCACAATAACTCAGGGCAAAAAGTTTTCCTGTAAAATAAATGCATACACAGACTGATGTCTCTAAATCGCAACAATGCAAAGGAAGGTGTCATCCTTCATTGTCTTGCACACATGAGCCATCAGTGAAGAAAGATCCCAAAAATCCAAGTCTTGACTTAAAATAGAAAATAAGAATGAATATATTAAAAATCATTCCTTCCTTCTTTCTACATTAAAAACCATGCAAGGTCACTTATAAAAGACTACCTATTTGTGAAAGGCTCATTTTAAATGTGTTTAAACAACATTCTGAAATTTCACTTGAGGTCTCTGTCATATTTGAACACTTATCCACCTAATAAAACAGCACTTATTAGACATGATCCTCCTAATAGCAAAAACTCAAACATTTCAATGCATTCTTCGCACAGTAAATCAATTCTTGCACCAATCTTGTGAATTTTTCCTTTGATTTTGACTTTTACTGTTAGACTAAAAATAGATGTTTCCACTGTCAAAAACTTCCTGTAAATAGTTAAAATGTAGTAGCAAACACAAGGTATTTGTTCTAAGGAATGTATGTTCAGGGAAGAGATAGAACTGCTACCTGAGGAAGGACACCAAGCAATAAACCTGGCTCTTTCTTATCAAGATAAATTTTCCTCAGTCAGAAGCTATAGAGAAGCATCTGTCCACAGTGGCACAGAATAGCAATTAAGAGTATAATGTGTACCTTGCATACCATTAAAGCCTTGGGCACTTCTGTTGGGATGATTCTGTAAGGCATAAGAACCCCCTAAGTGCATATTTAACTCACTGGGGGGTTGTATATCCAAGTAGTTACTTGAAGTTAATCTCCCATAAGCCAGAATGGCAAAAAATTCAATTTCAAGAGTTGGGGAAAGTTTTCAACCTATACACAGGCCAAAGAATGACAAGTATGTTACATAGTTTCAGGAAATGCTTGGAGAAGAATAAAAATGTAAGTAAGATACACCAAGGCATGCCTACTATACCATGCTACGAATAGAGCTTTTGCTGACCTGCCTAAACCACACTTAACAAAGGTGCTTCAATTTCTGCTAGAAGAATAACACAGAGCACTATACAGGCTAACCACCCCCAGTGCTCAACCACATGAGCCATCAGTATAATGAGGTCTTGGCAGGATGAGGGGAAGGGGAGGAAGGTGTCTTCCCTTGGTTACACTTCAGCTCGATTTCATGTGTTCTTACTTCTTCTGGCTTCCCACTGCCTGCACGCCCTCCCCAGCATCAAGTGGCACTGGGACATGGGTTTTCACCCACTGGACCCTGGAGTTGTGATGCACCAGCATCCCAGGGTCTTGCCCTGCTTTAACACTCACAGAGCTGAAGCCACAGCCAGTGAGGACATGGGCATGAGGTTGCTGGACACAGGAAAACAAGTCCCGGACAGCTCTGGACAACACAAGCCAGGGCATCCCTGTGGGCTCTGCTCTCCAGTACAGTGCAAACCTACAGCACTCTACCTGCAACAGCAAAAATGCTGAGCTTCTAATTCCCTTCTTCATAGTCACTGAACCACAGGCCATCATTCATAAGCACAGCAAAGATATTCAAAACTCTACAACTCCTCAAGAATTCTAGATCAAAACCGAGCAACTTCTCTTCCTGGTGTCCTTGCTTTTTCCTGCCTCATCTTGCCCCCTGACAACCTGCATAGGTATGAGTAGGTTCACATTTCTTTATTGCTGTGCAATGCCATTACTTCCCCTGGTAAGTGATTGGTTTTTATAGGCAATGAAATTTTCAGAGTCAACAAAAACACTACCATTATAGAACTTACAAATATATATAGGTTGTAAAGTTAAACTCAAAATTCCTGCAGTTGTTATAAACCACCACACTACTTTTAAGGATGCAGTATAATTAAAATCACACCTTTTAGCATAAACACCTATTATAAGGCAGGTCGTAATCAATATGGTAGTTTATACCAATTTCTAAACACTGAATAAATATGCAAACATAATTCGTTTCCACATATGTGATTATAGGTTGATTAGAAAACACCAATCCCATAATCACATTTGGCCAAATTTTGATCTACGAAATTGCCTGATGCTTGAAAATGAACACCTTCATAAATATTGTGCATACATTAGGCTGCTGTTTTCTGGCAGCTTTTAGAGAGACAGTTTGGAACATTTTGTTTGGCAGGTGGCTTCTTCTCACAGATACAGATCGTAGAAACATGAGAAGACATTTCCAAAATTACCAAATCATCCGCTTTGTAATAAAAAGAATTGTTTTTATCAAATTCAAGAGTGAATAACTACCAGATGCATACTTAGTATTTTGACATTTTGACTATCTAAAAGTTCCATACCATTTGCTAATCACTGTGTTTGAAAATATCTCCAGGGCAGGACAAAGTAAAGGTACAGTCTTTCCAGTCCTGGTGTTAGAGCACTACAATTTGTGCGATTAAAAACCCAACCCAAAACAAAAAACCCAACCTGAAACAGTTAGGAACTGTAAACTGAACTGATAAATGCAACTTTGGTCCTACAGCTCTGAGGATATTAATTAATTTACAGATTATATTTAAAATTTTACAGAAGTGGCTTTGTGTATGGGTAATCTACTAATTATAACCATTATTAATAACAGGAGGAATACTTATCCTCACCCAAGGGAACAAGCTTGCTCTTGTTTGGATATAGAAACACCTGAAAGTTGATCTTTTTGTCCTTATAACATATTCCTTATGCATATTTTTCTCTGATTTTAACTTCAGCCATGACAACTGACCTGGAAAAGCTCTCATTGGTTTCTTTTTTCAAATATGCATATTAGCTAATAACTCAAAATGAAAACCACCTAACACTAAATTAAAGAATGTATAATTAATTATAGTCAAATGGTGGGAGCAGAGTGCTCACTCTTCTGTAGTACCAGTGGCAGAGAAAAATAGTCAACACCTACCTTAGTTTTCCAACATAAAGCAAGATTTACTGGTGATACTAAAGCTACTTGGTATGTTTGTCTCTGTATGGTCTATTATCAAAAGTGCATTATTGTTTCTTAATTTTTTTACTCAATATTCTTTAAAATTTTTCATTAGTCTTCCATTCTTCTTTGTTAGCTTTTGGTTATATTTCTCCTTTATAACAAACCTAATTTTAACACTGATAATAGTCATGATACTTGTACATGGATTTCACAATTCCTTTTTTTCCCTTCTCATTTATACCTCAGAGACCACTGTTTTTAACACATGAATTAAATCCACTTATTATAGGGTTAAACCTTTGACTCTCAAAGTAAACTCTATCCCAGTCCAGTCAGAACTACTTACATTCTAAGAGCAGTATATACTGTTCTATTAAAAAAGTGCCTTTTTCCTGCTTCTCCTATTTAACATTTCTTTTCACCTTCTGCTCATCCCAACATTATCCCTGCTTATTGGGCCTATTCTGCCAGTTCTGACAGCGACTGGCAGTTTAACCCAGCAGTTAATGGCAGTATTTCTCCCACCTCATGTGTTCGGATGCCACAGCAGGACATTGCACATCAGCAGGCTCATTTCTCACAGCACCTTTAGTTACACATTTCACCATCTTTCTCCTTCTTCCATTCCTCCACCTTTTATCTTTACAGTGACCTGAGTAACAATGAGCATTCAAGGATTTGCTTTAAAATACTTAGTGTTTCATTACCAGGATCATAAGGTCTTGTAACTGCTTACTCCTCTGAGAAGGGGGTGTCATTTGAGTCAAAGCACCCACTGTGATGCCATGCCCTTGACAGGAGGGTGCTTTAGAAAGGACCACGGTCACATCTTGTTTCGTTCCTGGTGACCCTTCAATTTCAGACTTACAGACTCAACTGTGGACATCCTTCTCTTTCAAGGTATTTCCTGCATCAATACTTAGATTCTCATTACTTTACATAAAAACCTGTTTAGAATTAAAAAAGAAAGAAAAAAAAAGTTTTCTGAGAAAAGAGAGCTTTCCCAGTAGTATCCCCAAATTCAGTAAAAAAGGCCAGTTCAGAGCAGCTTTTCTCTCCTCTACAAAGCAGTACAGGTTTTTAAACCTCCAAAAGCCTTCTTGGCCTCTCCATAAATTTAAATTGGGTAGAAGTTAAAGGGGATGGGCATAGCAGAGCAACAGCATTCAGATCAATGCAATGACAGACACCAATAAAAGTTTCTGAACTATAGAAAGAGCTGCATGAAAGGAACACTAAATTGGAAAAGCACTTCTTCCAAGATGCACTGGAGTTTAGCAAGAGAGAGAAACCTCACATTACATCATCACAGATAATAGTGTCGCTTCAGATTATCTGCAAATTCCGTAAACCACAATGTTTAGATGTCCTATCTTAAAAGTTGGCAGCAGGAAACCACATACTAACTTGCCTCCTGATTCTTTGAAGTGGCTTTCCTGTAAGCAAAACTAGAATGGAACTGAAATGCAGAATCAATTATTTTTTTCTAATTCAAATATATTTTAGTCATTCTCTCTTGTTTTCTCCTGCCACACCTTGCCATCCTCACTCTCCTGTAAGATTTCTCTGAGAAATAGGACCTTTTGACACTACTGTTATAAAAATAAACATGATTCAGGGTGGTCTGGATGAGATTAAAGTATCCCTTTTCTATCCTCTAGTTCATGATCTTGCTTAATCCACTAAAATAAAATTTAAAAAAAACTTGATACTCTTAACCCCTATAAGTATCTCTTGAAAAATTAGCACAACACTCAACTCTATCCACACTATTAAATAAAGAAAAAGTAGCTGGAAAGTAGAAATAAACTTTAGAAGGTTGACACTAAATATGATTCTGTAAGTTCACTAGTCTACTACTAAGCATTTTAGTTTCCAAAAAGACAGTTTAAAAAACTTATTTTAGAAATTTTTCTTATCTTTTTTCTTGGATGAAATAACAATACAATATTTAAGAAGTATGAATCCAGTTTTGAATACAGAAAAGATCCATCATAAAAAAAATATGCTGAACAAAGACAGCTGAAGCAAAGCTGTCTTGAATCTTTATAACCAAAAAAAGAGAATTAGTAAGAAAAAGCTGCTACTAGCATACAGTTATTGCCTCCCTACCATAATGTGAATACATTTAGGTTTTATTAGCAAGGGTATATGAGTATAATTTGACATTTATACATCTTTGACATCAGTAATATTAACAGCAAAAAAATTTAAAAAGGCTTTAAAACATGCTAAATTTGGAGTTTGAGCACACAAGGAAAACTGAACAAACACTTTAATTTATTCCATTTCACCAACAGAGTTTAATGGTTCTAATAATATTCCAAATAATACACATGCTTATAATAACTAGAACAGTATCTTCTGCTTAATCATTAGTATATGAATATTAACATTACAAAATACTACATTTAAGTATTTCTAAGTACGGCTTTATTTATTTATATAACCTAAACTGTACCCGGAATCACGCAACAGTCACCCTGAGATTATACTATATTGCAAACATCAGTACAGTATTAAAAAGACAATTCTTTTAAATTATTAAAGCTGACACAGAGGGAGGAAAAAAAAATCATACAACTTTCAGTGATCTCTATCTGACTACCAAATATAACAGGTACTTCTGAATCCTGCTATCAGAGAAGTATATACAACCTGTTTAGCCAACAGGTGATTGACTGGCTATCTGGAGTTTGAAATATTTTCAGTCCTGACCCTCGCCATTATCAATAAACAATAACCAGAAGGCAACAGTTATCCCTGAACAACTTCCAGGGTAGTGGGTTTTTCCCCTCAAAGTCACAACCTACTGAACTAGACTTCTCCATTACAGACATCCAAACGAGCCAGGTTCTCAGCAAATGTGCAAGTGGTGCACGGCTACTGAAGACAAGATTCAAATAGCAAGTCTCTGAATGAAACATGTCAGTTCCTAGATAAGCACAGACAATGAGGTTCATGTTTCAGAGTCTAGGATGTTCTGTATATGTAAATTCTCCTATGATTCAAAGTCAATGAGCCTAGTTTGAATTATTACAAAACAATGACCAAGAACCTAACCCTGATGCCTGTTTACATCACATAATAAAGATAAGCAAAAGGTTACCTGCACTTCTGCCAGCCACAATCTAAAAAGCCAGCTACAGAATGCCCATTCCAAACAGCCACACCACACTAGGATCTTAGTTTCTGCCTCCACATATAGCATCTGTGTTGTGCCATGGACCAGCCAATGTGTACTTGGTATTTTGTACCCACTTTACAGCCAGAGCAAAGGTTTGCTGCTTGCCACAACCAGTTATGGCACATAACAAAAGTCAGAGCCGTATTAATCTGTAAAGCACTCCTTATATCTTTTCAATTACAGAATGGAGGCAATTAATTAATTTCCAGGCATTGTAAATTGGCAGTAATTTGGAATTGTAACCTCTTTTTTTAACCCCTAATTACACATCAGGCAAGTAACTCTGGTTCTGAGAAAATGCCTGAGTCAGAATGCAATGCTGTATAAAGACAGACACTTAGTTTTCCTTCTTCCCTCTTTAATATTTCTTCTGTAGAATTTATCTGTCAAAAAAAGCAATAAATTTATTTAATGATTTGCACTTTCCACTAGCAGTCTGACATTTTTGCTAGGTAACGCCATATCTTAACACATAATTTTCACTAGAGCATTGTCCACATCACTATAAGAAAAAGTTATTGTTCTTAAAATAATTTTTCCCTGAATCATATGCCATAATCAGGGAAATTTAAAAAAAAAAAAAGAGAGTCATTAGAAGGATGTAGGAAAGTGAAGTTATTTAATCTCTACAAAAATTATATCTTTCTCATAAGGTGTCCCAGTACTGATTTTATTAACTATTAATTTTTAATAGTATTCAGGGTCTCAGATTTTGATTTTGAGATTCTACAGAAGATGAAAATGTCTGCCTAAAGTTTTTATTATAATTTCATTACTATTTTTGGCCTAGTGAATCAGTACCTAAACAATCTGGTTAGTTTACCTAGATGTAGTATGGTGAACCAGTAAATCTAGTGGGAGCTGGATACTACTAATTTTCAAATGAGTTACATCTGGATGGGTTTTTATATCAATAGAAGGTCAGTTCCTGGACTTCAACAGACAAAGAACCATTTGGGAAGTAAGAAGTTGTCAAAAAGCCTCTTTAGATTAGAAGCTTTAATACAAAGTGGTGTGGAGCTCTGGATTTGTTTCAGAAATAAGTGATTAAATGTTTGCTTTCATAGGAATTACAATGAATATGCACAATGCAGAAGCCATCCGCTGGAAGAGTTTTATAAAAGATTAAACACTGAGTATACTGGAAAAATTCTATGGGAATGTTTTGCACAATTAGAAGCTAGTGTTCTAGTGCGCAAAGCGGCACACAGAATGGGGGGGAGGGGGAGGAAGAAAGCACAAGCAGCTCTTTAATCATAAATCCTGTGAGTTCAAAAAAATTCCTGCACACTGTCAATTTTACATTGGTCTAGTTTGTAAACAAACAGCCTGCAAGGCAAGAAACAGGCAAGCCTTTTGCTCATCTGAAGAACTGATGGGTTTACACAATCACAGAAGAATCCAAAAGAACAAGACCAAAGTGGACCTTGGTAATTATCTAGTCCTCTTTATCAAGAGTCTGCCCCATTCCATTGGTCAAACTAACTCCCAGAATTGTCATTCCCCAAATAGTATTTTTAATAGCTCTTTCTTCTAAATCAGCCTATACCCCAAATATTTTATTGGAACTAGGGAAATCTGAACTATGTGTAAAATAAATAACTAGGAAGAAATCAACATGTTTAGCAAGTGTTCAAGTAAAAAAATATTTGTAAGGAAATGTTTTAAGATTACTGATTTACAAAGTGAAATAGTTTACATTTACAAAAACACTCAAACTTCAGAAAAAACAAGCACTTTTGTACAAACCAGACACTTCAGAGTAACTCACTATCCATTACACACAATATTCATCTTAGAAACTTTCCATACAATATTGCTTCTACTCCAGATGGCTACCATCTAGTAGCTATCTATTTGCATTAATTTGCTTAATTATACTTCTTACTGACACATATTTCCTGTGAGACAGAAGATTAAATTTTTTTTGTCAAAAGTATCCATAAATCATGAAATTCTGCTTTCTAAGTTTTGCATGCTGTGGGCTAGCTAAATAATGCTGATTCTTTTTTCAATCCAAAACAGCAGCCTCAGCTTTAAAATACAGCAAAACCTCTTCAGTTTTCCAAAACCCTTCTTCAAAAGGTTTGTGAACTACAGAATACAATTAATTGACCTGGGAAACAGAATCCCAGAACAGCTGGGGTTGGAAGGGATCTCTGGAGATCGTCTAAGTCCAACACCTCTGCTAAAGCAGCATCACCCAGAGCAGATTGTACAAGAACACATCTTAGTAGTATTTGAATGTCTCCAGAGGAGTCGTCCCCACCACCACTCTGGGCAGCTGGTCCCAGTGCTCTGTCACCACAAAGTGAAGGCGTTTTTCCTCATATTAAGACAGAACTTGCTCTGTTCCTGTTTGTGCCCATTGCCCCTTGTCCTGCCACTGCGCACCACTGAAAAGAGTCTGGCCCCATCATTTTGACAGCCGCCCTTTAGAAGCTTGTAAGTGTTGATAACAACTTTTTAATTTATAAGTAAACTTTTTAATTGATAACAACTTTTTAATTATGTATAACATTAAAGAGCTTTTCAAAACATTGTCCAAAGTCTACATCACCCTGTGGATCTGGAAGTAGACCAAGCAAATTGTTGTGGCCACTCTATCAGGTCAAGCCTTCTCTTAAGAAGTGCTGTAGGATGCTTAAATAAGCAAGTAGGTTAAGAACTCTGATCTCTTAAATTTCCAAGACTATACCTATACCATTTTTACTTCCAGTTTGAAAAGAAGTTGAGGTTCCCAAGACTGTTGTTTGCTCTAATTTCTATTAAATTCCAATAGAAATGTGTGCCCTGTATCACCCAACACTTACTAGAAATCTTTCCCAGGGTCATCTCTTTGTGAATGAAGCTCTTTGGTGCGTATTGCTGCAGAACCTACCAGTCAGTATGCCATGCTTCATTGTATCACACCGCTTTGCCTCTCAAAAGGCACCCCAGCCTCACTGTAGTGCATCAGCGAAACAAGCACCTAAGAAACTTTTCTTGGGAATCCTTCTCTCCTTGGGCCTTGACACTTTTCCACTATCCTTCTAATCCTGTGTTATTTTCTACTGCTCCTTGAGACACTGCCAAAACAAAAGGATTTTGCTCAGAAGAGCCAGAAGAAAAATACTTAGACTCTTCTCATAAGAGCATTATTCTTATTTAGCAGTAGTACAGGATTTGCACCTACTCTTTCAGCCATTCAGGCATTTGGACTAAAAAAAATAATCTAAGTTTGCTATTGAGTGGATTTTGAAACACAAAACAAGCAGAAAATTACAGAAAACAATAGCCAAATATAATGAACACTGAGAAGAAAAATATCAACCATATTAAAGCTTTGCAGTTTGGCATGACAGGTGAGTATTTCTTTCCTTCAAATATCCCAGTAAATCAGAACAATGGTGCTGATGGCATGGTATAATTGTCTCCGATATGCTGCAGTGACTGTTATTTATGGTTGTTTATAAAATATGCTGTCAGAATGGCAGGCTGCCTAGGATTGTCCTGTCTTCACATGCCCTTTCATGCACCAAATCAAAACAAAAAAAAAACAGAAAAAAACCTCACCAAAAGTTTCAACTCTACACTCTTGAAATGAGACCACTTCCTTCAGAAAACAATTTGTTATATTAAACATCTACTATTCTTAAGTACACTCTGTGAATGCCTACTATAAAAGATATTTGCAGCTTCAGCAAAATATTTCCCAAGTTCTCTCAGCAAAAGCTCAAATTCTGTATATAATGCCGCTTATACTGTTAGCATTATGCGTGATATAACTCAGAATTATGAGCTTTTATTTGGGTCTTTCACAGGTGCCTATGGAAATGTATCAACCTGCTCCCACACAATTTTAAAAATACTGTCTTGAATACTCAATACCTGCAAGATATCTTTGAAAATATCTATGTGAAATGTTTGAAGTATAATTTTCTTAAGCATAGCAAATATCTGCTTTGACAATTATGCCTTTTATCTATACGAGAAAAAAAGCAACAACAAAATGGAAAAAAAAAACCTGTATAGACTTCAAAAAAGGAAATTTTAGAATGGATGTTTTCACTTTCAAAAAAGCTTTAAGCAAGTAGAGTTTTCAAGTCCATTAAACACCATCCACACATGAGCTTCCTAGGTTAAGTTGCGCTCTTGCTCAAAACATGGCTTTACAAAGAGATGCAAGATAGGTGGAGCTGTTTGGTTTGAAGTGTGAAGTAACACCACAGGCATTCAGATAAGGTAGATCTGCAATCAGCGGTGTTGATTTTTTTTAATGTTCTGACCCCAAAAGAACTGCAGCAATGCCAGCCACTTGAATCGAATCTAAGAGTGATAAAGTAAGCAAGTTGATTTATTCATACATCCTTTCATACATTTTTGATGCTTTGCACATTCTGGATAATATCTAATAAAGTGCAATTTGTCAGTGGAAATATATCATAAAAGAATGAGGGAAATAATCACTTTATTTACTGTGTTCCAAATAAATATGAGCTATCTAAAGTGTTAGTTTTTCTTACCAAGTATTTAAAAATGATAATTAAATATAAAATTACAAGCTATACTGCAGTGAAGCTGTTATATTCCTCTGGGGTAAGTAGTTATTCTTCAAAATAATCATTAAAAAAACAGTTTAAAAGTTACATTCACATTTAGTTCTTGGGTTCCTAAAAATACACACATATAATAAATACATGTTTTTTAATCTAACAGCATTTTACCTCCTCTAAGCAACCTAAACTAAATGACATGGAGGAGATGCTCAAGTTTGATTACAAGCTTCTTGCAAATTCACAAATGAAGGGAAGGTAAATTGATTGGGATTCCAATAACGATTCTGGTGTGCCTGATCCCACTCACTATTGACGATACCTTACCACAGTACTCATTTTTACCTAAGACTGTTACTTGCAGCAATCTTTTCATAATTTTCAGACAGCCTGAGCCTTGGGATTAGTCCCAGAAGCCCAACACAATACCAGCCTCCTCTTTCATTTGCAGCATATCAAAAGAGAGTTCACAGGTAACATGCTTAATTTTCTTATGCCATTCAATCCAGTTGGAGACACGTATCATCAGCTTGAGTCTTCCTATATATAAACCCTGTATCTTAATGTTAACTAAGGTGCTTTAAAACATCTTCCTGCCAACATCAGTAAATAGCATCTGACTGATGTCAGACAGCACCTGACAGATGACAGATTACCTTCACACATCTCTGCATGGTTTTATCCAGATATGGAAGCCTGAAACACAAGGAAGTTTACAAAGTATGATTTCATTCGTGAGAAAAAAAAATTAATTTTGAAACTTGGAATAGAAAACTGAAAGCATTCGTATTTTTATTTAAAAGGATCAACGACATTTCCTTCAAAAGCATCCAAAGTATTACAGTATGAATCAAAAAATATGAATAAACGTCCCACTGCTTTAACTTGAATCTTTAGTTGCAGCTTGAAATTTCTCAGCATCATGAGAAAAGTAACATAAACTCAGTGTGATCCTGGCATTCAGAAGTTTATTTACAAGTATTACCCAATGAACTACTTGCTGAGCTCCTGCATTTGAGTTTAACTGTACTATTTCCAGCTATGTTTTCAAAATACTACATCAGTAGTACCTATATGTTTTAGCTGATTCCTACTATAAAACTTAACTGGACCCAGAATTCTCAAGAAAGTCGAGCTACCAAGAAAGATGACTAAATAGAGGACAAGCATCTACTTTCAAAAAAACCTTTACTGTCTTCAGGTTTAGTTGTTAATGCTGTAAAAATATAAGTACTCCCTGGCTGTTGGACAGAAATCCAAAGCACAGGTTTTGTTACAGAACACGACACCTGTAACTTCCATGACTAAACTCAATTTGCAGTTGAAATTGAAAAGAATTCATCTCCTGAAGTTTCCATCCTGTTACTACAGAAGTTGCAGGTATTTTGAGCAGACTACTCTCTGCAAAACAAGACGTTTCCTCATCATGGGACTACACAAATTAATTCCCAGAAAAAACGAAACTAGATTAAACAAGCTGTCAGATCTATGAAATTTCTTAAGATTTTACAGAGTACAGCACAGCCTGGCATACATTATTAAGAAATCTCAGTGTCACAGTCAGTCACATTTATCCCAGGATTTGACTGCTAGTAGTGACAGATGTCATCCTGCTCGCATCACTTCTTGCTGATCACAAACATGGGAGTTGGGCTGGGAGAAAGTGTAATAACCCAAAGCCTACCCACCAAACATTGCTACTTGGCAAAGGCAAACCCATGGGTTGTAACCCTCAATATTTCACTACTGTCTCTAGAAACAGTAAGAGACTACAGATTCTATTAAACCATTGGATCTCTGTAAGAACATCCCCTTTTATAACGTACTAGGAGACACATTTAACATTATTGTGTTAAATCAAAATACTCAAAGATCACTCAGAACATGTCACTTAAGCTCAAGCTATAGAAATCAGATGCTGACACCAGCAATTATCCAAAAATCCAGGTCCAAATTGTGTCTGTCTACACAAGAAATGCTTAAAGTAGAAGGACACTTTCTTGTCAAGTGGTCATTAGGATACTGCACTCATCCAGGCATACACTGGAGTACCAAGCTCTCTGATTCCAATTCTCAAAAAGCTATCAAACATTTCTGACTCCTCTCTGTAAATGCAGATTACACAGAGAAAAATTAAACGTATTTTAAACCTGCCATTTACTTATCAGAGGGCCATACTGCATCGGGACCAGTTTTGTCTGAATAGACAGGACTTAGAATGATGATGCTCTCGCTTTAGGGTTTCATGTTCTCAGCAGCCTCTGCTCTCATTGCATCAACTACGTACCATTCAGAATCCAGGGGAGAATAATGGCCTCGATCCACTAAAATAAACTTAAAATAAGGTCCTCTAAAATGTTTTTTTGTAGTTTTCTTTGCAAAAGACTTTCCTGAATAGATCTTCAACTGAACACGCCAAATATATCCTAACCTTAAAATTAGAGGCTTTTATGGAAACAAAGGTGGAGAAATGATAGAAGAGAAACAGCAATAAAATGTGGCTTCTCATTCACATAAATTATAGTAAGATCTTGAATTTAGGAGGGGAAGAAAAAAAATCTACAAGGGGAAAGAGGAGAGATTCAAAAGATGTTTGCCTTTGAGGTAGCAAAATCAAATTCTGTTTCAGAAATCAACTTCTCCATTCATTAAATGAGTAGCAATTACAAAAGAATGGGATTCAAAGGAGAATTCTGCACAACATCTCTCATCCATCTTCATGGTGATTAGTGAGAAGGCTAGAGATAACTACCGCAGCTTTAGCTGGGCCCATGTGGAAAGCAGCAATACACATAGCAGTAGGAAAGAAACAACTAGCCAATTGAAATTTTCCTGTTCTGTTGTGATGCAGCCAAGAACATGCAATACACTGTGATCTGCCTGAACAATAAGGAACTGCATAGTTTTGCCCAAGAGAAGAGACACATTTTTATGAAAAAAAGAATCAAGTAATTCCAGCTCATTGACTAAGATCCAGGAAGTGTCCAGAATCCTGCCCAACCTTCCCCTCCCTTATCCACTGATTGTATATCATCTACTAATCATGTGTTTTATGCTGCTGGCTTGCTTTCAGCACAAGGACAGATGCCATGAGCTTTCTATTAGCACGATACAGACGGTAGCAGCACTTGTAAATCAACATGATGGATTACTCCAGGAAACGAGCTGATTCAGACTGCAGCATTAGGCAACACAGAATGGGGAAGTCTCCTCTATGCTTATGGCAGCCTATCACTGATGTTTTAATTCTTCCTTTGAAAAAGAAGTGTAGATATATTTGGGAAATGTGTTAATTAATTGATTTCTGCTTGTATCTTGCAGTGTTATTTTGCACACGTTTCTACCTGCAGCAGGTTACTGCTTTTGTACTTACCTGTAGAAGAGTTATTTAATCCACAAGTACTGAAATATGCCAGGGTTTATTTAATACTATACAAAATTAACATTCAAGTGCACAACAAGTACTTTATAGGCAAAAAAAGAAGTAATAGTATTTATACAGTTGTAGTTTACAAACACCATTTTAAAACAGACAATGTTAAAGCATCCTTTAGAAAGAGAAATCTTATTTTTCAATGATGATGTAATCAGCATTGACTTTCACAGATACAAGGTCATGCAGTAACTGTGAAATGTTTTTGTTGCTTGTTGGGGATTTTTTAAGAGCAAAGAAACCTACAGAAATTCTTTGCAGCATTTCAGCAAATACAACTCTAACACATGCGTTGTGTTCAAAAAGTTGCATCTGATTTTTCAATTTCCTTCTAACCTTCCTAAAGGTTAGGATTTCAAATCAAAATGGATATTTACAGAATAATCTTCCAACTTTCTCCTGCCAGAAATTCCTCTCCCTTAAAAAGAAAAAAATAATGTGGGAGTGAGTTTTGATGATTCAATGCAATACAGTGGATTAATACGTAAAGCACAGCAAGAAAATTAAAAACAGAACTACCTGAAAGTTTGTGGTAAAGTTGGTTTTCATTTTCTTATTCTCTCACAAAGCACATGAACTGATCTTCAGACTGCAGTATCAGGTTAATACAGATATATGGGAAATATCACTGGATTAAATCAATACAACACACAGCATTTATTCTAGACATCAACAGCTGGCAACAAAAAAGTAAAAGACTCCCAAGGAAGTCACTGGATTTTGGATGAGCTTCTCAAATGATGAAGTCAACCAAAGGAAGAAAGAGCAAAGTTTCCTCTATTTTCATACCAATACACTTAGACTCTGAACCAGCACAAGAACAGTAAGTCATAGGAAAGATGATAATCATCTACTTTTTTTAATCCTACAAATATTGTCACCTACTTCATGCCTATTTTATTCAGTCCATGAGAGGCACAAGGATGAAAGCGACAATGTAAGAGCTACATGGGCAGCGTACAGCCCTGTCTTTGCTAAAAAAAAGACTGGCACAGGACTTTATTCTCTTTTTGATAATGCCAGGATCGTGCACAAGCTGATTTTACTGCAACAGTTCGTTCTTTCTTTGCAGTGCTTGGCAAGCACCTTTGTTTCTCATTCTGCCCTTTATGAGACTAGACATCAAAAGGCTAGGGCTCATACTACTCTGTACTCCAACAGCAAACACAACACATGAATAGGACAGTGTACCATGGATAAGAAGCATCACTAGCCATACCAACCTACAAGGGCAAAAAAAATACACTATTTCAGCTTAAAATATTTATCAAGATTAAATTTTATCAGAATACTTACGAGAAAAACAGCGAATTTAAAAGGCAGCAGTGTCTTTTATTAACAAGAAAAAGACTATACAAATGTTAAATCGTAAAGTAACATTTTAGTTGCTCCTTCAACACCATGAAAATATCATGGTATTCCACAAGGTGGAAAACATTAAGTAATCACACATAACTAAGTTTTGTACAACACAACATAATCCCTACTACTTTATGGGGAAATCAAACTGTCACAAAGTAGGTGCAGACTTCCAGGTGTGTAGATCATCCTGCATGACCCTCGTGCTTGTTTCTTTCCTTTGTGTATGAACAGACACAAACTGAACAAAGGTGCTGATGCCCATCAGTACTGTACGTTACTACCTGTATACAAGTAGCCTACTGAGCTGCAAAACAGATTCCTCTCAGGAAGTGTCATATTGTACTAAAATCCTGAACTATTCTGTGATTAATGCTCTACATTTAGTAGAAAACATGGATCCAATCACTTTTACTGTATCTTTGAATGTTCTATATTGATATTACCTGTGACGCAGATTTCTGTTATAACAAAATAAAGTAAAACATCATTAGATCAGATAGAGCTTCACACTGACCGGGGCATGAACTGCTTCTAAACTATCCAAGATGATCAAATCATGCCTGAACCCCGTGATGAAGTGCAGCACCATGAGGAATCCATCCTGCACACTTTCTTCACTTCAGAAACATGTTTCATGAATGCCAATTCAAATGTCTTATTTAAAGTTTCAATAACTGACTTCAGAAAATAAACCTGGCAAATGCACCAAGGTGCTTTATTTTCTGCATCTGGTTTCTCCACTTCTCTACTATCTCATGCCTTCCACCATATTTACAGAAAGAACGAACATCGACAGCAGATTACTGAACCACAAGAATCGTGTGCAGCTCCAAGCATGACCAATCACAAGCACCATTACAAGGTGCCACAGCATGATAGTTCAAGCCCTACCACACAGCTGCTCTGACTATCAACCAGGCAAAGAAAAACTTCAGTGGGAACCCCATATGACACACAAAAATATTCGTGACCGTTATCAACCACAAGAGGCCAAATTCCAGTAAGCAGGTCTTGGTGGGTTAGTTGGGATTTTTTTCATCTATTGAAGACTTGCAGATTTCAAAGGATGAAAAGGAAAACCTTTTCACTTTTAAAGAGCCTAACATTTCCTGCCAGGCTAAGGGAAGTTATGGAAAATGCATATTACTGAAAGTAGCCAATAATTTTCATCATGAAACCACATTAGAGTAAACGACTCCATCAAAAAAGGAATACCTGAACTTTCATCATCATGCATTAAAACCACTTCTAGGTGACAGGAGTGCTATTTTCAGTTTAAGTACAGTCTAATTTTTTTTTTCCTTTCAACAGCAGGATTTCCTAATACTAAACAATTAAAAATACTAACTACTAATGCATCAATTCAATTTATGCCTTTTATCAATTTGTCATGTACCCCTCTAATTAGAAAAAATCATTTGTGACATATACTAACAACAGAAGCTGTAGCATCTTCTACGTTGAAGATGTTTTCTCCAATTTACTACATGTTGATAATGATAATATACTATAATTGCCTGTCTCTTTGAGTGGAGCATTTATTAAATGGTTTTGTAAATACCACTTCTGAAACAAAAACTTCCAGCTATGCAAAGTTTCTAAAAATTGATAGTTTTAGAAACATCATCATGAATCCTCCTAATGTGACTCAGCACTCCAGTCTTGTAGTATTTTTTCAGCTCACTGATCCCCAAGACAGCTGGACCAAAATGTAAATACATGAACAAACTGCTGAAGATCAAAGTGCCACATCTACCAGTAAGTTTGCTTGGGGTTTCTGGTATATAAATACACATTGAATTTTATCAAGGGCAGAGTACATGCAAGTTTCCGTAAACCCAACTGAAATTTCTGCTGCAGAAATCAAGACCTTTTTAAAGGTTTTTCCACTTCTATTGTCATGTTCTGATAAATGCCTGCCTAAAAAGTTGCCTTACAGCACAGAGGAAGGTTTGTTTGCTTCTCTAATAATTCCCAAGATAAAAATTTCACAAGAAAAGAAGCCACCTTCCTAGAAGAGTCCAAATGGTCTCATGGCAAATCGTTAACAGTCTAACTGCAACTACTGGTTAGAAAGAAAAATAAAAGTGTTACTTATATACTAATAGAAAAATTTCCTCCATTGACAGATTCGGTAGGTTTGATGTTGCACTAGACAGTTAAATTGTCTTAGAGGTGAATTTCAGACAGTTTCCATCCTTGCAGACAACAAGGACAGATGGTTTAAATCTGCATCATTTCTTTGAGTTATTGGAAAAAATGCAAATTTATTCAAAGGATCCAGATTTGTGTCTTCCTTTTCCTGCAAAATATAAATGAGAGGGATGGAAATATGCTTGATAAATAATTTGAGTGAAATTTAATTGCAAACTAGAATATTGCAGTAACTAAACAGCTCTAGGAATTCCTGTAGGATCAGCATGTCATTTTACTTTTCATAGGCCTCAGATAGGTACGAAAATAAATCCTTCCCAGAAGATATAGCCTGGAAAGGAAAAGCATCAGGAGTTTTATAAAAAAAAAATCAGAAATGGGCTTTAATCTTCAAAAAGACCATGTGCACTGATAATGAACTTCAAAATCAGCTGAAGGTTCATCTATATGAGAACTCCGACCACCCTGAACTTGATCCAGCTAATCCAGAGTGACATCCATGGAAATGTAGTTGGAAAACAAAAAACCCCCAAAAATATTTCTCAAGGACCCACATTGTTATGAAGGGCACAGTGCACAACTACAGGTGCCGTTGCACAGGTGGGTCTTCCTCACTACCTCAGCACAGCTTCATCAGATGTTCCTTGCTCTAGCCTGCCATAGTCTGTGTCTGGAGAAAGTGAGAATAATGCCACCACCAGCCACCCATTCTCTTCAAGCAATAGACAGCCTAAACCAGAGTTTTTGGCACCCCAGAAACAAAAAGAACAACGCTGTGCAGGATTCTCTGACAAAAGCAGTGCAGCATGGGACAATCACACCTAACACTCGTCCTGCATATCTAGGTGCACGTCAGGTTCTACAGACCCCAGAGACACACAAGATCCATTCTACTTTATTAACTGAACACTGGAAAAACATTATTGCATTTTGCCAATTTCCTCATGAATATTAACAGCAGAATATCCTTTACAAGTTGTTTCAAAATAGGAATATAAATGGCACCATGGAACTCCAGCATGGTCTTTTGCATGGTATAGGTCCCAGATTGCCCAACTTTTGCACTAGTTTCTCATCTGGGAAAAAAAAAAAAGTCCAGTTCTAATTTTACAATAACCAGTGACCGATGGGGAAAGTGGAGTGCCTGGTAGTTTTAGTGGTGGCTAATTAGTCTTTTGGTCAAAAATTAAGTAAAGCAAAAATATCTGGGTAACTAAAACCCAAGCACTGTATATTTTTTGGATATGTTTTTTTCTGAAAATGCTGATGTATTGGTCAAGTTGATACTTTCTGCTGACACTCGTAAAATCATAGAATGGCCTAGATTGGAAGGGACCCCAAGGATCATAGAGCTCCAACCCTCCCGCCACAGGCAGGGCCACCAACCTCTACACAAGGTTGCCCAGGACCCCATCCAACCTGGCCTTGAACACCTCCAGGGACGGGGCATCCACCACCTCTCTGGGCAGCCTGTTCCAAGCACCTCACCACTCTCACTGTGAAAAACTTCCCCCCAATATCTAATCTGAACCTTTCTTCCTTTAGTTTTAATCCATTCCCCCTTGTCCTGCCCTTGTCTGCCCTTTTAAAAAGTTGATTCCCCTCCTGTTTGTATGCTCCCTTCAGGTGCTGGAAGGCTGCAATGAGGTCCCCCCACAGCCTTCTCTTCTCCAGGCTGAACAAGCCCAGCTCCCCCAGCCTCTCTTCATAGGGGAGGTGCTCCAGCCCTCTAATCATCTTCATGGCTCCTCCGAACCCTCTCCAACAGTTCTACATCTTTCTTGTATTGGGGGCACCAGATCTGGACACAGGACTCCAGATGGGGCCTCACGATGGAGGAGTAGAGAGGGACAATCACCTCCTTGTCCCTGCTGCCACCCCTCTTCTGATGGAGCCCAGGATACCATTGGCCTTTGGAGCTGCAAGAGCACACTGCTGGCTCATGTTAAGTTTCTCATCTACCAGAATCCCCAAGTCCTTCTCAGCAGGGCTACTCTCAAGGAGCTCTTCTCCCAGTCTCTATCTATGTCTGGGATTCTTCCAGCCCAAGTGCAACACCTTACACTTGGCAGTATTGAACTTCATTAGGTTCACCCAGGCCCACCTTTCCAGCCTGTCAAGATCCCTCTGGATGGCTTCCTTTCCTTCTCTGGTGTCAACCACACCACTCAGCTAGGTGTCATCCACAAACTTGCTGAGGGTGCACTCAATTCCATCATGGATGTTATTGATAAAGATGTTAAAGAGCACCGGTCCCAAGACAGACCCCTGGGGGACCCCACTTGTCACCGACCTCCACCTGGACATAGACCCATTGACCACCACCCTTTCCCTAAGTTCTTTCAACCAATTTCTTATCCACTGGATAGTCCACCCATCAAATCCACACCTCTCCAATTTAGAGATAAGGATGTGGTGGGGGTCTGTGTCAAAGGCCTTGTACAAGTCCAGATAAATGACATCGGTTGCCTTCCCTTTGTCTACTGATGCCATCACTCCATCATAGAAGGTCACCAGAGTGGCAAGGCTGTAACACCACCCTAGCAGTATACATGCAACTGTCTATGGGTAAGCACCCATACAATTCTGTAATCAATGTTCTTCATTCCCCCACATACCTCTGTCACTGCACTATCACTTTTAATACTGTTTTCTATCTATTCAGCAAGAAAAGTGTTCCAAATAGTCATCTGAAAAACCTACTACTAGCCCAAATATTGCTAGAACTACTAACTCAATTATGAATTCACTTCATAACTCAAGGTCCACAATATGACTGTCATCCTTCTATTTTCTCAACCAAAATCTTAAATGCTTACAGGAATCTATCATGTAAAACACCATCGCTTGTATCAGCCAATCTAAATCACATTAAAAATTATCCAAACTAACTTGGCAAAAATCTGTCTTCCATCTAGCCTTTTCAGGAGTCATCAATTATAACTCCTGCTTTCAATTCTCATTATTCAAGCCTTTTCTCAATCATTCCATTATTTTGCATGGACTGAACCCTGAAACTGGGTCATAACTGTTGGAAAAAAATGTTCGTTTTCTTTTGAACTCCTGAAAGAAAAGTTTTTTTCATTTTTCTGAAAAAGAGAGCTAACAAAACTCCAGCTTTGAAGATCTTTTCAGGCACTCTTTAGAAAGAAATCTTTGAAAATTATGTGGTTTTTTGAATGTCTTTCACTTTTTGTAACATTTATGTTCATTCAGTTATTTGCCATATATCTTACATTCCATGTATATATTAATTTGATTCAATGCCATTGCCAGACTCTACCAATTTAACCAAAAACTTCCAGCTTCAGATGCTTTTTTTTTTTCCCCATTTGGACTAAACACATTAACCAAAACCTTCCAGCCTTAGATACTTTTTAATGTTCTTTTCTTTCCCATCATCTGACGTTCTGCAATTCTAAACTCTTATTTTCTCTACTTCTGTACTCCTTTGGCAAAACCTAGTTATCTAACATTTATAGAGCTGCATCCAATTTCTCCCTAAAATAGAGCTCCTTGTTTTCAAAAGTAAAAGGGGGTCTTCTGGATCAAAGATGGCATTAGGCTCTTCTCTACCGTTCACTGGATATTTTATACAGCTCTCAATTTTTATTCCATTACCTCAATTTAGTTTTGTCTTCTACTCAGCTTGATCACATTACTTTGTAAGTAGAATCCTGTCAAACACTTCTTACCAAGCTATGACTGAGTCTTCATCTTCACTTTGGATGACGTCCAGATTAACTTTTTTGTTTAGTGATATTCAGCACGCCACAGTCAAGCATTGTCTTTTAGGATACAGAGACATTTGAAATTACTTTCAGACTAGCTGAACAGAGGTTCTAGCATGAAAACTATGTAAATTTTCAAAGATCTCCACAGAGAAGTATATTTTTTTCTTGCTACATATAAATAAGCCTTAACAGAACTGTCATGCTGTTCCTGGGTTTGATCATTATAAAGCAGACACCCACCGTTACCATTTTGTGCTTCAGTTCTTGCAGGATTTATCCATTGTCACTGGAAACGTCCCAAGCTATTGGTAATTCAAACAGCTAAAACTGTATTTGGCATGAAGCATCATTCTCTCCCCTTCTGCCACTTAAGTCTTCCCCAATACGCTAAATACGGAACCATGCGAGTCGTGCCACTGGGCTTCAGTGTTGCCATAGTGGTATTATATTTGTTAGTTTTCCTCCTCAGTTGCTGAGCAACTTTTAGAATATCTTCTAAATACAGTTTCCCATGATAATGCTGTAATAACTTTACATTAACACGAAGCCATGTTTGTTTAATTCATATTTTAGCTTTATGGCACTCACTCTGATTTTGCTGAAAAAAAGAAATACATTCGAACCATTGGGATGGGCTTGAAAACTGTTCTACTTTATAGGCCTACTGCAACATTCTCCCTACTATCTTTCTATTTTGCTAAAAGTATGCAGCCCTCCCACCAAGATTTAATTTGCATCCCTTGTCCTTCTGCCCCCAAAAAGTATTTCCCAGACCACTGATAAATTCTGCTCTTCAGAACAGATGATTAGGCTGGAAAGAAGCTAAAGTATTTGACATAATTTTTTTCCCTTAAGAAGCTTTGATTTTATGCAACTGAATATTTTTACTCTTGGGAATAATTGCATTGTCAGACCTTTACACATATCTGTTTAAAGATTTGAATCAATCTTAGATTATTTCTTTCCTTGAATAATTTTGCATATTATATTTTAGGACCGTCTTCTGTCAATAAGCACACCACTTTTTTGCACAGAATTTCATTAGGTGCTAAAAAAATGAAAATTAAATTCTGAGCATCTTCCTTCAATGCATTTTCAGCTTTTCCAACTTGCGTCTTAAAGCTATTCCTCTGCAAATAGCTTCCAGATGTCTCCCTCCGTACACGTTCGTAACACATAAATACAAAAAATAATCAAATCAGTATTGATTTACAACACAGATAATTATGGATGAATAGGTAGTAACGCTTTCTAATAGAATCCTGTCAATCATTTCCAAGCACTACTTTCTCATTATGTGTTTGCTGAAACTATATGATGGAATTCTGCTGGTGACATTTGAGTGATAGTGACTTTGATTTCAAAGGAAATGTTTCAGGTTCATTTCATTACCTCGGAAAAGTAAAAGCAAATTTGCCTTATAAAAAGCAATTACTTCTTAGCTGACCAGTGCACAATAGCAATATAAAAAAAGATTTCTCATTCCACTATTCAAATCCTAAACTAGCAAACTACTGTTTGATTTTGCTTTAAACCAATTTTACCTTGTTTGAATTGCAAAACCATTTAATCTTCATAAAGTAGGTTATTATAATGGAGATCATATTTTATTGGTACAGTACACCACCCTGGGAAAAAGCAGGGGGGATTTGTGGTTTAAGGGTTTTTGTGGTTTGGCTTTGTGGTTGTCTTGTTGGTTTTAGTTTTTGTTTCCCTAAGGAAGGAATGCTTAAATTTAGAAGACCCACACTCTTTAGGCAAGCAACATTTCAAAAGCTTTTACAAATACCTACAGCAAAAGCATTCAAACTATAACACACACATATAACATGCTATATGCAGCATACAGTCAATATATACGTTACATAAAGGATCTTATTCAGTTAACTGATCTCTTTCCACAACAATCGTTGTAAGAAGATGCACGATAAATAGGTGTTGAATAGCTCCCTCATGCAGTTCTACAATGAATTGAATAATTTCTCTCTTTTATTCCCAGGATTGACAGCAGTAATTCACAACTACTTATATGGCACTGAAGGTATAACATTTAAAGCAGATTCAACATAAAAGAACTCTAACTACAACCATTTCTGGTAGTATCAAAAAATCCCATTTTCTTCCACATTTCTACACAAAGGGAGAATGTTGCATTTTCTGTTACTTGTTAGTCGTGTCTATCAATTTAATTATAGAATTTCCTTGGAGTTATCAACATGAGTTTACTGAGCATCATCAGAGTATTCCACAGAAGCTTCTATTTTAAAGTCACTTTGGAAAATAAATAGATCGATATGCAATTATAAGCATCAGCAACAGGCGTATCATCCAGCAAGCCTAAGCATAATTAGAAATAAAAAGAAAATCACAAGAAGTTGTCATATTCTCTCATCAGATTTTAAAAACTGACTAAAATAAATTCCCTACTTATGTCTGTAATCCAGCATGTCTTGGTGTATAAATTATAGGTAAGAAGAACAATTCAGAGCTTTTTAAGGTCCTGCAATTGAAATAATCTAAAATAAAAATACATAAATTGAAAACAAAATTAAGTGGAAAAACCATGAAATCAGTGATAATACAAACTAGAAATCCAAGAAAAAGCCTTAGAATAGGAGTAACGTGAAGTATGTTGAGCTAAAAGCAGAGCACTTACTCTCTGCAGTTGAATGACACCATGTTTACAGATACGTTTTCGCAACTGGAAGAATCCTTAAAGGATTTTAAAAGGTAGTTCCAACATAATCTCTGCCTTTAAAAAGTAAAGCAGAATAAACAGCTGACTTTTGAAAGAAAAAGGCATTTAACAAGTGATTATTTCACTGTTAAGGATTGCTCAATGTCAGACATTAAGCACCTAATTGTTGCACTTGTGGAAGAGGTTAAGAAGAGAGGACACTTCAGTGCAAAGAATGAAAATATTTGAGAGTCCCCTGAACTGAACAAAGCCTCTGTCTCCTGCAAGACAAAATTCTGCACATGATGCATACAGAGGGGACACCGTAAATTTGAGTTTATGATGGTGACAGATATGGTTGTTATCTCGAAATTTAAATGATGCAATTCATCTCTGTTCCTAGGCTGGAGTAATTTCCCAGCCACACAGCAGCCACCTTCTTAAGAAAAATTCAGATTATCCTGTTACTTCCCACACAACCTAATTCATCTTTTCCCTTGCGTGCATGTGCAAACTTAAAACATTCTGGGACCAGGTCTTGCTTGTTCCAAAGGAGAAAGTAGTGGATATTTCTCCCAGTAGATGGCAAACACCAAAATGCAGGTTTCTCCTGTTTTGTTCCTCTGAAGATCCAAATTAAAATTTTCTTTTTGGGCAACTCCAAAGAAAAAGTATACTTCTGAAGAAAGTTCTATTCCAAAAAACTGAGAAGGGACGGCAACATTTCTCTTAAGTTGTAACTTCTATTTCTAGATTTTCCTCTACGTAAGAAAAATGAGAGATAATAAAGACTTTTAAACTAATATACACAAATCCTTCACACAATCACAATTATTATCCTTTGTAATTTAATACATCCAAGTAACAGGGCAAAAATGGTCAAATTCATCTGGATTTGTCCACATCCCATGCTAGAAACATATGGTGGTACACAAGGAAAAGTCCTTTCTGTCTCCACACGGGACGTGGTTACATCCTGCACAGAGTACCCAGAGCAAACTGTGTTAGAAATGCAAAACGGGTCCTAAAAAGGACTCGAGGTAGACACGTTAGTGAAGCAGTAATTAATTTCTTATACGTTCTTGCAAGAGCGGGTGACCCAAAAGTAGGCACACTTTTGGTCAAAATACGTAGCATTTTTATACCATTTTCCAGTCCGAAATCCCTCCCACCGTTTAACTATAGATTAACAATTTCAAAAGTTTACTGGCTCAACCAAAGTACCCCATTTATGACATAATGGAATACATATTGCACGTCCAGCAAATTCCTGCTTCCCTTAGTGAGAAAAGTTAGTATGTATGAGCCTTTTAACACTTAAACGTCTCTTTTTGTCTGGGATAATCGCTTACTGGCAGGTACTTGATTTTATCTTAACCTTCCCGGTAACTGTCTTGGGCCTAGGGTTGAAGGAATTCAAAAGCTCATACAGGCTTTTGTTTAGATGGTATCAAGACTCCACACCGTCTGTCAGTATTGAGCCACATTTCTTTTGAGTTCCAACCCGTGGCCTCAGTCACGGTTTTAACTCTTTCCAGGATTATCTTTTAGCAACAATATGCTTTATAAAGAACTCCTAATGGGGCAACCTTAATTCCCAAGTCAGAAAAATATACAATACACAAATATACAATACAAAATTTCAATCTGCAAAAGCAACAATTCAGCATTTTCCACAAGTGCAAGCAGCAGAACTTGTCAGACCTTTCTGGGGTTGCCTGAAGCTTTGCTTTAGTTTAGTTGCAACAGTATGCTAAAGACACAGTGACTATTAGCCTCGTTGGTTTAGCTTTGCCTTGCACAAGTATATATTGTACCGTCTATTGTTATATAGTAGTTTTAACTAACAGATAATAGCAAGCATTTTGTCTGTAAGGTCATCTATACAACCTTAAAAAAATACTCAGAACTGCCATGGTATGAGAGGTGAGATCTTGAAAGCATCAGGATGATACAGGACATCTCATGGCTACAAACAACTTATCAGTGGAGTCTGATTCTGATCAACAAAGAATGAAGTCTTGGGTAAAACCAGTTCTAGCAAAACCAAAGAATCCAGCACATGCAAAAAATATCACTTCTCAAGCCTAGATATAATAAGGAACTGCAGACCATCAGAGAAACAGACTGTGTTGGTTGTCACAGGAAACTATCTTCAAGTGTATGTAACTTTGAAGAGGAAGAAAGCATCAATGTTGTGTCCTTCCAACAAAGGAAAAATCGTAATTCATAGATTTACCACAGAAAATTACTTTTAATTGACAAAAAATATGTACACAGTTCTACATACTAAAACCTACACCTAGCTGAACTAGAAAGTTTGAATTTCAGAAACTGAAAGGATAAAACATCTCATCAATATTTTGTACACAAAAGCAACTTTCTGAGATGTCAGCTAATTAACTGGGAGTGCATAACCCAAAATCTGAAATAGAATTATCAGTAGCAGTGTCAAAATTAGGGTGGGTTTTGGTTGTTTTTTTCTACAGAGATTCAGACAATCCCTTCCACTAAGTGACAGATATTACAAAACCAAGAAGAAATAAATTAACACTGTCCTTGAATCAAGACAAATGTCAAATGAAATTGTACATCATCCTCATGAAGAGAAAAAACAAATTATGATGCCCAGATATAAATAATAAATGAGGACAACCAGATATTTCTGAAAGAGACCTGTGTATAAATCACTGTATAATGCAAAATTAGTCCTGGGAGATTCACAGCGATTAAAACCACTCCTTGCATTTAAAAATATATCAAAGAAACAGTTAACACAGCAGGCTGGTTACGAAGAAAATGAGGCAGATGCTTCAATCAGAGAAGCAATTTCATTACTTCATTGAAGGAACTAAACGTCTCAATTAAAATTCTTTTTCCACAATTCTTCCCTGTTCAACATCATTCCTGTGTGACATTGCTATCCCCACATTTTGCATATATTTTTGTGAGAAATTTGAGCATTTTTCATTGTAACATTTGATTTTGCAAGTTGTGATGCCCCCCTCTTAGGCAGAATGTCAAACTTTTTGTAGAACAGAAACAAAAGCTGATTCTTTTTTTTCCCCATATCAAAAGAGATTTTAATTTGTGCTGCACTGAAGCTTCCTTCCATTGTTTCCAAAGAACAATACAAAAATAATTTTACCCAGGCTATCAAAAATGTCCCTATATACTGTTGCTCTATCAGTGCTATGCTTATGAACAATTTTTTTCATAAATTAGTTTTCTTAATGCCATCATTGTATGATTCGAAGCCCTTAATAACCTCACAGGAAAAAAATTCAACAACAAAATTCACGCCAAAGATGGAAAAGAAAGATAATACAAATGACATTCCAAATAAGACTTTATTGTAATAGAAGAAAAACAGTGAATTCAGCAATAACAGGAACTCTCCCTCCATACAGTAATAAGTTTTAGAAGCTGCAATCAACCAGAGATTTGTATCAAATAATCCCAATGATGTTTGTAGATTTCTTGTCAATAAAACAGCCTTAAGAACAATTCCTCTTTATCAAAGGTGTGTGATTTTCAGCTACCTAAGTCCCAACACTTCCAGCAGAAAAAACACTGTAATAACATTTGGTGTCAAAAGGCATGCTACAAGTTAAAATACATCAAGGGGAAAATGCTACAAACACCTAATAAAATTTAAGCTCGAAGATTTCAATGACAAATCCTTTAACACATTACCAAAAGCACATCTCTAACACTGCAGCTGAAGCTCTTAACACCAATGGATCACTAAGACTACACATGTTCACTGCCTCCTGATGTTCCTTTTTCTTTCAATAATTTCAGCCAGAATTAGAAAATAGTTTCTTTAATTCCAAGAAATAAGAATTTTCATAATTTTTAAATGTACACTTAGTCAAAGTGGTTGCAGAAATTCCAAGAATCTCAGCATAGTAATGTAGCCACATAATTAAATCAGTACCACAGCAGACATAATAACCTGCTGCAGCTTAAGTAGAATCAGATGGATGCTCATTAAAATCTAGAGTTGAAAGTTCAAAGGAAAAACATGGAAAAGTCAAGCTGTCCTCAGGTCTGAAACACTTCTTCATGAGACATAGAGGTGATCAAGTCAAATTCAATCAAAGGAAAAAAAAAAGTATAATCAAATTAAAAAAGGAAGAGGAAAAAAAAATAATCACCACATCACAAAGGTAGAGATTAAGGTAAAGCATGCCATAAAGACTTTCTGCCACACAGCTAAACCCACACCTGGCAGGGGCAACCTTCCCACTGGGATAAAGGACAAATTCATTTTCTGTGCTCATCCTCACCTTGTTCTCTGCTGCAAGACTGTCAGCTACAGAAATACCTAGTAGTGGTTGGTATGGCCTAGTTTATAGAAATCCATATCGCTGAAGAAAAATGCCAGCAGCTGATTTACACGAGAGTTTCAACAATCATCAAACGACTTTACAGGCAAAAGAAAGTATTTTTAATATATTACTAAATCCTTAAAGGACTGTGGATGCAGCCAGCAACCAAAATGCACTAAACCATGAACACACGCACCTATTCTGATGGGTTATGTGCTACCTGCCAATTTTAGTCTGGTTATGGCCAGATACTAAAAAAGAAATCCAGGTTGCCACATCCTTCAACGGCACAAAGGTACCCTCTCTATCTGCAGTGTGGACATGCCTACCTAGAAATAAAACACACCCTGAGCAGTGAGCTTGTCACACAGCAGAGACCTTGCCTTTCTCAGTGCTCCTGAAACCAGACCTCACACTCAACTTTTTGCAGAAGCAGACCTGGCACTGCAACCATCCTCTGCTTGGTGATTCTGGAGAGATCCCACACAGATTCTGACAGCTTCAGAAAGTCAAGCTGCTGTCCATAATCACCTTCCTTTACTATGGAACAAAAATACACAGAGTGATATGTCAAACCTGTGACAGCAGGACTCAAACATGAATTTTCATTGCTGTCTGATGAACAAAACACAGGATCAACCAGACACAACTATCCTGGTTCCACAACGCCAACAAAATAACACAACTCACTCCTATGCAATGCGCTCTCCCTCTCAGTGTCTTAACTACTGCTTGTGCACAGTATTGCTTCGGGGCACCTGCTGTCCATGAAATAGTCTTCCCTTGCAATCATTTGGCAGCTTTGTGCTGTTTCAAATGGTCATCATCTCAGTGACCTACTGCAAAAATGAAATGCATTCTCTCCTCTTTCTTGGTTGCTCATACAGAGCCTCCATGGAATTTGAAAAGAATTTATGCATGCTTCGGGTGCCATGAATCCACTTGCTCTGAAGCAGGCGTTACAGCACTGACAGAATCCCAGCGATGAGCAGTCCAACAGGAAGGAAAGCCCAGACTGGGGTTTGCTTAGCAGTCGTACTGCAGCTTGCAGAGGCACAAGAGCTGTTAAGACCCTACTGCATTCCCAGTGTTTCAAAATCTATCAGGTAATACATGGGCTCTCCAGCCTTCCACTATCAACATTTCATTCATAGCTTGCAGCTCTTGGAGAATTTGCAGAGATCTTAGAGAGAGCCTGCAATCCAACCGGCACTTGTCGCAAAAGCCTAAGTCCTTAATAAGTGTTATATAAATGCACAGAGCCGAGCTCCAGTGCCAGGGAACAGCATTAACCTCTTACATAAGCTCTTAATATTTTTCCCCATCAAACCCATGGTTACCAAAATACGGTAGATTAGTAAGGTACTGAGAAACATCACACACGCATAAATTGTCTTTCTTACCAGGTCAGACCAATAAATTTTTTTCTATGAGTTATATTATGCCTCATCTATACACTACAGAGCAGATAATTCAAAGTAAAAAGGCACAAACAAACAGGATTTCTTGATATACTTAGCTCCTTTTCACTTTAAAAGTGCTTAAAGCAAAATCCAACTTCCACAACCAAATCTTCCTTCCCTGCTTCTTGCATTGATTTATTAAAATTGAAAATAAATAGTGAATTAAAATTCAAGGACTAGTCCATTCCAAACATGAGTGGGATATATATAAATATTCAAAAACAGACAAGAAGGGAAAAAAAGAGCCTTTCATAATATAAAAAGGGTTGTGACATCTCCTTTTCTCCTCCTTTCTACAAAGGAATTACTAAGTGACCCTTGTTTGAATTCATAATATTTATATCAGTATTTGTAAAAATACACATAGCAAATTAAAATCTGAAAGTGCTTAAATCCATTTACTATTTGGTTTCTTTATGCAGCATTTAGATAATTTGATTTGCTTTGTTTCTGTTAAGTTTCTGTTAGATATCCATAGTTATTTAAGTCTTTTGTATCTCATACTGCATATCTAAATTTCACACATTTCTCTACCCCCATGTTGCGTACCCAAACATCCCTGTACAGCTTGGTGGAACACTCTAGGTACTGTTCCTCATGGCACTCTGCCACTGAGGAAGGGGAAAAAACCTGAGGCCCAAGCCATGTATCAAAGTCCAAAGAGACCCAAATGACCAAGCAACCCTCTCTTACCTTCAGGTGTTCTTTGGACACTACAAAGACTCCTTACTACAAATTCCAGCACAAAAATCTAACTTTTCCCCTCCCCTTGTCATGCTGAAATGTCTGTAATACCTCCCAGCAGTGCAGTGCTAGGCATGATGAACTGCCTCCACAGAGGTGTGCAGGGGTGGAGAGAAAGGACAAGTTCAATCCTAAACAACCTACATGCAGGCTTCACTTTCATTATTCCCCCTCACTTTGCTGTTAATGAAAAGCAAATAGGCACCACCATAAACATGGGAGACACATCACTGGGTTAAGCTTACAGAATGGACAAAATAGTTTTCAAGGTCTAGAAAAGAAACTGAAGATAAGGAACTAATCCAGAGAGGGAGCTTGTTAAAGTCAAGCTTGTCAAAAGCAGCTAGCCTGTCGATGAAAGAAACGCCTCTAAAATTTATTTGCTGCTTAAACAGGCTAAACTTGGGCATAATTAACTCTGATTACCCTCTACTGAGGAAGCATGTGTGAAACTAGGCTGTAGTGCTCTTCCAAGGAGTTGAGAATATGAGCAATTCAGACTGTCAGTAGTGCTATGATTCATCTTATGACATTTACAAACATATAAATTGAATTTATTGTAATAATTGTTAGTGGTGGGCTGAAATAAGCAAGGATAGACAAAATGGTTCTTTTCCTCTTATTCAGTTCTTAATCCCAACTGGAAAATCCATGTACATATTTATAAATTTATATCCAAAATTTTGGATATTGTCTCTTCTCACGCTGACAATGCTACCAAGTTTTTCTCACTCCTGAGAGGACGACAGCTCAGCACATAAATGGCTGACAACAGTGTGATACAGGGCACAGATTTGTTTCTGCAGCAGGGGCTGAGCTATCCAAGTGGCTGCCATCATCTTTAGCTAAAGGGAAAACTTAACAGCAGTAACTCAGATACCTGCTCTTGCAATTGAGTGGAAAGTTGTGACAGCACTCATTCTGCAACCATTGACTCATATGTTAGTTTTTTCCCAGGACTCTACCTTGTTTGGTAAATAAGATGGATGATGCTCACTTAATGAACAAAGTAGTATTTTATTTTATTCTTTTCTCCATTATTCAATGTGATGCCACAGATGTTTAGCGCCACTTCATAACCTGCTTAAAATACATCATTCTTCATTTCTCCCACTAATCTAAAGGGTTTGTGTTAATATGAGCCGTCTGCTTTAAAGGAAATAGTTTTTCTGAGTATTTGGCATTCTCTGGCACTCTGAGCAATGTGACTGACACCACATAACTCAGTGTAACTCAGGTAAATCTGCAAAACAGGACTCTGGATTCAATAAGTTTAATGTCCTACCACTCTCAAAGAGACCCTATGAGTAGAGGCACAAGAAAACAGGTCGCTGAGAGATAGCCATTGGCTAATAGCAAACTAGCTAATTCACATGAATTTGGTTATCTAATTCTGAATTACATTAAGCAGATCTCTGTTCGGTTAAACTGTTTGTGTATCTCCGTGTAACAGAGCAAAGGTTTACCAACTGTAGCATCTTACCTTCTCATACACATTCTGCAACAGATAGTAACAACATCCTCCAATTAACATCCTCCATCTAACATCAAGAACTGATATCCCCATCATATATCCTCATAATGATTAAACCAACGTATATTTGAGGGGTTGGAAGCCAAGAGACCCTCCAAGGACGCACAAATAAAGGATTTGCAAAACTTTTCATATTATTTTGATTGTGGTGGTATTTGGTATGCATGTGGGAACTATTTAGATATACACACACAACTTACTGTGACTAAGAGCCCCCCAGGTCACAGGTCTCTGTAGTTAAGACCTCTTTGAAAGGCCACAATCATCAGCCTCCTACTAGAATTCTTACAGATAGTAACTTCTACTTATATGGTTTAACTCTCTATAAAAGTGTGTGTGTGTGTATATATATAAATACATATATATAGTAGCTATTTGGAAGTTGTTAACACTGTGAAATACACAGCATTGAAATACTGCACAACAGAGAACAGAAGGGGTGAAAGAAGTCCAGCTTCAATTTGTACCTCCCTACATGGGTCAGTAGCTTCGGAATGCCTCTCGGCCTGCAGGTAACAATAACGCACACTGAGAGAGGATCCATAGGAAACAGTAACCCAGGCAAGCTCTGATTGGGAAGATGTGCCTTCAAATCATATAATACAGTCCTATTACCTTTTAAAAATCATATATTTTCCCTGAAATAGCTTTTCAGTAAGTCCAGAATGTGAAAAACATATATTTGGGTCACTCAAGTTGATAAGGGAACATTTCCTGTGTTATGATAAAATGAAGGTGATGACTCAGTGTTCCAGTTTCAGTAAGTACTCTTTACAATTGGTTCTATTGATTACAGCAAAAACAAGTTTCTTTCAACCATCTGCATTTCCTTCTATCGAATAAGAAAACACATTTGGAATATATCTGGGATGCATAACTGAATTTATTAGTCTCCTATTTTATTATGTACTTGATTTGTACAAGCCTCAAAATTATGGAAAACGTTCTGATGTATTCTTCTGTTTTGAAAAGATGCAGATTACATATATATGCAGACTACTGCTACAGTTGAATTTCTTTTCTAATGACAATACAGTGATAAAGGTCAAATTATCTTCCATTCTTGTATGCTTTGCTATTTCTAAAATAATTTTTATCCCAGGGTTTTCTGATTAATGGTTTAAAAAGACTCTTTAAATATTAAACATACCAAAATATTGATGGATTAAATGAGACCTAGTTTCATAATCATAATGCACAGTGTTTAGTGCACAATGTTTTCTTTGAGTGTGCTTAGTACCGGCTTTCAAGAGGATGCTTTGCATTTTAAAATAGACTCAGTTTCATTATCATAGATGTTTTCTCCTTTTGAAAACATTCAGTCATTCAGATATATTTTTTTTAATTTCCCGGATACTAAACCCCTGGTGGGATAATCTCATACCAATCCATATGGGGAAGGCAGTTTTGTAGATCAACAAATCCTACTATTATTTGATTTGATCTAAGAACAACTTAATTGAAACCAAAGTCGTTAAGAAGGGTCCTTATGCACATCCTAGTTAATGTAGATGACAGACAGTTTAAAATAATGAAAGTTTGTTATGACCAATAGACAAACCTGTTCTCATATTAAGCAAATCTGGGATTTTCTAACATATGCAGCACATTCTGGTTGGTCATAGGTAATGGTTACTTCTGTACCAAAGGAAGTGAACTGTTATAACAACTATGCTGCATGCAGTGTAACACAATATAGGGAGCCTAAAAACATGCCAATAAAAAAACACCAGGCCAAAAACCAGGCACATGCCATAACCCAGGCAAAGTATCTGAGGCAATGAAAATTATCCTCAAAGACTCTATGCTCATTATATACAGCCAAAAATGTTATTTTGGATTATAAAAATAATGAAACCGCAGTGATTCATCTAAGAAAAAAAACCCTGCATGAACATGAAGCTTTTATTGCCTTTGCAATTAAAGCAAGTCTTTAGTATTCAGCCAGCATTAGAGAGACTTAAGACAGAGAAATTAATAGGCTACTAAAATATATTCAAACCCACAAAAATTCAGAGGTCTTTTTGTCTTATAAATTTACAAATATCTTATTGAAGCTACTTCAAGTTTTGCTGCTTCTGAACAAACCATAGGTGAAAAAGACAATTCCTACCTACAGAAAAGAACAGGTTTTAGTACTAGGCTTTCAAAGCTCCAAAATTCTCATTATAGACTAGAAGATATTTGCTTGCAGAAAGCACATATTTGGAGGTAGGATGAAAAAAAAACCATCATGAGGATTTCCTAACAAGCTTTTTCTCAAATCCTTCAACGTAGAAGAAATTACATACCATTTCACTTCATTTTAAAAAGATGATGAAACCTGTACTTGTAAAGGAGGGGAATTCCGTGCCCTGAGAAATCTTACAGTCAAAATCTCTGGTCAGATGTTCACCCTTCTACTGCAACATAATGAATCACTTCACTCGCAGAGTAACGATACCCATTGCAATTCACTTGTCATATTTAAACAGCTTTGTTGATACTTTCTGAAAACAATCATAAAAATGGGTTTTTCTTCATGAGGGTCCAGAGAAGAATAGTTTTGGTGACCTATTTACAAATACTCATGACTAAAAAATACTTGCAAGCTTACAGTATTTTCATACTCAAGGAGTAGAAACAGGTTCCCAAAGCATATCCAAGTAACTATACCAAACTAAAAGGACATGGAAAGTGACAATGAATTATCCCTGAACAGTTGAGAACAAAATTCTGGAGTTAAAATTTTATACCACTGAACTAACATGTGTAACTTCCAAAGCAAATAAAATCAAGGGCTAAAATAGTCAAACCAACTTGTTTTCTGCAAATTATTGTCTCAGTCCTTACAAGCAGTACTTGTCTTCTGTCTGTAAATACTATGGTAACACAAGTAAGTTGTTTGGCAAGTTAGAGGAATTGTTTGCTGCTCCCGAGCTATGAGGTTTTGTTCTGGACACGGTAGTAAGTCTTTCTAATATGCCACAAGTTGGTGCATTCCATGCACAGACACAATGAGCTCACATTTCTAATGGCTGATTTTCTACACAACAGGTGTGTGTGTATATATATATATAGTGTGTGTATATATATATAAAAATGATAAAATCGGTTCATTATTGATTTCAATTTAATCCTTAATCTCCTGGATCAACACACATCCTTGATGTGTATCAACATAATTTGTGCTCAAATTCCAACACAAATGATTGTGCATATTTTATATGTTTTAAACACACTATATAAATTTCAAATCACTCAAGTGAAACTATGGCAATTATCTGATGACATCCATAACATTGTTAACCAGTGCATCATACATACTGAGCTTTGTAAGTTTGCCTTGAAATCTAATAGCTTTTAATTAAATGTTTAATTCTAATAGCCTCCTTTGGAATGCTTTCACTGTATTGAAAAGAGCACACAGCCAACGTGGCCCCACCGGCATGTGACACATCTGATCGCTCACCAGTTGAAGTGACTGTACCTGCTCTACAGAAACAGTACCAACTTGCCAGGCTCTCTCACATGCAGTGTGACTCATGGTGCAGACCAACTCGTGGACAGTAAGTACATAAGCTTAAGAAGGCTCCTCAACAGTAAACACTATTTTGAACTCTATTTGCTCCCTGATTATTACTGTTTTCCTGTCTCTGGAAAGCCTTGTTATAGATTACCAGTTGATTGCTCAGATGAAAACACACTGAAGATTGAGCAATTAAATCCCAGGTCTGCTTTTTGGTGACCACATTAGATCTTTTTGAGGAATATAAACAGTAAAGCAGAAATACCACCTTAGATTTCTGAGCTACTCTCTCTGACAGGTGACAGTAAAGTTTTGTTGATTTTGACTTTAGAGCGATACTTTCTAATGGCAGTTGGATTTTACATTTCATGAAAGCAGGGAAGAACAAAACTGAATAATTATTCTTAATATACTTTATCCTAATAAAACACCATACCTTATAAATGCTGATTAGTGTAGGTTTTCCAATTTAGACATTCAGAATGGGTTAATGCTTCGAATCACACTGTACTGTTTATGAAAAGATACAAGATAAATTCCTAAAAACTTCAGAACTGTTCTCCTAACTCAAGGGCAGACAAATGGCAAGACCCATTAGTTACCCACTACTCTACACTATCTTTGCTTCTTTGAAGCTATACAGTTGTCTATAATTCACTTTTGTTACCTGCCATTTAAGTCTATTAAAATCAGAGCTGAATAATAACAAAAGAATAGCTATTCTTCATTGAAACAACTGCAGATAGCACCTTGTCACCAATACTCTGCTCACACCGTGGGAAGAACTTTTCATTCTATTTATGCACCATGACATTCAAAGCAACTGCATTTTAATTTTGTTATCTAGATGAACAAGACTAGTTTCTCATTAATATGTACACTGGGTCATGAAAATACATGGGGTTTAAATTTTTTTCATATTCTTTAATAGAAATCATAATCTCACTGCTGTCTGTGACATCACAGCTGGTTACTGTGGGGATGCTGACAGTGCTGTAAATAGAGGATTATTGCTCCAGGTGAGGGCAAAAAACTGCAGGCATAGATAAGCTGTAATAATGGGTAAAGATCCTGTTATTTGTGAAAAAGCTTTAGAAAAAAACAACAAATGAGAAGAAAGTAGGCTGCAGGTGATAAAGACAGAATTCATTTAATCAGACTGTTTTCTGCAAGGTTCACTGAAACTAAGGATCTACCTGTGTTATGTTAAAACAACCGCGAGTGTAGAGTTAAGTGACAAAGGGTCAAAACATTCACTGTCAGGAAAAACCTTCCAGTTCATTCTGCAGGGTTACAGTATTTCATGGCAATAAATCATTCTTCAAGTTCAAAGACAAATTAGTTAGATTTAAGGCTATGTTTAACACTGAGAACAAAACGTAAACATACTTGTAACTCAGACTAAATTACGATTTCTACAAAAGATTTTGTTAAATTAACCATCTTATTTATTCCTCCTTTTGTGTTCACCAGTTCATATAACTAAGTGTACGTAACCATAAAGGAATTTCTAAAAGGATTCATTTTATCTTGCTCTATTACAGTAAATTTTCAGAAAATCTCTACAAAACTTCTCAGCCTCCCTGGGTAGAGCAGAGGTATGCATCACCTACACTGACTCATGACTACTTAGTCTAGCATGTTGACCCACCATTGTAGGGAGGTTGTAAAGACAGTATTTTAAATCCACTGTCACCTCTGAGCAGGTGATTATCATATCGAAGAACCTGAACTTCCCCAAGAGCAATGCACCAGATCATAAAAGAGCCAACAGCATCCATATAGTATACTATATTCCCTAGGGACATAGAGTGATTGATCATTTATGAATAGTTATGAAACCAGAATATCCACACCTTCTACTTTATCACATCTCACCTACAATTTGGTTGTTGTCATAGGCAAAGACATTTAAAATAAATCTTTGTTTGAGACACGTTATTTTTGTTGTGGATGTGAGGACCAGAACACTAAGCTAAGCAAATGGAAGGAATTTTAGATGTCACCAGCTATGACCATAATATTAATCACAAATTAAAAGGATAATCAATGCTATTGAAATTGGTTGCAGCAGAATGAAATCACCCTTTTCTGAGAATGCGATAACACAAAGGAAGATGAAAGTGTACTTCTTCAGGTTCTGTGTAGCAACCTTGTGCAGATATTCACTAAAAGGACATTATCTGCCTATCAGGATGGCCAGCAGAAGTCTTAATGACCTTCTTCCCTTTACTAGATGCAACTATATTGAGGAAAATCTGAGGAAGTAACTTGCCTCTGCTTTTAAATTTAACTTACTCTGTTCCTATTTTCCCAATATCTTCTGTTCCTTGGTTTCTAACATCCATCACAATTCACTGTATCTTGTCCAACTTTTCATATAAATCCCTATTTAAAGGTTTCCTCCCTGAAGCCTAAAACCAGAAATACTTTTCACCAGTACTCCCATCCATAAAAAATTAGATAAAAATTACTCAGATAATGCTTTCCCTCAATTCTACATTTTTTTTTGTTGCAGTTTTGTGTTTTCTGTTCATGAAGTTCATTGAATTGTGAAGATCATTCAAGGTCTGATTACCTTTCTGTTGAACATTTAGCAAATTCAGAAAAACGTCTGCCCAAAACTCACCAAGGACAAAATTTCTATTGCTGTCAAATCACCTTTACATCCATCTCTTTAACCTGGGCTGTTGTTTTCCTTTGGAATTCTGTCCACATTTTTTAAACTATTTTAAATTATAAACAAATGAAATTAGCTTACACTTAATTCATATGCTGATGGTGTCTTTCACAAAGAGGCAAGGAGGTCCTTTTTAGTTTCTATCCATTAAAAACCCTCTTTTTTTACCATTAAGTGTAATGTAAGTGAAAGTCCACATAGAAAATTACTATCAGCTGCCTCAAAGTCCAAGTTTGAAAGATGATCCTATTCTGCTAGTCAGCAGTGATGTGTCCAGGAGGAGGAAAGGGAGACAATTTCCAGATATTTTAACACTAACCAAAACACACATGACAACTGGAAATCCAAACTCATCATTACTTTGTGTCATGTTTGCTACCATGGTAAATCCATTATAACCACTCCTTTCATCTAGTTGTTTCAATCACTCAAGATCAACATCACCACCAAAACTCCTGGAATTAGAAGGGCAGTAAAAGAATGCCAGCAGGTTTGCTGAAGCAAAAAGGAGCTCCACCATCAAAGTCTCTTCACAGCAGCAGCCACCTGCCATACCTTCAGGGATGAAACTGTAACATTTGTTCCTTGTCTGACTATAAATGTGACAGTATCATACAACAAACGATTCTCACAGGACTAAGGTGCAAACTATTTAAGTCTTAAAATAAACAAACAGAAACCTCACCTAGTTTCTGAGACATCCTGTGTGGACAGAGTCCCCCACTTCAGCAACAAGAACAGAAGCTTTACATTCTCACTGCATCATCACCTACTTGTCAAACATTTCTTTTTCTATCTGATGACAAGAAATAGTCACATACAGGCCACATGACAACGTTCTCATCGTATGGCGACAAAAACCAAGCACTGCATACAACCAAAACAGCAGGTGGAAAATTGTTTAATATCACTCCAGGACAGAAGCATCCTACCACAGCTTCACAAGTAGAGTTTAGTAGCCTGCAAGAAGAAAAAAAAATCCAAAACCAAACAAACAAAAACTTCACCTTTGAGATTTCTTTTCCCATTCATTCTCAAAAAATAAAAGCAAACAACAACAAAAAAAGATAAAATACTCCAGACTATTTTACACAGGCTCCAAGCAATACTATGAGCAAAGGGTCTCTAGAGAGACCAGAATGCTTATACTAATTGTGTTTAATGTTTTAACATTTTATAAATAAGCCATGGGGCAACTGAATCATATTGTGAAATTACAGTGGTTAGGATATATTCCCAAAAGGATACACATTCAGTTTTGCTAAGTTCTTTACTTGTATTGCCTCTGGCACCAATAGGTTTATCCTTTCCATGGCTGAAGTTGGGAATTCTCCAGATCATGGAAAGCTTCAAGAAACAAAAATCAATCTGCTTTTGCAAGGCAACTTGTCTAATGCAAAAAACATCTGTTTGTGTGGTTTATTTTTCAGATTGTAGGGAGTAAAATTGGTCTTCCGCAGTGATTAAATTAGAGTGAAAAGCCAGGG
Source organism: Hypotaenidia okinawae (assembly GCA_027925045.1). Lineage (NCBI taxonomy): Eukaryota > Metazoa > Chordata > Aves > Gruiformes > Rallidae > Hypotaenidia > Hypotaenidia okinawae. The sequence continues at coordinate 12,110,405 of BSDF01000009.1, read as the reverse complement.
TAGCTAGGGAGGGGTCCCTGAGTGCAAATCTGTATTCACCTATAGGTTTGATTCACCTTTGCAGACAAATCCATTAGGTGGTACAGAGCTCCACCAAAGAGCAGCATACTAACAAAGACAAAAGTTAAAAACAGTTATGGAAACAAGACAGAAAATACTTTCTTTAGGACTAGAAGAAAGCTGTATCATCTAGCAACAGTCAGGAGTTAAAAGAAAAGCCTGGCAGGAAACAATCAGAGAGTTTTTATTGCCCACAATTCATAGCCTGTAAGTGTCACAGTGAGAAGAAATTGAGTTAAATACACAAAGACAAGATAAACAATGAAGAGGGGACTCAAGAGAGGCACAGTTATGTCTTCATCACTAATCTGGAGACTGGTAGTGAATAGGATCTTTTCACTGAAAAGGCCAAAAAAAGGTTTTATTTTTATTGTATTCCAATTTGGGAAGGAACAAAATGGTGAATGGTTAGGCAGAATGATTTATGTGATAACAGACTGGAGTGGATACCAGGGTTACACAGCATCTTCACCAACCAGATGAATAAGCCTGAGAAGGAATATCATCCAAGTATTTGACAATCAATAAAATAGTTTATTTCAAGGTCTTTGAAGCAGAAGTTCTATGCTCTGTGTGCCTGCACAGCTCCTAGGCACAGGGTTCTCTGCTGGGCTTCGCTCACGTTATCAGTATCAATAAAGATAGAACATGTGGAAACTGGCTATGAGACCAAGTTTCAAACCACTCAAGTAGTTAGAGCTCACACTCCTAAGTAGATTGTTTTTTCTTCTTAGCATTTGAAAATATAGAGAATACTACTGAAAGGATACAAGGAGGTTCATATCAGCATGCCCCTCAGAAGTCCAAGTCACTAGGAGTAATTTTTTTCTATTTCACCAAAAACAGGGAAAGAACTTGAGATCCCTCTGAGTTTCCTTTCCCCAATTTATGCCTTTTTACCCTCCAGTATCAGAAACAAATCCTGATATCAAGAATTTCTGGTTCGGTGTCTGGGTTATTTCCCCAGTAGGTCACTTCAAGAAAACTTCTGTAGGGCTGATTCTTCAATTCTCAAGCCAAACCAGGGACAGTCACAAGAAGTCAAGAAACCTGCAATGTGAAATGCCACAGACTTCTGAAGGTTGGCTGTGAGCTCAAGAAACAGGACAGAATGGAGAGTGATGCTCTGACATAAATACAGCTTTTGTTTTCACTCCAAGAGACCAAGAATTCACTCACTGTTTGATTGCACTGTCAAGAAAGTGTCCTCCAAAGACGACACTCTTATTAGAAAATGTAGAAATTAAAATAGTAAAGCAACAAGTCACCTCACTGTAGTTATTAACATGTCAAATAATTCTTATGCAAATCCCTTTTCCTTCACTTTACAAGCCAGAGAAGAAAACCTGCTGTTTCCGTGTTTCATTCTTTTTGAGGACATACAGATTCATACCTGTCATGGATTTGGCATTAAGTACCTGACAGTGTAAATGATCCATAAGGGATAATAGCTTCTCTGCAATTCATCTCAGAATGCATTTTAGCTGGAAGATAACAAGTGGAGTCAGAAATGGGGAACTCTATCTTTCAGAGTCATTGGTCCAAGCTGATTTGGACTCAATTATTTTGTTATGTTGAGGCTCTGGCCAGAATGCAGATCCTCAGCAAAGCATGGCTATCTAACACCCCACCTCTTGCTGACACTCAGAAAAGGATGCAGCAGTAATAAAAATAAAATGACTTTATAAAATCCGAAATGGAATAAGGCAGATATTTAATCTCTAGTAAAATTAAAAAAACCTGTGGAAATTCAGACAATGGTTGAGGAATGTCTAAACATTCTTTGGCTCTAACACACAGAAAGATTATCAGTGAAATAAGTTAGAACATAGTCACCAGTAATGACAGAAATCTGAATCAAACTGCACTTCCTGCGAAAACTAAACCAATAAAGAATGTTTTTGGTTGTAGGAAATTATTAATGCCAAACCAAAAATTGTTTTGGTTGTAGGAAACTATTAATGCCAAAGCAAAAAGAACAGCAATACATCCAATACAAAGCTGAAGAGATTCTTAACCAGTACCGGTAGGGTCCATAACTTGTTACTGGTTAGACTCAGTGACCTTATGAATTGACACAGTAACAACTAAGTCCAAAGGTAGAACCGAGCAGTCAAGCCCAAACCTTGGCTGCAGCCAGTACTACTTCTTGTCTCCAAGATGCAATCAAGCATCCCTGCACACTGCGGAAGCAATGCTTATTCAGTGCACACTTCAGGATTCTCAATGTACTTCAGCCTGCACTGTGTCAGTGGTCTGGAGGAATTCCTAGAAAAGTGATCCCTGGATACAAAGGAGAACCTAACCAAACTATCCACCTATAAATGCCTTGCACTAGACTGGTAAAACCATGAACCTGAGATAGACACCAGTGGTGGCAGTCCTCAAGCTAAGAAAAATAATGTATAATGGGAAGAAAAATGTCACTCCTACTTGGAGCATCATTACAATGCATGTTCTTCAGTGACTGAAACTGGTCTTCTTTTGCTGTCAGATATCAGAATACAAAAATTCTGCCTTGTAACAACTTAAGCCTGTATTGTTCGCTGCACTTTTCATCCAAACAAAACTAGTTTAGACTAGATTTCAACACTTGCAATGTTTTCCTTTTCAAAAGGTTCCCTGTTATTTTGTGGGTTTGTGTCTCCTGCCCTCCATTTCAAATAAGTTTTCTAGAGCATCCCCAGTTTGTAAACAATGCTATAAGGTGAAAGAGTTGCAGTAACTGTATGTTTGGGTTGTGGAAATTTGTAACTCAGGGGATGCAATGTCGATGTGCCTTGTCGAATGTTTAGCGAAGAAGGATACAGTTGGGTTTCAGGGCTGCAAGTGCACATTGCTGGCTCTTGTTGATGCCTCCTTCTCCTCGGGGCTGCTCTCAATCTATTCTCTACCCAGTCTGTAGTTGTGCTTGGGATTGCCCTGACCCATGTGCAGGACCTTGCACTTGGCCTTGATGAACTTCATGTAGTTCACATCAGCTCACACCTTACGACTGTCAAGGTCCCACTCTGGATGGCATCCCTTCCCTCCAGCATGCACAGCACCACACAATTTGGTGTCATCAGCAAGCTTGCTGAGGGTGCACTAGACCCCACTGTCCATGTCACCAACAAAGATGTTAAACACTGCTGGTCCCAGTACCAACCCCTGCAAAGTACCATTCATCACTGGTTCCAACTTGGACATGAATTCATTGACCACAATTCTTTGAGTGCTTCTGTTTAAAACACAACCAAACAAACCATTTCTGAAATCTTAGCTCTTCAAAGATGGACTCTGTTACAACTAGTACTAATCACATGTACTGGTATGAATGGCTGGAGAAAGATATTAAAAGAATAAAGGTGTTTGTCTGGGCCAGGGGAGAGTGGTGGAAGCAAACCCTGTTCCTCCACCTGTCTCAAAGCCTCTCCCCCGTCTTACCTTCTCACTACTGCCTGTTGAATCTAATGACAACAGTACAGAACTTCCCATAACTGACTTTCTTATTTGCCTGACTTGGAGAAAACACACGGATGCTTAGAATAGAAACTCAACATATCACTGACCTATGTCCATCTTAGGAAGCACTTGGTAAGTATTGCTTTCTCACAGCACTTCATTTTACAGACATGCTCCCTTGCTGATAAAATATTAATAAATGCCACACTAATGTTAAAACAAAATATTACTTGCTTTCTAAAGCTGTCCTTGCCAACACTAGTGCTTTTTAACATTATAACAACTCTATTTCACCACTGAGGTAAATGCCTTTCTAATTACACACCAGTATTTTCCCTATTAAAATACGTAGTTTTTGGCAATTTTTGTTGGCAAGGGTGTCTGAAAATAACCTCTTATTTCTGTTGGTTTTGGAGGAATGAGATGCTCCTTGCTAACTCTTCATGAGAGCAGCAATTACTACCTGTAGGGCTTTTTGTTCTCACTAACCCAAAATATCAATCTTCTGATGCAGCACAGATAAACTACTGCTGGGAGTCTATTTAAGTCTGATTTAAAAAAGGAACTGGAAAAGGGAAAAACTGGAAAACCATGGCAGATTGCACTTTTATGGTACTTATAAGATGATCTTATCCTCACTGCAATATAGCCATTATATGGATTATGCTTGAAGTGGGGCAGCAAGGTCTTTTTCAGAACTGCATTATCTGAAGTACCATAAAGCATTTTTCTCCTTTCATAACTGGTGATGAAAACTTGAAATTATTTTTTCTCAACACATGCACCTAGATAATGTGTCATTTATCTGCATTTACTTAATATTCCAAGGAGATTGTTAATGCAGTTTATTTTATGGTTATGTTTTAATCTACATTGAATATTTTAATAAACCCACAATCTTAAACAGGTCTGTGGGAGAGACATATCAGCATTTAATCACACAGCAACCCAACAAGTCTTTCTGTCTTAGCATGGTCAGAGAGAAACAGTAGCTCAGATGTAAGCAACTGTCATATATTAACAGCATCACTATAACGTAAAGCTGAGCTGTAATGCACAGGCTCCAATTGCATCAGATATAGAAAAAGATGTAATAAAAGATGAGCATGGAAATAAATGAAACAAATTATTCTAAATAGCTTATGACTGGTACATTAACACTGCATTGATTTTTCATGCATTCATATTCTATTTTAGCCACTTCTTAATAACAGCTAAGAATATGGTTATTTTTAGCACTTGAACATGATTAACTTTTTATAGCTATACAGTAAAAGTATGAGACCAAATGCAAACCCCTTACAGGTTACAGCACTCAGTGAACGACCAGATTTGTAACATGGCCTACTGGTATTGGCTATTGTTTGTTCTATAAAGCCAGGAGACAAGAATGACACTGGGACATAGGAATAAGGAACAGATATTCACAGCACCCCAACCAAGTCCCCAAAATGAAAGTAATTTCAGCACACAGGTTCTGAGCATAACCTTTTGTGTTACAGTTTTGACATGCTTTGCAGAAAACACAGAACTACACATGAAAGCACTTTACAGTCAGACTAAGATGAACGGGGGCGGGAGGGATGACCAATTAAGTGAAATTGCTCAGCATGTGGAGTGCTTTCTGGGTCACTAGCATTCTGGCACCTTCTTGAATTGATCTCCAGAGTTTTCTGCTGGGTTTCTAGAGCCACACAACTCATCCACAGTCAGGTTTTAGAGAAGGTGAAACAAGGAGCACTGAAAGGGGATTTCTGTATAAGGGGAGAATAGAAGCAATGACTGAAGAAGCAGAGCCAGAAAGAAACTTCCATAAAAATAAAGTACTCTGCCCCTGCTAGTAAAAACACACTTGAAAAAAATTACTTAATGTAATTTATTTTTCATAAGGAAAAAAAGTAGATATAAACAGAATTCATCAAGTTTGGGAACGATAGTTGGTTTTTTGGAATGTGCCTCAGGGGTCAGTGCTGAGTCCAGTCTTGTTCACTGTATTCATCAATGACCTGGAGGAAGGGACAGCATGTAGCCTCAGCAAGTTTGCTGATGATACAAAACTGGGAGGAGTGGCTGATACACCTGAAGGCTTCACTGCCATTCAGTGAGACCCAGACAGGCTAGAGTTGGGCAAAGAAGAACCAAAGAAAGTTCAACAGAGGCAAGTGTAGGGTCCTCAACCTAGGGAGGAAAACATCTCTGCAGAGAAGGACCAGGAAGTCCTTCAGGTGGACAAGTTATCCATGAGCCAGCATTGGGAATTCCTGGCCAGGAAGGCCAATAGTATCCTGGAGTTCATTAAGAAGAGCGTGGCCATCAGGCTGAGGAAGATTATCATCCCCCTCTTTCTGCCCTGGTGAGGATACATCTGGCGTACTGCGTCCAGTTCTGGGCTACCTAGTTCAAGAAAGGCAAGGAACTACTGGAGAGACTCCAGCGGAGGGCTACAAGGATGGTGAGGGGACTGGAGCATCACTCATGAGGAAAGGCTGAGAGACCTGAGGCTATTGAGTCAGGAGAAGAAAAGGTTGAGAGAGGATCTTATTAATGTTTATAAACATGTAAAGGGTGGATGTCAAGAGGATGGGGCCAGAATATTTGAAGTTGTGCTCTGTGACAGGACAAGGGGCAATGGCCACAAACAGGAACAGAGCAAGTTTCATCTCAATATGAGGAAGAACTTCATTTTTCAGGACACAAAGCACTAGGACAGGCTGCCCAGAGAGGTAATGAGGCTTTCTACCTGGACATGTTCCCGTGCAACCTGTTCTAGGTGATGCTGCTTTAGCAGGGGGGTTGGACTTATACCATCTCCAGAGGTCCCTGCAAACCCCAACTGTTCTGGGATCCAGTTTATCAGATGGCCTTAAGTCACCACGTACAGCATAACAAAAAGGCATACAGGTAGAGGTGTTTGAAAAGAAGCTAAACCAAACCCATGCCATGATTACAATAACATGCAGGTAAATAGTCTGAAGAAGAAAGTCAAAACTAGAATGGACTGAGAAACCAGCACCTTTTCATATCACAGCAGCCTCACAATTGTTTCTATTGTACTGCTTTTATGGAAAAATAAAGTACTTCATTTTCTAGTATAATCTGAAATATTGGTAAATAATTGTTGAAACAGAGATTTTTATGGTGAAGAGGAAAAGAGTAATAATTAAAGTGGTGTCGGAGGGAGTGAGGCAGAGGTAATCAAGCAGTAATACAGTGTTACATTCGCTTTCTACACTTTTTATTGCTTACTGTCCATATTGTAATACTTTCTCCTGATGAACCAAGGCACTCTCTCACTCCAATGACTTGGTTGTTATTGTTTATTCTTTTGCTGGTTGAAAAAGAAAATATCCACCCACTTCAAACTCTTCAAATCAAGCAGAAAGAAGACTGGAATGGGAAGCATTACTTATTAAACTGCTCATGGCTGATACCAGTCAGACTTCATGAGCTGGAGAATACTGGTCTGCCTCAAAAACCCTGTTCTGGCCCAGACACCTACTAAAGCAAAATTCTCAGAAGAACCTCTCACAATCTTTGCTGCTTTCCCTGCTGACAGACCAGCCAGTAGTTTATTTTGAAACAAGGACAACTGTATTCAATGCTAACCTTTCTTTAGCACTGAGAAGCATGCAGAGGATGTAAGAGAGTCAAGGGAATCTGTCCTTCTCCATTTTTATTCTAAACTAAGTTTTGTAGCCTAAGAATAAACCAAGTGAAAAGGACAATAACTTGTCAGATAAATTTACTGCTCATTAGCTGGAGTTTCTACAGACCCTTATACTTTATTCCCTAAAGAATGCAGGCTTACATACACAGCCCAAAATATCTTCAGTTTCAGCCTCACAAAAGATGGAGAAGTCACCTAATCATACCTGGAAAGAACAAATGCCTTTACCATCTTGTGCTGTACGAAAAAAGAAAAGAATGACATAAAAATAAATTCTGTGACTAACAAGTGCCATCTCCCATCATTAAATCCAAACCTAGTTTGTCACAGTGGCCCATACCAGGCACAAAAGCACCCAGTACAGCACAGAGCAGAGCTGCCTGCGGTTGGCATGAGAAACCTGGCAAAAGGAAAAGACTGAAACCATGTGGGTCCTCAGCTGCACTTCACTGATGCCTGAGGAGAAGCTTCTGTTGTGGTATTACTGTCTGAAGTTCCTCCCTGAAAGCAGCCTTTCTCCAACAAACTAGGCAAAACTTATACTTCTTGTTAAAAATACAGAGCCAGATGAGAACAGGGCTTGAGCACACATCTGGTCAATACCTCTGCAGTTAATATGACCATACAGATGTCTACAGAAAAATTAAAATGTATATAATTTTCTCTGCCTTTCTGATCAGGAAAAGAAAATCAGGGCTGTCCAGACATAGGCTGTCACTGATTGGAGACAAATGTACTACAGTTGTCCCACTGCACAACAGAGAAATTTAAAACATATGGACTACAGGAAGGGAAAAGAGTCAGGGCATTTATGATCGTTATGGGCCCCTTCCAACTCAGTATATTCTATGATCTGCATGTCTAAACATCTCAGCCCCTACTATACTATTTAGTACTATATATACACACAGTATGTATTTTCCATAAGGCAGCCACTGGAAAAGGGATAGTGCCCCAGCTGTTCTCCCTTCAGATGAAAGGATATGCTTTGAGACTCAATCCTGGCTACATCACGGCCCCTCCTGACTGTTCTTGGTACGTAGGGCCCAACATGCTCCTCAACCTTTCCTTCAAAACACAGGTGGAAGGAGCATGGTTGGTAAACGAAAGAAGAGTTTTCACTTAAGTAATACCAAGAGGTCAGTGAAGTGTTAGGGACTGCAGAGTCTATGTACATAGGAGGTTTCTCCCTCATTTAATTTCACAGTTGAATTGAATTTCCTGATTAATTACCACATATTTGCAGGGAATGAACAACAAAGAAATCCTGTCTCAAGCTCATTTTCAGCTTACTATGTTACTTGACTCTAGCAATGCAACTCCGATTTTTTTCGGTCTGCGTTGCATGTGGCAAACATGAACAACCAGATGTCAGAACAGCCAGGTCCTCTCAAACCCTTTTTCCATCGATGCTGAAGCCTTTCACACAAATTTGAGTAATATGGAGATAACCTAGTAATGCTTGAGCGATAATGCACTATATTTATAGGCAGTTCTTGAACAATAAGATCCCAGAGATATGGTTATTATCTTTACTTTCCAATAACTTAGCTCCATTATTCATGTACTGCAAGTGGATCATTTTCATGAATGCATTTGCATCACAAATCTAAACCTTTTCTAGTTAAAGCATTCATATCACTTCTCTATGATTCTAATATTTCCTAACACAAAACAAAACAATTTGCCTAATGTTTTGAATTATAAAAATAACATATTCAGTCTACAAATTTCAAATTAGGGTTGTTTTCAATAAATGGAGACAGGCATTTTAAAAATCTCTTCTTAAAGATTTGCACATTTAAAAACATTTCAAAGTCAAATCTAATGGCTCCTGTTTGCAAACAACAGTAGTGACACAATTTCACGTTGTATTCGAACCTGTCTTTGCAAGTGCTTGCAGACCATTCCTTACTCTATCACTGTTACCCTTCGAAGGGGCCTTCTCCAGCACAGAAAGGTAGTTGGTAACTCCAGTATAACCATCTTAAGTGACACACAATAGCAGTTAATTACATTTTGTGAACAAGGGGAAGACACCACAATCAAGAGTAAGAAGCTTATTTACTGCGTGTTACATAAGCGAGCACACAGAGACAAACAGCTCACCAAACGTTGAAGGTCTGAGCTGCAGAATACTGAAGAAAGAGTAAAAATGGGCCTTTGTTCTGCTGAATTTTCATCAAGGAAGGAAAACCATACTGGTTTCCATGCATTCACTGGAAGAAAAAACCCCTCCACATGCTAACTTGTTCCACAAGGGAGTTGTATTTGACTGCCCAAAGTGCTCCAAGCTGCCTCTGCTCCCCTGACTTGTCTTTTCCTGAAACCTTACAGTAAGTTCACAAGAAAAAGCCTTTAAAACCCAATGCCTCAGCCTTGCATCCAATAACAAACATGCTTTCAAAACCCCAAGACTTAAAAGGAAGCATCACCATTCTCTTACAGCTATCCAAAATAAAACCTGTTAACACTAAACTCATACCCCTGCCCAGAAGGTTATTTGTTACAACACTGAGGCCACTGTGACAGAAGTGACTGACATTTCCATTACAACATATTTTTGCCAAGCTACATGACAGCAAAGTCACTGCTTAGAACATAAACCCAAAAGCCAGGAGAACTCAACAAACAAGTCAGGTGCATTGTCGCAAGTCAGGCAACAAGAAAGGGCTAAGCCTGGACTTGCAAGGAAACAAGACAAGGAGGGCAGGGAAAGGAGCTCACCCCTCAGAGGGGTGAGCTTCAGCTTCCAGCTCTTGTTTATAAGACCAGCCCCTCAATCGGGAGACAGCAAGAGCTGCAGATAGCATCTTCCAAGGTTAAGCTCTTTGCAGCAAGACTCAGACAAGAGGGTGGAAATCAGAGCTGAGCAGGCAAGCGTTGCTGGGTTGTAACACACAGGTGCAAGCAAAAAGCGACCGACATAACCTTAGAACTTTTCAGAGAATTCCAATTCATGCAGTGGCTTTCATCAAACACACCTTGCAGCTATCACATCTTAAATATTGTGGCACTAACAACCTGAGAGTGAAAATGATTACCAGCGCCCTGAAACTAACCATCGATTTTCCCTGTCTAAACAAAGTGCAATGCAAAAAGGTAATCAAACAAATAACCTTAACTGTGAAAACAAAATTGGATTTTTAAAATACTGTCTTTTTTATTAATCTGAGGTGACATTACTTAGCTGAAGATTGCCTTTCATTTACAATAATTTTTTCATGTTAACATTCCCTATTTAACTGAACAAAGAGTTATTTAAAAAAAAAAGAAAGTCTGTTTTATTTCAGACAAAAGCTATTTTTTACCATGAAGTCATAAAACCCTGTGAAAGGAGTTTACAATGGCAGCACTGACATCCCCTTAACAGTAGCAGTACCAGCTAAGGGAAATGTAATAGGGGGAAAAAAATTTCAAAGATAAGAATCAAAGCATTTTATCAAGGTTGTTCATCCTATTGCAATCGCCACTTCTACAAACCTTTTAATGTAGGAAGTCACCTGCTGGACAGAAAGCTGTTGGTATGAATCAGTACATAAAAGCATCTTTCAGTTACAGTCTGGGCCTGAAATGCCAACAGGATTTCTTCTGCGGAATTTCTTTTTAATGAAATTTGGCTTAAATGATGGCTCTAAAGTAGGTTGAGCTTGTTAATTCCACCCTACCCCCCCCCGTTGTAATGTTCAAAATTGCTTGGTCAGGTCATACTCTGTTCTCAAAAAGCCCCCTGAAATGTCCTATCTCACCACAGGCTTACACTGCTGAGGCTCAAATCAGAATCAGATTCCTCAGTTCTTGCATGTTGCTCTTGGCTTGACCTTGGAAATCCTGAAAATAAGCTAAATACAGCCAAGAGTACTCATACTTGAGCAGAAATACATTTTCAAATGTGCAAAAATTTTCAAGAAGGAACATTTTAAGGCCATGTCAAATTGATAGAATAATTTTGAGAATTCAGAATTTTTAAAATTATATGGAAAAAAATAAAAATTTAACTATTGTCTCCCTCCAATCCCCTTTGAGGTAGCATAATCTCACTAGAGTTAATGGTGTTGGTAAGATCTCACTGGAGTGCTTTTTTATGAATATATAAGTTAATTAAAAACCATTAAAATACAGCAGGTTTCATGTCATTGAGCTATAGAACAGCTACTGAAATATTTCTGAGAGTAACTGCACTTTTTTAATCTGTAAAATAGAAACGAAGTATTCTGGCAGACACCATTAAGAAACACCACAAAAAGAGCATCATCTGCTTATGTATTTGGCTAGTATGAGTTTCTCAGTGTAAGACAGGTTATTTTGGAAAATCCAAATATACAGCAAAATGATCTCTTCAGTCAGCTGTCCTGACAGTCACGTGGTATGATATAACTGGCCATTTCTCATATGATAATGAAGTGAATCTTCCAAATACATTAGCCATAAGAGGTAAGAAATAGTGAGACAAAGAAGACCCAAGAAAGAGCAAAATACATTTGGAAAGAAATAGCTGAGCTTTCTAGAATATATGAAAGGAAACATTCGTGCTTATCACTAATCCTTTATGTCAAATCTATGCAGGAGCAAAGCCTTCATGAAGCTTCTCTAGCAAAATATGAAAATTTTACTAAAGGTCCTTCACCCTAATAATTTGGTTATGAAAAGGAGGGTTCTTTTACCCATATAAATCAGTGGTTAATAAATTCAGAAGCCCATACAAGCCCTGGTTCTTCACGTATGTCATTACACACCTGAGCCTCTGCCCACGTGAGCAGCCTGCAAGAGACTTGGAGGTGAAAAAAATTTTCATTGTACAACGAGACAATTTTTTGTCAAAGATATTAATCTTGAACACCCAGGTGCAAAATTGAGCATTTTTCTATTAAAACAACTACTAAAAAGTGCAGTTTCAATATTCTGTGCAAGGAAATGGTTTGACAAACTCTTTTTTTTTCATTTTCCCGGGCAGGAAATTAAAATAATCCATGTTTCAGGCAGAATTATGCTAGCTCAAAATACTGCAGTGGGAATATCACAAAACTCTCTTTTTGAGTCAATGCAACATTTTGCTTAAGCTATCAATAGTGCTAGAGTGTTCCACGGAACCTGTCCAAAATATGCATCACCAGCTTGTTCACCCTCTCAGCTGATACCCTTCCATCGTTTGTGTGATGCCAAAGAGCACTGTGACTTCATAAGGGGCCAGTGCATGCTTCCCAGATATTTAAGGCTTCTTTTCATGCTCTGGTTCTCATGGTTGCTTTTTAATCTGGTTTACATCTTTGAGCATAGAGCAATGAGGAGTCCTGGGGGACTTGGCAAGAAGCATGTCTGGATGTTATCACATCAAGTGGCAGGTGACTGGCAGAAATTCCAGGATGTGAGTGTACAGTTACAGGCACAGTGCCCGAATCATTGCAAACCCAAAGCAAAGACCAAATTTTCCAAAACTCTACCTCTGTGCATCACTATCTATTTTAAATACACCCCATCCTCCAGAGAACTTTTATTCCCTGCCTAGTGTCCTCTGAAGCTTTCCCTGACATGGAGTATTCTATGTAACAACTGATCCCTTCCAAGGGCACAGAATATATAATGAGGAAGGCTTTAATTGAGATTTCCCCTTAGCAATTAACTAGCCAGGGACCAGCTATACCACCCTTTGCTTTCCTGGATTTTTGCCATGAGGAAGACAAGCCAACCACGTCAAATTTAGGCCAAAGTAGAAAGGAAAGGCTTTTAAGGAACTGGCCTGCATTCTGTGTAAGTCTGAAATACTTTTCTTCCTCATTCTGTACCAAAAAACTTTGCTGAATTTGCTGACAATACACTTTCTAACAGGGGTATTTCAAAATTCCACTGAAGTTATTTTCTCCTTCTGTTTTTGTTACCTTATTTCATTCTTAACCTATTTTCCTCCATTCCCTGTGATGCCTTTGACAGGAAAAAGAATCATGTTAACTGAGAGACCTGACATACATCCACAAACTTGTATCATTTATCATAAAGCACAAGCGTGTCTGTTACGGATGACAAAAGCAAAGAACCAAAAATAGCAACCTTAAAATAATTGTTTCTGAGATTAATAAGTAAAGAGTGAAACAGGCTACACTCCACCCCAAAAATGACTAGCAGTACGTGCATCACAAAGTCATATTTATCACTTCATAGAAAAGGAAAAAAAATGGGCACACATAAGGGGGTAAATTTCAGCTCCCAATCGAGGACTGACCTGCAACTTGGTAACAGAACGCTGCAAAAAGGACAAGACCCCAACAGGAGAAGGGAAGCTCCACGCTACTCTCTTTTTTGGCCTTAACTTCCATAAACATAAAATCATTAGTCCCAAGCTAGTAGTTCAGGATGACAGCCGATTATGACTATATTATCAGAAGCACATTTTCCAAACAAAAGCAACAGCAACCAGACAGCAGCAAAGCCCAGTCCCTAAATCTGCACCTGCACTTTTGTCCTTACAATCACCCATGACTGCCAAAAATACTGACAGTGTGCAGCAAAGCTCATATGCACGAACATACTGAGAAAGCACATGGACGACCGATGAGTTCTTTTCAAGCACAGCACATTTTAGCATGGATGTCTTGCAGGTGCACTTCACAAGATTAAAGTGTAAACATATGCATGCATTTAATATCACACTTCATGGAGAAACTGTTTACAGTGATAAAATTAATCCTGTTTGCAAATGTCTGAAGATCACAAGAACAGCCATATTTTGTTTGAACAAAGGTCCACAGTTGAGAAATACTCTAAAACTAGGAAAATTTAGAATGTCACATCCTCCCAGCAGTATAGCATATCTGAAAGCAGAAGCAGGAATTATATCCGAAGATTGCATGTTCTTTAAAATACACTACATTGTGCCTATTCATTACAGCATGAAGCATTCAAATCCCATGCTAACCTACTCAACATTTCAGATCTGCATCACACCCCATGCAAAGGAATTCATAACATTTATGAAAGCAGCATTTCCTTTTGTTTAGAACTTTTGCATGAGTATTTTGTTCAATACAGCTTCATCTATAAGAATTAATAAAAAAAAACCCGCTATGTCTTCTACACTGTCATTTCTTAGACCTTTACCAGAGCCCTAGCCCTCTCTTTTCCAAGAAGGAATATAAACACCTAATTGGTCCGCAACAAAAAAAAACTCTTCCAAGCTTTTATTCTTGTTTTTTGTAGTGATTCTTATTCCTTTGAGGACGTTTTCCAGTCGTCTCCATAATATTCAAGATAACAATGGAACCTGGATTTCAAAAGGATTGTACTAATCTTTTTCTTTTTCTTATTTTTCCCCTGGATGTTTTGTAAAACTGTATTTTCCCTTCAACTAGGGTTGAGGTGACAGTTTTATTGAACTAATCACAGCAACGCTAAAATCTCTCTCCTGAACAGTAACTACTAATACTTAAGGATATGCATTCCTTTGCATTTACCAAAATTGAATTTCATCTGTCATTCAGCTTCATAAAAACCATGTTTTACCTCTTTAGAAGCAGTTCTACTGTATAGAATAATATTTTAACGAATCAGTAGCCTGTATTTAATCACTAATCGCCCCTTTCCAAGGTTATTTATGAGTATGCGGACTAGAATTGAGATCTGAGCAGCCAGACTGAAAATCCTCCCTTCAAAATTCAGGTTGTCAAATATTGGTGGCACCCTTATAGCAAAGGTACAGAACTTGATTTGGGGTGTTTTGACTTGGACAGCAAATCTTTCAGTTTATAAAAATTTTATCCCACGTGGGATTGTGTAAGTGTTAAGAGTGAGTGAAACACAGGAAACATTTTCAAAACAAGACACTTGAGCAGAAGCAACTTCACTTTGGACTTCCAATAGATGACTCATTGTGTGGACTGTTACACAGAAACTTTGCAAATACTGAGGTTTAGGTTATTAGTTTTTTTTTCCCCAGAAGAAAAAAATAATTCTTTACTGAACAAATGAACCCAGAAGTGAGCAGGTTTCCTAAAAAATGTCATATAACGTAGGGATAACAGCTACAAACAATGACATACAGGGACAACTCTATAGCTCAGATCACATATTTTAAATATCCGAAGAATCCACTGATCAGACACCACAGACTCCTTACCCCTGTGCTTGAAAAGGCAGTTAAAATGTTTTAAAGTTAATCATAAAATACGTAACTCATCACCAAATAAAAGTTAGGGGTTGGTGAAAACATTATTTATATCCATAATTAATGTGGCCAGCTTCAAACAAGACAGCTATTTGACTGCTTTACCAGCACATGTAAAATACTAACAGGCAGAGAATTTCTTCAAAGACAGAATAATATCTATTATACTAGTTTGAGATATATAAATGAAGAAAAAGAGGGAAAAAAAGAGCTGCAGCTCCAGAAATATTTTTTCAAAGTTAAATCCTTCTGGTCAGTCTCTGTGCACTGTAACAGACAATAATAACAGGCAGTCACCTCACAAAGATTAAACTTGACATTATATGTTCCTTTTCAGAAGCAACTGGGGATAATCATATCCTGCTCCCAAAAATACAAAATTTGCTGAAGATGCAAGTAACAATCAGGTGGGTGTTTTGAAGCCTGTGCCCACTTAGAAATCCTATCTTGACAGCAAATCCTACCAAGAATAAACGTACTTTATTGTTAATAGTAATTAATTCTCATCTATGCTCCTTATATTGTCTCTGTAGTAGTTACGTGGGCTTGCTCAATGCCCTAATTCTCCCTCACTCAGTCATTTAAAATAAGCTTTTTGAAACTTGTGAGCTTGCTGAGCTGAGTTTTTTTCCTCTTTTACTAATGTGTGTGCTTGTCTGGCAATTTCTATTCAAGCTCCTACAGCTCTGCTTAAGAGTTAAAAACTGTAATAAAATTGAAATATGTTAATATAAAAATGAAGAATGGGATTTGTCTTACCATATTAAGAAGAGTTAGCAATGGCTAGATAGTCCTGGACCATCTAGGATTTAACTTCTACTTGTCAAAGCTGCTTCCTCATCTCTATAAAGGCACTAGATTATAGCCCTTTTCCAAGGTCAGGGTACTCTGTCTTTGCAAGTGAAAAACAGGAAAGAGATTTATGAGGCAGCAATATACATCTATGCATTTTATCTTTCTGCAGTCTAAACACCTAAGAGATGCTTGAGGCAGAGTTTAAGAGGAATTCAAATGTATTATAAATGATGACAAAGTCTAACTTAATTCAAAACTGATGGAGTTGCGTCATTCAAGATCATCAATAATGTGGGATGCCATTTTTGAAACAGAACAAATTTTTGTTTGAACATGTGCACTACATCATCTATTAGCAAGATAACAGTATACATCAGACTGACTTTCAACTGGAAGATCATCATAAGCATATTTTATATTACAATGAGCTTTTAAAATGGAATTCAGCTCATAGGAAGTAGTTGAAGCATGAACAGCCGTCTCCACAACTCTGTGGGCTATGAGAAAAGTACACATACTGTGTGCATGCCTGCATGTATGTACACATACATATCTCTGTACACATCTCTCCACAGATGATACTGAAGCAAGGAGTTTCTTTTTCAGACAGTTGGTAATGGACCAGCAGCTATATAAATATGTATACATGTATCCCAAGAGCATATAGCCCTGTTAAGTGCTGACAATATGCTAAACTGGGGTCAGCATTATGATGTCTGTACTGCTTTATGCCACACATCACCTTTCATGTGACTGAAGCAATAAGTAAAACTTTCTGCTTGCAAACAGAAAGCATGTCTTAAATATTACTATTGACCAAGCCATTCCAGTCCATTTATTAAGAGAACAAAACTTTTTAAGCAAAGAATTGAAAAAAAACTTTGCAGCTAAAGAACACAGGCAGAAAAATCTGTTCCTTAAGCATTTGAGAGTTTGCTACAAAAATAAAATACTCAATTTTACGGCAAATTTTGTAGGCACACTTCCCACAATGAAGAACTTCAGTTCCTCTTGGTGCCCGCTTTCTGCTTTCCTTGCAAGCACTCAAAGCTAGATTTGGAAAGAAAAGGGGGAAAGCGCCAAACCCACTCAGCAGATGACAAAAGTGTCCCCATGAATAAGATAAATCAAACATGTAAGAGAGTTTTCAGATGATCCCAGGCAGCCTGAGTTTATTATAAAAGTGCCCCACTTACACAACTGAAAGTTAAGCTGTAATTTAAACACAGCAACCCAGGGAGCAGATGCTGATAGCAAAGGTGCATTCTCCCTCTCGATTCACCCCTCCTCGGCTCCAGTGGGTATCGTCAATACTCCTCCGCTTGCACCTCCCTGCACCCCACCACTGCAAGAGCAGGTTGCAAGCATTCTTCATTACTGCCTAACATTCCAAGGGCAAGTTCATAACTCAGAGTCCCCCGACCTTGTTTTTTCCAGACTTGCTTATTTATAACATGTATACCTCTGGAGGTTGCCACAAAAATCTACTGAGAACACTTACACAATAAAAGCAATAAAGCCTAAAAACTCCAACTTTCCTTAATCCTCAATCCTGACAATTCTTTCCTAGCTGTACTTGAAAGATTAACGAGTTACTCAGCCAACTACCTGTAAGCAAATGCATGATATTTACAAATCAAGGAACCCAGAGTTTGGGACTTGTATATGTATTCTTCCAGAAGTACTGATGCAGCTAGAACAAAAACTCTACTTGTCCATTAGATTTGGCTCTAATAGAAGTAGACCTATTCAAATAGGCTGCAGAAAATTGGAAGAAGCTTGGGAAGATGAGATTTCTCTGATGAATGTCACAATACAGTGCTGTACATATTGGAGAACAGAGTTTAAAGTGCTTCCCATCTATTTGTTATTTCTTGCTCCTTCAGTTTTGCCTATCATCCTTTGCTTGAGATTAGTGTTTGCACCCACCCAGAATATCTCCATAATATGTCATTTGGGATCATATACTTATCATGCTGTAACGATCCTTGGAATCAAATTCCCACAAAAAAACATCATCCAAACCCTTTTGTATTGTTTAGGTTGACACAGGCTATTTAAATGGTAATAGCTGCAAATGCTCATATACAGTATTTCACCCAAATATCCTATCACTCGCTCTCTGAAAATATCACTAGTGGTTATCTCAAGCTGAAGGTTAAACAAGAATTCTAAAAATCTTTAAATTAGATTAACCAATATGATCAGAACTTGACAGTTTCATAAACATCAGCATATATACAAAAGAGGACACAAAATCTCTAAATAAAGCCAGCTGAGCACTTTTTTTATATTTAAGAATCTTCAATGCTATTAGTTTCAACTTCAGGTTTAGTGCTGTAAGAATGAGTAATGTCTTGATTAACCTGACAAAGTCAAGGAAAAGTTATGGATTCAGCTAGACCTGAAAGGAATTTTGCTGAAATTATTTGGACCAACACAGACTAAAACACTTTATATAATTTAGCCCTTAGAACAAAATAGTAGGGCAGAGCTAAAAACTCTTTATTTTCCCTGTTTATACTGGATAAAACAAATCTCATTAATTTCTTGAGTACTGTGTCCAGTTCTGAAGCCCCCAACATAAGGGCATGGAACTGTTGGAACAGGTCCAAATGAGGGCCACAAAGATGATTATAGGGCTGGAGCACCTTTCCTATGAAGACAGGCTGAGAGATTTGGGTTTTTTCAGCCTGGAGAAGGCTCCAGGGAGATCTTATAGCAGCCTTCCAGTACCTGAAGTAGCCCACAAGAAAGATGGGGAGGGACTTTTTAGAAGGGAATGGAGTGATATGATGAGGGGGAATGGTTTTAAATTGGAAGGGGGAAGAGTTAGATTGGATATTAGGAAAAAATTCTTCACCACAAGAGTGGTGAGACACTGGAACAGGTTGCCCAGGGAGGTGATGGATGCCCCCTTCCTGAAGGCTGGGTTTGATGGAGTCTTGAGCAACCTGGTCTTGTGAGAGATATCCCTGCCCATGGCACAGGGGTTGGAACTTACTGATGTTTAAAGGTTCCTTCTAACCCAAACCATTCTGTGATTCTATATTTATATAAATATATTCACAAACAGCTGAGGTCCATTCACACACGCATGAAAAAATGAAATAAAAAATTTAGAAGCAAGCTGGGAGGAAAGCTATGCAGTAAACTTCTCACTGAACTCCCCTCGTGCTTACATCTCGACCGAATGAGAACACCACTAAATAGAGCAGAATCACTGATAGATTATGACCCAGCACGCTGGAAAATTGATTAACCTACAATGAATCAAAGAAAAAGCTATATCTCCTGAAGGACTTCTAACTGCAGCAGTTTTATATGCTAGCGATACCAACCCATACAACAGGCTGAAGGGCCAGCTGTATTTAGTTGCCATGATTCATATACCCAGAGTGTAGTTTTATGGGCCCAAATGCAGAAATTCATTAAAAAAGAAGCATGTACATAAACAGTTGTCTAAGAAACATAGAGTCAAAAAGCAAAGACATTAGCAAAAATAAATAGTTTGTCAGAGACCTTACTTGAATTCTTGAAAACTATGAGCCTGAGTGATTCTGCAAACACTGCCAACACAGAGTGCTTATCTCCTCCTGCATGCAGCTTGCATAGCAGCAAACTTCTTCCTGGTTTGTGGTCAACATCTGGTTTTGCCTGGCAATGGTTTACTTGTTGATACTGATTCAGCTGGCACACCTGATGATGGAATTCCTTGTGAAAGCTGTTTTGCTTTCACATTTTCCTTAAACACCACTGCATATGCAGTGTGAGATATTGAAAAGCACAAAGTCCGATTGTGGTGGATCGAAGACAACTTTGATAACAACTGAGCAAACTTTTATACCCTCTCGATGGCTGATACAGCAGCCTCGAGTCAGGTTTCAGGACTTTTCATGACTACTGGAACCACAATATTCCTATTCAAAAAGTTGTCCCACCCTGCTGTGCAGGTGTCTTTCTGTCTGCACCTTCCTTAC
The DNA here is from genome assembly GCA_027925045.1 of Hypotaenidia okinawae. NCBI lineage: Eukaryota > Metazoa > Chordata > Aves > Gruiformes > Rallidae > Hypotaenidia > Hypotaenidia okinawae. The sequence goes on along the minus strand of BSDF01000009.1, from coordinate 12,090,304 downwards.
CCTGACAAAGCACACTGTGCCACCTCTTTGCTAAATGACACACAAATTTGCATCTCTACAGGACCCTCTTTCCTGCTTTTTCTCTTGCTTTTGCAGCTTCTCTCCAACAAGCATAACTGTCTTTTCCAAGGCTGTTCTTCCATCTCCCACAATGCAGCACCTGAACTCACCTCATTTATAAACACTTTTGGTGCTTGCTGTCATCTCTGTCACATAGCAACAACTACTCCATTAAAAAACAAAAGATAGAAATCTTTTGACTAGACTGACAAATGTAGATCAAAAATCACATTAACTTTTACAGATTTTCTGCCAAATCCACCTGGGCACACCAGTATAGCTCTACTGACAATTATCCTGATTTGTATCAGCAGAGAGGCTGATCATACTCACTGATGTATTACTTCATGGTCAAATATGATTAAGTACTTTATAACAATTGTGGCAAGCTTTTAATTATATAATTATAGATTATATAAAATATACACTCCCCCCAGTATCACAGACATTCAATGGCATTTGTGTTCCTATGCTATCAAAGTTGCAGGCTGTTTTGAAGAATGCATATGATGAACTAATATTTGGGATTATCAGTAGCTAAACCAAATTTCAAGTAGACAGAAGTACACAACTAAAACATTAGAATAAAATAAAGTGTCAAAACTATAGTTCTCTTTATATTGGCACTGAGGTTTCATCACTAGCAGATAGACATGCAAACAGAAATACGTCCTTAGGGTGTTCTTTAAGAATCAGTTCCCTAAAGGCTCTTCCCCCACCACCCCTTTCTTGTTCACCAGATACTGTGTATGAAATGAAGATTATTTTTTTTTTCTAGCACTTCTTGTTTAGTTATATGTTAATCACCTTTCCTGGAGGTGAATTTTCCAAAGCCTTCTGTGTGTACACTGCACACCTAATCATTATATGACCTGTTCAAACTGTGGGGTTTGACAAAGCTGATGATCTCTGAGAAAGTACCACAGGCCACACACTTGACACACTGCTATTCTGCTCCAGCATCTTCCAGTTGAACCAGAGCAGAATAAATTCTATGGCAGACATTTAGAGTAATTCAGCTTTCCCTCTCTCAGTAGGCTTAATCTGCTATTCTGGGTGTACAGTAGCATTTAATTCACCACTAGGTGATTGCCAGTGAAGAATAACAATCAACAGAGCATGTACCTCAGGAAGTCTGACATTAGAAATGTATTATTTTTGTGCAAAAACATAATTGGTAAGATGCCAGCACTTGGGCTGTGCTATCATCCTAGCTGCTTTGAGGTTGCCAGCTTGTTCCAATACCCTGACTGATGAACAGCAAGTTGTCAGCACATGGTGTTAATGACAGGGTGATGGTTGAATTTTCCTTACCCACAAATCCTGATGGCATAGATTATCCACACTTCAAAGTCACAACTACCATCAGATTAAAATGCCTAGTATAACACGTGCTGGTTTGTGGACCAGACTGAACAGTGTATGGGAGAAAGATTGTCAGCTCCCTGAGCTTGCATCAGAGCACTGCAGTCAGCAGTAGTGCAGCAAACACGAGAGAACTCTTCCCAGCATTGTCTGTGGCTATGGATAAATGGGAGTGTAAAATGCATGGAGTCAAAGGTTATCCTTTTAGGTTTAAAAGGTTATTTCCTAGTGGACTTGTATGGAGAAAGTGGCATGTTAAGGTAACACTGGAGAATTAAAATGAAAAAAATAAACACCTGAACATAGGCACACCATTCAAAGTTACAAGTAAAGGCCTCAGTATATGCACTAGAACAGGTATCTTGCCAAAAAGATGTCATCAGGCAGACTGCTGCTTAAAAAAAATAATTACATATTAACCCAGGCATTTTTTTTTCCAAGTTTCCTACTAATGTGTCAATATTTCCATTGCCATTCATGCTGTAAGAAGAACATACAAATATGACACAATAAGCCTTAAAATCAGTGACTAAAAATTCTAACTCCGTTTTATACTTTTTAGCCAAATAACCTTGGAAGACAGGATGCTTGCTGGGTGAATTCTGATGACTTCTTCCAATTTTAATACAATTGCATTACAATTACCATATTTGCAAAACAAAGAACACAAACCAGAAAAGCATACAAAGAAATGGTTGATGACATTTGCATTTGTGCTGCACATTCAATGTAAGTTTGATTTTTTTCTACTCAGCATCGCAAATGTGTTTTGAAACCTCACTGCAGTAAGTCTTATGCCTTCATTTGAGGAGTTTCATTTGCATTTAATTTGCCTTCAATGCCTGAATAGGATATTAATTTTGAAGCCTTATAATCATTTCTTATGAAATAATACTATAATCTAGACATGAGAAAAATGTTGTGAAAATATGGAGATTTCACTCAACACTATCCTATTTGTATTATACGTTGAAAAAGGAAACAAAGTAATTTCTTTTAAAACTCCAAACAAACATTCTCTGTTATTCTCAATTCCCCTTTAAACTGTGAAAGTCTTAACTCATTTTGTCATCAGCAGAGATTAATACATCTTACCAATAGTGAATGTTAGCTCTTCCTTAGCACTGAGGGTCTTCAAAGTTCCCCAGATGTCTGAGGCTCATCAAGTACTGAGAAAGCTTAAAGCTTCACCAGAAGATTAGCGATTAGAAACATAAAGCTCTAACAAATGTTGGAATCCTATGACAGCCTTCACTGTTACAGATATCAGGTTCTAAAGCAAAGAAACTTCTTTCATTTATGGCATAACATCACTGATTTGATCACTGACTCAATAAAGCATCCTTAACTGGAGAACTTGACTGTTTTAACAGCCAAGAAAGGATGATAATCGAATAAATTAATTTTACTAGAATTGAAGTAAGATGGAAGAGAAACTGATATACAGAAATAGAAGCTTATTCCAAGAATTAATGCAGGTATAAAGTTTTTTGTGGGAAAAGACCTTATTTCTGTACAGCAGAGAATTCTGCTCAAACCTTAAGAGTTCTTTATGAACAAGACCATCACCTCTGGCCACAGCCTCAGGATTCACAATTACAGAAACAACTGGGCAGATCCTGAAAGCCACCATCATGATCAAAGAGATCCTAATTTTCAACACTAAACTGATTTTTTTTTTTTTTTAAATTTACCTTTACTACCAGACTGGAAACTATACAAGTTAAAAAAATAGGAGCAACAGGGAGAAGTTTAGGTCAGATGAAACATATCTTTCTGCAAACAATCTGAAATGATTTAAGTTGTTTAAGTATCAGGGAGAAGAATAATATGAAAATAAAATAAGTACTTAGCTAGATTAGATTTACCAGACGTAAAGGGAAATTAAAGCTAAAAGGATTACAGAAGCAGAACAAGAGCAAATGAGGAAGGGACACAACACAGTGCAACATGTCACGAATTTACAGACAAGCAGAGAAGAACGTGGTCAAAATAGCAGTGGAAGCAAAATTACCCTACTACAGTCAAAGAATAAAGTGAAGGCAGAGGTATGGTTGAAAAGTTCCTTGTTCATCTCTCACAAACATCTCTTCCTAACACAGGGAGGGAAAATTTTCAAATTCAAAGATGCCAAGTCTCTTATTCCAAACAGTCGTTACAGCACAGAACCAACACGTGAATAGCAGAGATCTTCCATCCAGTTTAAAAGGGGGTCAAGCATCTCTTTCATTTCTGCACGTGACTTGCAGACTTATTAAACCATGTATGGGATGCAGTTCTCAAGAGACTGCATCGCAAGGTCCACCCACATAGATGGCAATGAATTAATTAGGGACTTTCTTTTAGGAGATTGAAGAATTATATACGTTAAAGCTGCAAATGTTCCTGAAGAATCAGTTTGCGGATGCTCTGTCATCGTGCCAACTGCAGCAATGCTAGTTCCTAATGACAGAAAAAGAAACGGAGCTGGCATTCACGCTGGGTACTGTTTAAAATACTGGCCACTAGGAGTCATGTTCAGTTAAGAGATTTGTGGTCTCACAAATTCCAACAATTAAGAGAAAAATGGGTTCATGGCATTTAGCGTCGAAGAAGGCTGGCTAGCAGCTGGCGGAATTCAATGCATCACTTCACTCAGGTTTGAGGGTTAGAAACAGCTAAAAGTTCAGCGTCCTCAGGTAACACTCAAACATAGTAGGCACTATTTTTGATTGGAAATTCATCAGCATGGGTGATCTGGATAAGGATTCATTAAAAGAAAATTCAAAATTGCTGGCCATCTGTTAGCAATAAGTAAGGAACATATACGGAAGCAGTTTCTGATAGGTCTATGATACAATTAATAACCATACCATATCATTTGACTTAAACCTCTTTAGACATCAAGAATTCCAACTATTTTGTTTCCTTAATTTTTAATTATTTTTTTAATCAAGAAAGCATTTTTTATTTCTTAAATATCCCTTGAAGTCTGTGGGAAGGAAATCCTACATAATTTTAAGAGGTTTCCTTCCAGAGTGGCAATGATTGCATTCATAAAGTAGTTCTGATCTTACACCTGACTGCAGTGACGCTCCTTTGTAAGTTCAGAGATCCACCCACGCTGCCATACGCCCATGCAGTTATAAGACTGCTGGCTTATGTAATTTCCTAATTCAAGGACTAAGGAACATTGGCAGTTTTTATTCCCTAGTGAATTATTTTCTTTCCTGATTAAAATTCAGCTCCTACGAGAAATAAAATTTTATATTAACAGAGTATACAAAAAGAAAACAAAAACCCCCTCACAAATAGAAAATTGAAAACACCAGTTCTAGGAGCTTCCTTCCTTCTTTTCAGGAACTTTTCAGCCATCATTTCCTCACCATGAAAATGGTACAAGGGCAGTAACCTACAAACATGTGACAACACAGTTTTTCCTATTTACTATAAGAGGATTGATCTCTGAAGTGAGTTGACATGAAAAATGGTAAGAAAGTTTGGAGATCGCACAAGAGCCTGCCATGATTCTTCTTGCAGGTAATAGCTGAGCCAGACTCATCCATTCAGATCCACACAGCCCTTAAAATTTGCAACTCACAAACAAAACTTGGTGCTGATATTTATTCAGCTAAGCTCCATATGGAAGTTAAGACAATTACCTTTGCTGACTGCTCTATAAAGTTCATGTAGCATCTTGACAGCTGATTAGAACTCCACACATAAACACGGAGTATTCTGAAAACCCACCTGCATCTCTCTTTCCATTCAGCACTCTCAGAAAAAATTGACCATGCTCAACATAAGTCTCTAAGTTGGACTTCAACTAAACTGCTTCAAAATCTGAAGTCATGTCTTAACCATGGTAAGATCATACTGTCACTGCTTTTTCTAACTGAAGCCTTGCCACACATGACTGGTAACAAAGTCTGTACAATTGCTCACTGTGGAGGCAACTGCTCCACCAACAAATTTCCAAGCACTTACATTGCTCAGGTGGTAGCTGCACTGGCTCATCCCTGAGCATCTGCTCAGCCTCCCACACATCCAGAGGCTGAATCCCTCATCCCAGTGGTGGACCATGGCAATGAATTCTTTACAACTTCGAACTGAGTGGGTTGCATGACCTATGTGCTTATAATCAGGTTTTGTAATGAACTTGACTCTTGGAAGATCAGCACATGGTTATGGTGTACAAAGGCAGCACAATTATCTCACCAACATCATCACCGTTTTTGCCAAAACAGGATTTGCCAAGGACAGGCTTCTGGAGAAGAGCTGCAAGTGAACCCAAAATTTTAACTCAGCTTAGGGCTTCTTGCTGGGTCGAACTTGTACACCGAATAGGAATTTACCCTGACAGCCTCACTCCATACTGGGATCACACTCCATTATTTAAGACAAACAATACCTGATAAATCTCATTAGCAGTATCACATAACCCATAGAATAGACAAACAACAGATTATGCCAAGCAGAATACGCATTTTCTATATTAGAAATGGTCATTACTGAGGTAATGATACCCTCATACAGAAGTAGTGTTCTTCGCAATACAGCTACAGTAACAATAACTCAGGCAGAATTCTTAAGATTTTTACTTTCTTTAACTAATAACTTTAATAAAATACTTGTGAACAATTAATAGATTAAAATAAATGGATTAACCATATCATTAAAAAGAGCAAGTATTATTGATCACTGATCTAAGCTGGTTACTAAGGTTACTTTATCTAAAGCATTGCTTGCACACTCATCATTAGAGTGTACAGCACATACTTTAAACCCTGTCATGTATTCCTAGAGAAATCTTGTATCAATGTTTCTCCACCAAACTTAGCAGCACTACACATGTAAACAAAATAATTTGCTTTCACTGGCTTTACCACAACTTAAAAATGGGGAAAAACCTACCGCAAGCCTTGTCATTCAGGTGAGTTATCTTACTACAAAAATTTCATAAATAGAATAAGGATTCCATTTCTAGGAATATTTGAGAAAGACGGTGATAATGAAGACTATTTTGGAAAACCACTCTTTCTGTGAGTTAAATATAATTTCTACTAATTATTCTGTTTTCTGATGGTGATCTTAGGCTGGTAGAAAAGTTTTTGTCTTCCATTAACTCAAGACTGCTTCTTACCATGTGACTATTTAAAATTACTTCACATAAAACAAGTTTGCTCACATATTTAAGATGTGATCAATAACTGTCTTGTGTGACTCTTTTTCAGATCCCATTTTAAACTAAGAAAATCTCTTTCCTACCTTATACATCAGGTTATTCAAGTAAAACCTGGTATGCTTATTCTTTTCCACTGCCCACTACACAAATTCCTTTTCAAAGAGATCTTGGCATATTCTGGAAGATCTGAAGTATGACTACATTTGCGTTCTAAAGAAAATCAGGTAGGCAATGCACATCACTGAACTCCTGCATTGCATGAAGACTCCAGTCATCCCCTAGTTTTCCAGATACATCTGGATTTTTGAGCACCTGTTATATTATACAGCACCTTCATTTATCACCTGAATATGCAGCATTTTCCTATCCAGTATGTCCTGGGAACAGACACAAATCTGTTTGTTCCCTCTGAATGAAAATTACATTTGTAGAAACTCCTTTACTGCTGCTTTATGCTTGAAGTTTTTTTGAAAAACATATTAGTCCCTACAGCTGTTGATATCAAACAGCTACTCATGCCAGTAATTCAAGTGTTCAAGGTAAAACATATTTGTTGCAGTAAATTACATTAATATACCAAAGATGGTCACGTTTCCTCTTGCCTAACAATCAGCACCAACAGCATCTCTATCCTGAGAAAAAGGACTACCCTCTGCTTCACTTGGGGCAAGTATAAGATTTCACTACCGAAACTGCAGCTTAAAGACTGAGTAGGAAAAAGATGCACTAAATGTAACGTAGAGCATCTCAGGTCTCCTCAGTTAGTACACACAAAGCCAGGGCATGCTCTCCACCGAGGAGCTGCCCTGATGACAGGCAGTAGCAAGCACTACTGCAAAACATAAAACCCTACTACAGACTGGCTGGGCTTACACAGCCCATGAGTTCCCCCAGTGCCGGCACAACTACCCAAGCCACAGCCTGCAGGAGCTTTGCCTGGCTGCAGTCAGCCACACTGATAGCGTGGCTCCTGTTGGCTGCCCAGACAGCTGAACTCCCAAACCAGCTGGGTGCCAACAGCTTGGGTTAGGATAAAAACAATAAAAGTCCCAGGCAACAGCTTTTGCCCAAAAACATTCTGAGAGACTTTTAAATCCTCAGAAAAAAAGAAGAAGGTTAACTTTCCATTACACTAAGCTTTTGCTAAAATATGGCCATTTCTTTTGGCACAAGATGGGGAGGATCTTTCTGAAAAATCTGTCTTTACTGGCAGGTGGGAATAAAGTTGAGTGGGAAGGCACGACTTCTGGAAGCAAAGGAATTTAGAAGCTTCCTATCCTTTTCACTGAAAAAGCCGTCAATGCCCATCACCATCTGGCATGGCAGAAATTCATATTTCCTCAAGCTGTAATGAGTGTGCTATAATCATGTGAAGTAAATCATTCTGAAACCTGACTGGTGTAAAGCCATTCTCATAGGGAACATTCTGATAGGCAAGGCAACTATTCCCTTGATATAACAACTGACACAACTGCAATAAATTCTATTTAACAACTACAAAAAGTTTCCATCAGCAGAACATTTACATCAATTAAAGATAACCATATTCTAGCTACCCAAATACTAAAGCCTGGGTAGTGCTGAGAACTGCCTGTCTTTTATATATATATATAAAAGTTAAGTAATAGGCAGAAGTTAGGAAAGAGCACAATTAACTGATACTGCTGGTCTGCAGTTTACACATCTGTTCAGCCTGACACAAGCAACAGGAGAGGATCTGGGGTAGGAAGTTTAACTCCAGCTTTACCATTTCTTTACACAAAGGGCTAAGACAATGATGGCTAGTTTTTAATTACTGGAAAAATTCTGGGAAAGGGAGGGAAGACCTACTATCTCTATGGTTTCCACCTTCTGTTCACCAAGAGCAAAAGCACTAAGGAGCATGCACAGTCTTGCACACAGAAAATGTGTTTTCTTGGAGAGAAACTACCCCTTTTCACCAGAATCATCTTAAATCCTAAGAAATCATTTCACCAGTATTATGGCTGCAGGACCTACAAAAGCATGGGAGGAATTATCATGGTTGTACCTTCTAAAAGGATGTAAATAAATATTTCTCTGGCATATTCTCAACTGCTGCAAGTGGATTCCATTCTTACTTTTGGCCATATATGAGAGCTGGAAATAATTTAGGGAAAACAGGAAACTTGACTGCACATCCGGAAGAGCAAAAGTATAAATCAGTCATAACATCAAGTTATCTTGGGTCCAAAGTGTTTCTTATGAGCCAGCTTTCGAAAATTTCCCATAAAGAGTAAGAATATTTTTGATAACTGCTAAAAATACAATCATATGTAGTTATATAGAGAAAGGCAACTGTTTGTAAGAACTTCCCATCAATATTTGGATAGTTACATTTTTTAAAATTATACCTAACTTAGTATGTAAATAAGATCTAAATAATATTTATCACAGATTTGTGATAGCAAAGATGAACCCCTCAGGGAATATCTAGAACATTACATTTTGCTTCTGAGAAACTTTGCAGCCATATATTTAGATGATCTTTACTTTTATCATCCAAAATGCACAGCCGCAATATTGATAGAATCCAGTATATTCAAATCAGGCTGTGCAGTGGTTAGGACAGGATAGAAGTTTCAGATACGTAAGTCAAATATTGATACAAATTGGTTTTCCAAGATTATCTTCTGGGAGGCAGCAGATGTATAATACTCCTGAAAATGAAATGGACTATGACAGGTATGCTAAATTCTGCTTAGATAGGCTTCAGTGGGAACTGGCCCTCCTTCATAATTTAAATTACCGTTCTGTCACGTTTTAAAGCAAGAGACACTATCTCAGTCCCAGGATTTTCCCAGGTATTAACTGTAAAGGACAAGTAGGTCCTAGGTTTTTGTTCTTATGAGGAACAGTAAGATTTCTCTGATTTTTTTGGGGGGGGGAGGGGGAGGAGTTAAACACAGAGGAAAATATTTATGCTTTAAAAAGAAAATATGGTCTATTAAAATATACAAGAGGGATGAAATACAACTATGTTTACATAGTTTAGAGTACATCAGCCTACACATTTTGCATTTTATGCACATTTACTTTAACATCTCTTTTGGGAACACATTCTTTAGTCTTACCAGCGACTCTTTTGGTGGCAAATACTAACTTATGCTATTCTAGGCTAATCTAGACTGATTTTCTTTGGACTTTCTCCTAAACCTAACCGGAGCAATGTCTTTCTCATATACAATAGGAATGTCCACAGGTACTTTCCTCTGTGTGTACAACAGAAGTATTAAATAAAAAAGGAGACTAGTGGGTGTCTCAAAAGTGACTTTTAAAAATAAACATTCTTCAAGCCATGCAGACTTTTGGATTTTACAGCACTATTTTAGCCGAGATTTCTGGGTCTTTTTTGGGGAGCCTAAATAAACATGAAATTAATTTATAATATCTGCAAAAAAAAAGTGTTCTTCATTACAAACTTCAGTGCTAAAGACAACATTTAATTTTATTTTTTTTTTGTATTTCTAACACACCTAGCAGCACTGAAATCTCCCTCTCTAATGGGTCAAAAAGCCTCTAGTATCCAAATAGTCTAGAAGATGATGACAGTAGAACTGGTAAGATTAACTGCAATACTTAAGTGGCCATCCATGAGCTCTAAACTAATGAGTTTTGAACAGGTAAAAATATCTAATCACTGAAGTAATTTGTAATAGCTGCTACAGTTATAATAAAGTCATATGGTTCAGCTAATAAGATTATTATTATTATTTTATAGGATCACCCAAGATGTTCCTCTGTCTCCAGATTATTAGGGGTTTTTTTACCTCCTCTACCCCAAATGGCACCAAGACAGAATGCACTGCATCTATCTGTTACTCTGACATCAGACACCACACAGATTTTTACAACAGAAAATGAAGAACAGTTCACACAACTGAAGGGATCTGGGTAGTCAGACTTGAGATTATCCAAACCACTTTATAAATTACAAGTAAAGTAGCCATTAAGCACTATTCCTGTGAAAAGGGTGATAACCAGTGCACCACCCTTTTGTGCTTTATTCAAAAATATAACCTCTGGTGAAAATAAGAGTTTTCAAGGAGCACAAAAATGCTGGTTCTTTCACTTTGGAAAGACTTCTGCTATCAAAACGGCTCATCTCATTATTGAACAAACTACTTTTCAAGTACACAAAACACTGCAAAATACATATTTAGACTTTTGCAATAGTTTGATTCAACTGTCTTTTCCTGTAACTCTGAGTATTTTTTCAGAAAAAATATAAAGATGTAGACACCAGAATGCTTAAGCCATTGCAGTTCTGTCACAAGCAAAATTTTCCCATCAGGTTCAAGTCTGAACATTTCAGAGGCTCCGAACATGATGCGATCAGCCAAGTGAGAACGGGACATCTTAAGGGCATACAAAATTGACAGCTGCTTAGACACAATTAAGTGCTTATATCTTTTGGATGAATGGTCAGTCCAACCACTGTAAAAATTTCTAGATCCGATTCACAGCCATTAATAAAATATTATGAACACTGCTTGGCACAGTCTATCAAATTTAGCATAGCAGTTGCTTTGGATATTTACAGTGTATTATGGAGAGATATTTTATTGTCCCAACTTCAAGTAGCCACCTAGTTTCAAATTGTAATATATGTCATGTGAAACACTAAACTGTTAGGTGCAAAAGATAGCGGAGTTAAAATATCCCTGAAGAGCAGAACACCTTTTCACCAGTTTAAAGTCAAGAAATGCATGACCTAGATTTTTGCAGCAACTGGTCATTTTTTAATCTTGAGTATCTGTGTGCTCCCTTCCACGTAGCCTGATTTTCAGAACCTAGAGTATGTTTAACTATCTGCAATGCAAACTCCTTTACAATGTTGTAAATTCAGTACCCCAGAACAAAGGTATCAGTTTCCACTGATCCTTTTATAAAATCCTGGTGGTGAAGCCTTTCATTCTATCAGAACCACAAATGGAAAAAAACAAATAGGAGATTAAAATGCAAAAATCCAACCTAGACATGTGACTATTTTACAATTTGCAGTGACCCAAGGTGAAAGAAAACAAAACCAGTAGCTAGAAATTGTTACGTTATTTTGATCAGCTCAGCACATATTAAAAAATAGAAATGCCGTCACTTCCAACAGACAGAAACAGCTTGTCTTGTCTCTTTACTTGTTGGGCTGGTTGATCTGACATCAGTTTCATGATCAATCTTCTGCTCAGGGTTTGCCAACAAAAATAATTCAAACACAATCAAAAGGCTGGTTGCCCAGCCATTACTCTATTTCCCACCCCTACTACATATAAATTGCACTTCAAATTTCATCTTTAACAATGTTCACTTAATTAATTACATGCAGGTGTTTTAAGTTGGTCTGCTTTTCTTGAATTTGATGAAAAGCGGTGTAACAGTTGACAAGCACTTGAACTTAAAAGAGAACATAGCTTTGATGTCAAGAATGTCTACAGGATTCTCAAGGAAGAGTAATATGAAAATGGGCTCACCACCACTCAATCTATTCCCAGCAGTTACCTGCTGGTCTAAGTGCCTCTTTACCATTATAAAAATCTGTCAAGCATTCAAAAGCAATTACACACAGGATGTCAAATGCTGTCATGCCAGCTGCCCTTTCAGTCCACAGCAGCTCTCACTGCCCATTTCCAGTTAAAAACACATTGAGCTATGCTGTTATTTTTCTCATCTGCGATTCATTGCAGTATGCTGATCCGACTTCTATGTACCTTAATAACTTCATATAAGGAAATGAATATTTATACATAACCATAGCATTCTAAAAATTTGCATAAGTACAAGTATAATGAAGAATTAAAAGCTATTTCAATACATATTAACATCAAGCTGCAATTTGAAGGGGAAACCATTAAGTACTTGAGTTTTTGTGTTGCCTTTTTCTAGGATTCTACGTGACGTTAGAAAAGGAAGGGAGGTTTTCAACTATGTCTTTTCTGCATGGCACACGGACTTTCATGCATCCATTTTCAACAGCATGAAGTAGGAATGCATGGTACAATTACTTAAACATGTGAATCCAAAAAGAATAGGTGCATTTGGCAGCACAAGCAGCCTTCTTGATCTTATGCTGAGTCACACATTACTGCCAGTGCTAAAAACTGTTTCAATATCCAGAAAATTAGAGGAACAAGATGCTCTGCTAGATATTGACAATAACTATCTTTGCTGTGAATTTAATGAATAATTTGAATAACATTGAACTAAAAATTATCATATTAGTAAGCCTTACCTTCTTACTTTGTGAATCTAATTTGTAATTTACTATTATTTGTTTAGATAGTGATTTATTTTTTCCTCTTTTCCATATGATTTTTGGCATTATTGTTACTGGTGGGAGTTCAACTTGGGCCACAGTGATCTGAGGCTTTCCAAGAATCAAGTTCCTGTTCCTGGCAAAGTTTTTAAATGTTAGCACCATCTTCTATGAATTTTGCAATGGTCTTTCACTGAAGTCAAATCTGTAACAAAACCAGTTTGTTTTCCTACAGTGTCTTTTAGTAGGGAGGTTTTAGAAATCTTTTAAACTTTTGAAGAAAGACAAATCAGAGCAGCTGAATTGAGAGCATCTGTTCTGACACAATTCTATCACAAGAAAATATTTCAAATGTTTTATTTTCAGTCCAGTGTGAAAAAATTCAAAGCTGTTGTGTGGAGGAACTGACATACCCCAAAAAGCTTAAAGAAGTTTGCTGATAGTGTCAGGGACACTTTTCAATAAAAGCTGCAGAGGAATTAAACATTTTTTTTGTGAAAAGCATTTGTATACACACTTATTGTCCAATTCTGCCTGCACTGGAGATAACAGCAACATATCCATTTATAAAACATGGTGCTGAGGGAGTGAACTGCAAAGCGCATCTATGAAAGGTGCATCTAGTGACAACTGTATTCTTGTATTTATCAAGTTCACACTTGCCTTGCAAAACCTCTATAAATTAACTCTTAAATTATTTTAAAAGACCCCAGTCTTCCCACATAGCTGCTTTTGCTGTTCCTGCTAAAGTTCAGCCTCTTGCCAGCAGCCATATGTAGCTGCAAAAGAGAGGTTAAGCACAGTGACAAACCAATGTTGGGATTTTAGAAGAGTGTGGCTCCACATGTGCTAATGAGCAGGATGATGACATTCTGTCTCTGACATACACACATTATTACGACTAAGGAAAACTATAAATATGTTTTATTCGTGTTTCAAAACAGAAGGAGCAATAATTGATTTTATCATCCTCATTATTTGTCTTCACATGGAATAATCATGTCTTGCTGAATATACCTAAGTACCAGCAACTCTGAAAGATGAGGGCACTCCTCCAAAAGATTTGTGACTTTCCACATGTATCCGTTTTAAATAAAAGCTAAAACTTAATGTCAATAATTAAATGTGGGTGAAAGTGTCCTCTCTCAAATAGTGCAATCAACAGTATGCAATATTAATACTTGTCATTTCAAACAAAAACATAAAATAAATTCCTGATTTATCTTTACATTTATTTACTTGTTGAAGCCTTACCAAAACTCTTTTAATCTTCCCATGAGCTGACTATAAATGGGATCCATCCCGGAATCTATTTAGCAAGTAAAAGCTTCACCTGTCTCCATTAGGCCTTTGAGTATGCCGTCTCCAAAGCAAAGGCTGTCATTCTGACGCCAAGATATCACAATTTACTTCTCAATGAAGTTCTCAAGTGCTACAAAACAGCCAAATATCCATTAAACATACTACTACTATTAATAAGAGCTTAAGAGTAATAACAACAACAGCAGATGAGTCATATAAACATATTTTAACAAATGAAAAAGTGTAATTCACTTTCTATATAAAACATTTGGACATTGCTGTAACAAATTCATTGTCTCTAAAATAAACATATTTCATAGTTTCCAAGGTTACAGAAGTCTGCAGTCCAGATTAGGATTGGTGTTCATTTAAAAAGACTGACAATTTTGCACTATTCAGAACAATAGTACTAAGATAATGATTGCCTAATGCAGAGACCTGTGCATGAAACACACACTGAAAAATTTCTTAAAAAAAAAATTTCAAAATGACGAGTGGTCTGGTTGGATATCATCCTCAGATTGTAAACAGACACTGGCCTGAATGTATTACTTCATGCAGTACTGTTCATGTGACCTTCGATTAGAAACTTGACATTGGAAAGCTATGATACTAATCTATCTGAAAAGAGAATGATTTTGATAGCTTTGGGACATTTCTTCATTCTTAGAAGCCACTCCCCACAATACTCACCTGAAGAGTGTACTGCAGAACCAATAACAGGAAAAACCCCCTAAAAATAAATGTTTACTTAAAGAATGTGTCCCTTCAGTGACCCCACTGAGAAACTTTGAAAATGTCATCATCTATCAGAATCACATTCACAACATAAACTAGTGTCTCTGAAAAAGGTCAGAAATCAAAATGAAATGCAAAAAAAAATCCTTATCAAGTGCAATAGGAAGAGCAGAAATCCCTGTACCTTGCATACCCTTGACCTGCATATATGCATAGAAGCTCTTGAATAAAGCGACAGAGAAATGCCAACTATTGTTTTCATGGCCCATTTAAAGAGGGACGAACTTAGTTAAATAACAGAATCACAAACTTTATAGCCACAGTTATTTGAAAACTTTCTACTGTTTTTAAAGAATAAAGTTTGAAAGGCCAGAACCTGAGCTTGTATAAAGTCTGCATTTTCCCATATATTTCAAAGAATTATGTCCACTTATGCTGCTTAAATGTTTTAGGCTCCTCTCTTTCCAGACACCTTAGCCAGTGACACCCATGTTTACCATGCTGCTACACTAAAGCCACACTAGGACGTGTATTTAGAGCAAAAGATAGTAACAATTTTTGGTTTATGTACAAAAGTCATTGCTTCTTGTGCACACAACACTCAACGAACAGGTATAGGTCTAGTCAATAGATAACAATCAATGCTGGGAATATTCTCATTTACAGTAGTATTTTTATGCTATCAATCAGTGCAGCTCAAACTTACAGAAGTAAAATCTGCTTAGTGCAGCCACAGCAAGGTATATCACTTTCCCCCACCAAAGATATATCTGAAATTCTTCGAACTGCTGCCTTCACCAGCCTAGATGATGTACTCAGAGACTAAGTATGGCGTACAAGCATTGGAAGTACCTTTGCAATAGTACACGTTCTCTCTCTTGCCTAAGGTATCACTAAGGGCAGGTCTCCCCAAAGCTCTGCTAAGCTGACAGGGTGCTAGCAAAACAGCCAAAGGTTTGACAGCTGTCTCCAGTCACTTGCAGATTTTCTGTTTCAATTTTCATCTACATCCTGATCTACTTGAACCCTGAAGGTGCAAATATTTGAAAGGGAAAACTGGACAGGGAGCTGGATCACTCAGGTCTTGTTCCCACTCTCACCTACTACTAAATCCGCTGTTTGACCAAGGTGGTAAGTAGCTCCCCATACTGAATCTGCATACACCTGTGTCAAATGAAAGTGCTATCTTCTGCTATGCACTCAGACATGTACTGTAAAAAAACTTCTTCAACCAGCTTTCCCCAGTAGGTACTCTTCTTTAAAAATAAAGGAACTGGAAACAAGGTTTAAGAGCAGTTTAATATAAGAGATTGAAATTTACTCAAATGGTAAGGAAGATATATGAGCCAAAGATCACGCACGCAAAGCTGAAAATTTCTTCTTGGGAAACATAACTTGGTAAGAAAGCTTACTTTCTGAAAATCAAGAATTTAAAGTATACTACCATATACATCCTTGCTGGGCAGAAGGCAAAGAAACCTCCTCTTAAAACATTTCAACACACCTATAATGAAAAGGTAAACACAGAACTTCCAGTTTGTCCTAAATTCACAACACAGTGCATTCTGCTTATGCAGGATAAGCACCAAGCAACTATCACGTGCAGAAACATCTTAAAATAATCCTGCAGTGAAATCAGAAAACCTGATCCTTTGAACCAAACTGTGTGATGAGTTGTACAATGGTGAAATACCACATCAGCAACAGCTAAGTATAGTAGGCAGGAATTCAAGGTGACTTCTTACCTGATAGTGTTTTGTGAAGGGAGATCCACCCACACGTGCCAACAGATATAAGTGTTTAGCACACAGTCCACCCATCACCTGCCTAAGAGCCCATTCTGTGGGCTGGAAAACCTAATGTGGGATTGTGGGTCTGTCATGGTACAAAGGCAATCAAAAATGATCCAGTTTCTCACACAAAGAAAACAAATCAACTTAAACACCTAGTGTTTTACACAAAGAGCATGCAAAAGAGTTGGGAAACCAAACCTTGGGAGTACTTGCACGATGAAGGTGGTAGCAGTGAGTTTTTGATGGTAACTTATTTAGTAGTTGACAGGAAAACACCTGAGTTAGAGCTAAACCCCTGCTTAAAGACACACACACAAAAAGAGGATTCATATTTTCAAGCAGGCTTAGAACTGTTTTTCTCTGTCTTACACAGCACGATGCCAAATGGGAATGAGGCATCCCTCACTGAGTGTTGACTGTGCACGAAACAGCACAGGAAAGTAACTGTAAGTATTTATTACTTTACTTACCATTTAACCCAGGTGTGTTTTGCTGTTTAATTCCACTTCACCTTCTGTATCTTCCTTTCACATCACAGCGGAGGCAACATGTTAGAGTGATTCCAGGAGGGAGTAAATAATTTGTTCCCTGTATCCTTGGGGAAAAGGAAAAAAGAAACAGAATTAGTCTGAAGTAAAGCATTTAACTGAGAGATTATGATTATAATTTTGGGAGGCATTATGGACAAATAATCAGCACAACACACCAGGGTGCAGAAGGGGGAAGTGGAATCTCCATCATTTTAACTTGTTCTTAAGAACAGACATGCATTCATACACAAGGATTTGACGTTTGTCTAGCCCTACGTCATACAGCTAAAGAAATCTCACACAGAGAGCAAAACGCATAAGACACTTTACAAAGTAGTATATATTGAAATGCATAAAATGGCCTATTACCAGACCTAAACTTGTGGAATAAGTCTCAGAAAAATACATTTTCAGTTTTCCTCTTCAGTGATATTCCATCTACTGTGGAATAATATCCAGCTATCCATGGCTCAATAATTTTGTCATTGTAAATGGTCTTTATATTTTTGACCTACACATCACTGGGTACTAAACAAAAAAGATTTTAAATTAGGCTTTCAGGCAATTGCAACAGTTACAAGTTCAACTTTTCTAAGGAATTTTCTTAACACTATAAAACTAAACTAAATGTACACAGCCTGACAGATTGTACCTGTATTCTTCAAAATTGCTAGTGTGTGATGCATCATATTTCAACCGAAACATATGTTTTGAAAGCACACAGGCTATAAGTTATTAAGCCAGAAACCCCCTAGACTGCTGCTTTGTTGCTTAGCAGCAGGTTCTGCTGGTGTACCTGACAGTTCTTGGCTAATTCAGTTATGAGTTAAAAAAAGCAAACAAAAAGTAAAACAGCACACACACACATAAAAAACCTCCATGTCACCAGTAAGAAGATTTTACTGTTGTTACCTATTATCACTGGATACTGAAACAAGGCTGAAACAAGAAGAGAGGAACGCTTTTTAAGCTCTGACTTGTACTGAAAAAAATCTAAATAACTAAAGTTTGAAAAATTCATATTTTACAGAAAACTTCCTTTAACAACTTATTGGCATTCTCAGAGGAAGAAATAAGTGGTGGTGTTTAGGTATTGACTGGGAGTAAGATATCACAGCACAACTGAAAGAGTCAACATTGTTATCACCTATGGATAACAAAGTTCACACCCTATTGCAGAATGCTCTAGTAAACTCAAGACAGAGGCAGAAAATACAGAATTCAGAGCTTCAATTACATGTATAGCCTCAGTATTACAAGCAACAGGCTGGCTTGTGCTAGTCAAGCTTTGCTCATCCAATTTTACCCAGGTTTTTCAATGAGACCTTTGGCTGTTTTATTTTATGTCAAAGAAATAAAGTACTTAACAATTTGTTACCCCTACCTTTTGTCTATGAAAGTGATAGCCACTTCTGCACAGATTTTTTTCCCTACACTGTTCACTATGAGCCACAACAGCACCCCTCATGATATTGTGACAAAGATGGTAGCCTAAATCTCACGGGCTGGTGTGAAGACTTCGGTTTAGTTTTCTCTGGAGATGAGGTACAGCAAACCAGTTATATATTGGAAGAATGGTAGAGGGAAAGATCACAAAAGGGACATACCTGTTAAAGAATTACAGAAAGTTAGAATTAGATGCAAAGTCAAACAAGTGTAACTTAGCTGTTGGCATACACATGAGAGAAACTCCTTCCTTTGAGACATTTATGAATTTTTTATTGGGTGGTCCAATATTTTGCCACCCACCATTCGGAAGCCTTGCTACGCAATCCAGTGCGCTGTAAGGCACAAACATGGGAGACCAAATGGGAACAGTGGTAGCAAAAAAGATTTGTCTCCAAAAAAACCTAACAGGAATAGCAAGTCCTTTACTAATTTTTAATTACTTCATGTGGTTGATGTTTCTCAATGCTACTGAATGAAGGAGAAGAGGAAAAGGGTCGTCACCAAATCAAACTACACAGTAATGTCCTGAGAGAAGCAGGACAGTTTCCCCAAGGCTCCTTACCACAGGTGAGAGACAGTCTACCAGCCTTCCATTGATCTTGACTATCATATGTAAAAATAGTAGAAGTTACTTTCTTTTTATTTGGAGAAGCTATTAAAGGGCTGGAATAGCATCAGCAGCTTATTTCAAATGTATTCCTATACAGAAATATTTGGAAAGCACTATGGGACTTTTAAACTTAAAACAGTTTTCAACATTGGTGAATAAGGTAGACAAGATATTTACATATTTTTTAAAAATAACAAAATAAAGTGAAATAATATAAATTTTCAGATACACAGGTATCAGTAAATAATACAAGCTGAAAGCAAAAAAAAAAGCTTCTGACACTTCAGAGTCTCATGACAACTCATTTTTATATTAAAATATTTCTCGGTTTAAGAAACTCCCTTGCTGTATGTACAACACAAAACTGATTATGAATTGGCAAGGAAAGTCTTCTTTCTTCCTATAAGTATTTTTAGAAACCCCTAATTTCACTATCGAATCTATTCCCTGACATGACCACAGACTGAACGGATAGCGCCAGAAGCAGATAGCAAAGCATACACTTTATCCACTCCAGTTGTAGATGTGCTGTCCCTGAGTATCTTGTGAATAGCACAACATCAGAAAATCCTTTCTAGAGACAACGTAGGCATTTCTCCCCACAAAACCAGGCAGAGAAAAGAAGCTTACAGTGGGTATAGATAAAGCCACTTAGGTTATTAGCTTTTTAAAATAGAACCATTCACTGCAGTTTGGATTGTTTAGCATAGTTTAATAATAGGGAGCACACACAGAAGAAACATGCATTGAAATGGGGTAAACAGGAAAACACCAAACAGCCCAGGCCCAAATCTAGGCCTAATTAAATCAAACCATCAGATCCTGCAGTATGTCTCGTGAAACTGCAGAAAAAAAGCAGCAGGTTATGGAATGGAAACCAGTGTTTTTTTTCCAGGGAATGCAAAGATAAGACTGATTTATTAGATATTTTCAAATTAATATACATGATATAGCTAGGACTGATATTTTGATGTTTGGCAGAAACGTGCATTTGGCACCCCTTCTTCTTTACAGCAGACAATCTGTGTCCATTTTCAAAATATCTTTATTTCTGTCAAAGGTATGCATCCAACTACACAGTAGCAATCCAACTTGATTATAGAACTGAGGACACTTTTTAGAGGAGTATTCTTGAAAACCTGGCGTTTTGTACTAGCACTAGAAGGACATGTTACTGAATACCAGAAGAATGTAGGTAGTGAGGCAGGTTTTAGACTGTGGAACCTAAGAGGAAAAGAGAATAAAATTCTGACAAGTACGATAAGAAACAGACACAAACACACCCCCAATTCAGAATAGCTCTCAAAAATTAAGTTCTATATTCTGCTGATGTTTTTTTCAGAATAACATAGCATTATAAAACTCCTTTGCAGTACTAAGGGAGAGTAACAGTGGTCTTGCATATTTTTACAATAAGTGCCTTTCATTCATGAAGACAACAGCATAGAAAAGCATATGAGAAGTGCTTGTCTGAATATTCAAGAAACTACGAACTTCACTGTTCCTTGGGGGAGTAGAAATCAAAATCAAGGCCAACTTTTAGTCTTTCTACATCCACACTAGGTGTGCTCCATGACACAGTCCCAAGACCATCCCAGAAGGACACGCAAGTAAGTATCAGATCTATTTTCCACAGAAAGGAGAGGAGGCATCTGCACTGACCACGATGAGCAGGAGACCATGGCATGACAGAATGAACACACCTACTGGCCTGTCCAGTCTTGCTATCAGCTGTGCTTATCTTCAAGCTGCAGAGAAAACAGTTGTTGCTCATGCACATGAAAGCCAGAAAGTTAACATTACAAAAACTTTGACTTCATCATATTCTTTTTTTCTAGGTTAAGCTTATCTGCATGAAGAGTTTTAGTATGCTCATAAGCAAATTAGCCACTTACTGAAAATCAATCACATTTACAGCACCTCAGAACAAAGCTGCTTGCCACACACATGCTCCTGAGTAACACAAGGGTATTTTATAGTAAGAATAGCTGCATTACTTTTGGTAAAGAGACAAGTGAAGAAAAGCAGCTTAGCTTACCAACAGATAAAATACACTTCACTTTTCTCTTGCAAAACCCAAGTCAGAACCTCTGGGTTTGCATACTGCAAATTAACGAAATGGAATAAACAGTCCTCTCTAAGTCAAGGTTTTAGACTAAAGGATTTGTCATTGAATATTCTATAAAGATAAAATTATGCAAAGCCTTTGACATTATGAAGAAAACACCTGAATCAGAAGGAATAGAAAGAAAACTATTTCACTGATTAAAAGTTCTTGAATTAATCTGTGTGATATAGCTATCTTTTTTTCAATTTTTATGTAAAAGAGGATATGGTTACATTACATTGCTTTGTTCTGCCAATAGCAGATCAAAAGCAGACATGAAACAAAGCAGGATTCTTTTGTTTCCCTGTTTATCGCTTCACGCTTATTTATTCATGACTCCCTGCAAACTACTGAAGGCCTAAATCATACCCAGCTTCTCCTGAAATGGACAGATTGTTTCAAATATGCTCAAGCAGTTCTGCGAATGATCAACACACTTAGGTCCACATCTTCAAAGGTGTTTAGGCTGATAATGAGATCAACAGAAATATGCCCTTTTGAGGAGAGAAGTCTTGATTTGTAAAAATAATTGGAGTTCAAAAGGAAAATTTTCAGCAGGGTTATATTCAAGAAATAGTTAATTGTAGATGCCATTTGTGTGGCAATAAAAGTATTATTATTTACTTTGCTATATGAGAGAACATCTAAAAGATGGACTCATGTAGGTAATGGACCGTGAACTTTACATATTTGCATCACTTCTTAGTTGGGAGGCTATGAAGAAACACGTAGCGTGCTCTTTGGTGTACTTCAAGACAAAATTAGTTTCAAGATATGAAGATACTTTTTAAGAGGTAGACAAGCTCTGTAGACTTTTGCTTATAAGCCTGACTTGAGATCCTGATGTTTCACTACTGGTAAAAGGAAGTGAGTACATGAGTCTCTTGCCATTAGCCAGGGCCAACAGATTCAGATAAACAACGGATTTAGGAATGCCACACCTACCAAAGGAGCTAAAAGCATAAAAGCAAAAAAAGCAGCCTAAAATGAAACCTACATGAAAGGAATCATTGTGGAAAGCAGTATAATGTCATGGCTTAGGCCTAGATCATCATCCTAAATCATGCAAGGGACACTAGACGTTTGACTTGCCAAAAGGAAACAGTTTGGATACTTCTAAAAGCACCTCCCTGACACTAAAAAAAGCAAGCCATCTTTTCTGAAAGTTACAGAAACCCTGTTTTATAGAAACTCCTTAAGATGTCCTTAACATAGTATCTAGGGGTGTCACAGAGCTCTGGACCTGAGCTGTATCTTTTCAAAGGTTGGTATCCATTCGTGGCAATTAAAGAAATGAGGCAAATATGGACTTTTTGAAAGAACAGCACAATCACTGATTTAATGGTATGAGTCAAATTAGATCTGGAACAGGCACACAATTGCTTTCTTAATTTTCCATCATTTTACCAATTTTGCAACATTTGAAGGAAACTGGCTCAATTGGATTAGCCAAGAGAATCTGTTTCTTCTCAACTCTAATCAGTGTCCTCATATCCAAACAGAATCTTTTACCTGCCTTCATTCATATTCCCTTCACACGTGGCTTCCAACAACTGTGATAGGCAAATCATTTTAAAGAAACAAAACATAATAATTAACTACAGAAATACAAAGTTTAATTATTTCTAAAAGCAGCTTTCACCTGTGCAGCTCTTGTCAACAAAAAGCCCCCCAGCTAGCAGCAGGACTTCCAAACTCACCATTTCACTATCCAGACAACATTAAGCTATTATAGGTGCCACCCAGGAACAGAGGGAAAAATAACTTGTTTTATCTGACAGTGACAGATTGAAATTAAAATATAAATGAATTAGGCACATTATAGATAATTGTTTTCATAACTACAGTTACTAGATGTCAGGATTTCAGTGCAAATTTCATGTTGAATATTATTTTATTACTTCCCTTGACAAACAGATGGTCTTCTCCAACAAGAAGACACACCAGAGAGAAAAGAATGAACCTGCACTAATTCTGACAGCATACTTTAAAGAGAAATTAATCCCTTCCTCAGTCTAAATTTAAATAATCATTTAAGTCTCAAATCAGTAACAATGTTTGGCTTCCGTACTAGAATAGCCCACATAGTGCCACAGAGGCCTTCAGCAGCCCAGCATGACCATCTGCAACGTAGGAGCCTGAACATATTTTTTTCTTTAAATTGAATTGTACCCTTTGGTGGTAGCTACCCAGGTCCTATAATTATCCAGGAGTGCAAATGGTAGCTTATAAAAACAAAACAAAAACAAAAAGCACACACACACAAAAAGCCCCAACCAACCTAACAAAATGTGCATGGGAGGGGAGGAGGGTTATGTAACTGCTTTATAGGGGAACATGCTCTGTACCGAGTTGAGAGCTGCCCCAAGAAAGCACCTAGCAATGAGAGGATCAACCTCCAACTCTGCTGCCCCTCAGGATTCTTGCTTACTTCAGAAAAGATAACCACAACAATAGAACATACAGCAGAAGTGACACACAGTACAATTGTTCATCACCCAGAGCTGATGCTCAAACAGTTCCTGAGCTGCTTTGCAGCCACCAACTCTATACTGAGCACGATGCCATATGATATGGAATATCCATTTGGCCAGTTGAGGTCAGCTGTCCAAGCTGTGTCCCCTCCCAGCTTCTTGGGCACCCCTACCTTTTTGTTAGCAGAGCAGAATGAGAAGCTGAAGAGTCCTTGACTTGTGTAGGCACTATATAACTACCTGGCAACAATTCAAACCACCAGGGTGTTATCAACATTATTCTCACAGTAAATTCAAAATACTGCACCTTACCAGCTAATAGAAAATAAACTCTATCCCAGTCAAAAACAGGCCACCCATCTTAACTGGATTAAAAGCCTCCTAAGAGCAGCAGCTCATCCCATAATATGTTTACTGTGGTTTTCACATGAATAATCTTGATACTTGACAGTATGCTTGTCTGAATTGAAAACAATATTGAGAAATAATGATTGAACAGATGGAAAATCTGAAACAATTCAATATTGTCTTTGTTAAGAAGTCCAGCATCGTTTATTATTGGCACTTAACTAGAAATCTGAAACTTTCTACTATCTATCAGCAACTCATCTAAGCAAAATTCCTGATAATCAAGTAGTTAAAAAAACATAATCACAAAGCACTCACGTCTACAAAGTTGACCTTTTAACACCAACAGAAGCTAATCTTTCCCTCAGTTCATCTTAATGTGACAGTACCCACAACACTTCATTAGAAAGAACAACTCCAAATAGACAAAAAAAACCAAGACCAGTCCTTAAGATTAAACTGCTGAGTTAGGGATAGCTGCAGGGTTCGACTATTTTTTTTTTAAATTCTGCTGAACATTTTTAAAAGGGACCTATATAGCCAACATTGAACTCCAGCATCTCACATCAGGCTTGAGAAACTAAGCAAATTAGAAGTGAGGCCTCATGAGCCACACTGGTACCAAGGACACAGCTCTGTAATACACATCATTTAAGATTATTAGATTCCAAAGGCCAACATTGGAAGGCCCCTTGTAAGTAAACACTAGCAGGTATAGCCAGCTATATCTATCACAAAAATCATAAACCATTACTAAATACTAATCTCTGGTACTTTAAAATTCTTTATTAAAAAGTGAAAGTTGCTAAGCAAAATAATAATGATTGCTGCTCAAAAGTAAGAAACCATGTACAATCCTGTATCAATGCCACTGCACAGGCCCCTTTCACTTGTTTCCTTATTGCATCATACCGATCACCTAGAATGTTCCCATACCAGAAGGTTGTTTCCCTCTTAATTAGCACACAGCTACATCATCATGTCCACACCTGCTTGCAGACATATCTCCCTATTTATGACTAGATTCAGAGCAAGAATCACATCATCAGTATGTGCAGATCAAGCGAGTGTCTGTGATGCTGTTGAACTGTAAATAATTACCTGTAGCAACACAGCATTATTCAAATATTATCCAAGCAATACACCCCCCTTAAAAGCAAACATAAGCAGTGAATGATGTTAAAAATATAAACTGAATTTATAATTGTTTTTATTTTAAATCTCTCATTCCTTTTTAAGTTGTGTCTTTTTTCACCCCTGAAAAAATACCAGTTGGAACAGAGCATACAACTTAAACACGTCCCTTCTGCTGCCCTTCTTCCCTTGGAGCTTAAAACACAGAATTTATTAGAAGTAGATAGGATAAAATATTCACACTTAGTATTTGCAGTACATTCACAGAACTTTCACTACTTTTCCTCAAGTGTTCTTGTTAACAAAACCATGGTTTATTAAACACGTTTTGATTGCAGTCGCAGGGGCTCATAAACACAAACAAGACGAGCAGTCACAAAAATCACTGATTTTCATCTGGTTTTGGATGCCTGAAACTTCATGCTATATCAAAAGATATTACACATCAAAAAACAGACCACCTTTAATAGCAACAACTGCATTACAATGCAGCTATAATATTGAAGGCACCTCAACAGCATCTGAATTTTTCTATTCTTTTTCTTTTAATGAATTTCAGCTGCTACCTTTAGCTCTTTGTCTCTGGTGAAGTTTCAAAACATCTACAATTTTGAAAATGGAGTGGGAATGCTCCTTACTAGGAGTTAGATTTGATGAAGACACTGTTCACCTAAAAAAGTTAGCACAGGTAATTTTATATTCCTTTAGGCACGTAATAGCACTTCACTCATTCAAGTTTATATATAAACTAACTAGTGACTGTCTTTATTATGAGAAAACCTCAAATGTATTTTATTTTTGTACTAAGGGACAGGATTTATTTTTTTTAATCTGTACCCTTTTTATCCAAAAACACACAACATATTGTAAATAGCATGCCTCCTGTCACTCCAAGCTTTTAGGTCTAAAGCCACTCTAACTATTTCTACTTATCTTTCTATGAACTGACCACAGAAGAAATTCCCAGAAAATATTTTACGTGAACACAGATCCTTCAGAATCCTGACATTACTCTTTGGAGCAACTTTCCTCTTGTGAAAGCAATCACTCATGCTAAAAATGACAACAAAAACTACTGGGAGTCACGTCCACCAAGAGGCACACACCTATGCAGAGCTTCAGCCATGAAGCACTGCCTGTGTCAAACAACCAGCAGAAACAAGCATTTAGCTTGCAAGCTTCTCCCAACACAGACCATCTCTTCATGAAATAAGCAAGTCACAGCTGTGGAAAAAGGACCTTTATCTCTTGTGATCTTGAAGTTGTGTCAGTTTTTGGAAAATGAAGCCTTCATGTACTATTTTTCTGTGGTGCTCCATTCCTAGTTTGAACAGAGCTTACGAGTACACCAGAATTTAAGCACAATCCGGCACCTTTTCAACAGTTTCTAGTGAAACAAAATCTCCTGAAAACAAGCCAGGAAATTTTGCTCTAGAAGCAATAACATAACCATCCAGAGAACTCCCCTGAAAGGAAATGGCAAAGGGGAAAAAAAAAAGAAAAAAGGTAATGGAAAATAATTAATATAAATACATAAGAGGAGACAGCACAAAGACAGACCCTTGAAGATCAAATATTTAATTGGATTATACGCTGGCCACAAAGCAGACAAGCTCCTTAGACATCTTGGCTGTCATGCACTAAAGGCACCATAGAACACCTTTCTTATGGTACACCCAGAAACAGGTAAGTTTCACACAGAGCAACTTCAATGGTGACTTGTGATTTTCTATCACAATCCGTTCTCTCATTGCAGTACTGGTATTAATGCCTTCAGGTGGTTCTGTAGACACAGCATGTAAGACATGATACAGAGCACAGCAGCAGGTTTCATCCTAAGAGTCATGCTCATTTCTAGAGACAAGAATGACATTTTGGGATACTGAATTTCATAAGCAAATATTTATAACCATTGCACAATATATATTTCTTGCTAATAACTTGCCCTTCTCTATCTTGGACTAGAATCCAATGAAAATGTGCTTAGCAACATCTTTCTTTTCAAATCAAGGTAATATATGCATAGAGGTTTTAATATTAAAAAATATAAAAAAAATACAGCTTTTTCTCTTCTCCACTTCCCACTGGAATCAGACATTGTTTATTTCTGTATAGCTATGGTAACCAGCCAAGCATAAGATATAGAAAGAAGGGGATAGAAAAACAAAGGCCTTGATATCAGGTGGAAAATAAGAGGCTGCAAATTAAGAATGGTTTTTCTTGGAGAGGAAAAAAGGAAATTTTCATTCTAAAAAGCATTAAAAAAAGCCCACCACAGTAATTCTACAAGCATAGAAAGCTTTTGTGTGCTTACTTCTGGACCCCACATTTCTCTTGGAAAGCGTATCCTGGTGAGTCACTACAGCTGAGAGGCAGCAGTAACCACTACGAAGCTTTATGTTCCTACTTATTCTGTGGTTGTATAAAAATACCCATTAGCTACCATCATTTCCTATTTCAGGTGGTGTGTACATTCCACTCACAAAATAGAAGAGACTGAAGATGAAGTAACATAGCTGCATATAGAATGCTTCATATGATGCCTATTAATGTCCTCATATGCAATTTAAAAAAGGTATTTAAAATAATGAGAAGATGAGGATCTGTCATGACAGCAGTTAGGGCTTTCCCCAAGAAACCTTTAATTTCATAGTTAACCACTAACGTTCACTCACATAATAGAATTGACTTTCAGTCTGTCTTCAATTGCAGCTCCAGGGCTGAGCTGCAATGTGAACCAAGTTTCAGTGGTGGGCAACAATCAAGAATTTTACAGTAGAAGAGCGGTACTGGCATGGAGTGGGAGGCTAACAGAGATGCACCCAGAGAAGACAATCCCAGCTGCAAAATTATCTGAGCACTGCTTATTCTTAGAAAGTTAATTCATGAGGCCAAGTATAGCAAGAGAAAAGTACCTTTTACTGTTGACCATCACAGCAAATGCTCATCTTCATACAACGTGGTATGTTCTGCAAGGTGTGGCTATTGATTCACTGTCATGTAATGAAAGTTGTTTTATTAATGAGAAAAGAAGCTTTATTGCTCATTAGAGTAATTTCTCTTGACAGTAACCTAGGTGTTAGAGTTTAGGTTAATCACAAGTTTTATTACTTTTAAAGATGCTTCAGACAAAAAATCCGCAACTCATTATCACTAAACCTGTGCTAAATTATAACCAGTGGTTTCAGTCAGGATAGAGTTAACTTCATTTGTGGCAGCTGATGGAATGCTGTGTTTGGGAGTTACAATGAAAGCAGTGCTGAGAACACCCTGATGTTCTTAGTTGCAGTCAGACAGTCAAGGACTTTTTCAGCTTCTTCGTATTTCTCTATTCTTGAGAAAGGAGGGGCGAAGCCAGGACAGGTGACCCAGATGGGCCAAAGAGTGTATTCCATGCCAATTACGTCCTGCCCAGGATAACGGGGGGCTGTTGGGAGGAAGAAGAGGGGCGGTCGCAGGACGCGTGCTCCTTGGGGGGACGGTCGGGTTCCGGGACAGCTCTGGGTGGTACGGCCTGAGTTGTGTGGGTCGGGGAGAAACTGCATTGGGGATCAAGAGTTTCATATTCTTTTGCTCTAAAGTCCTGTTAGCATTGTTATATTTTATCTTTCTGTTATCTTAGTAAACTATCCTTATCCCAACTCACGGGCCTCTTAGTTTCTTGGTTTTGGAGTTATTTGCCCCTTCCTTTTCCCTTCCCTTGTTTCCCCCCTTTTTCCCTCTTCCCCTGCTCTTTTACTTTAAGGAGCAGGCAGCTGCGTGGATATCGGCCCACAGCCGGGGTGAAACCACGACACTGATGTAATAACCAACAGTGTGACAGGCATGAGAAGTGGAGCGGGGAGGAAAGAAGAAAGAGCTTAAGTGTTAAGCTAATAGTTAGACTAAGGGAGGGAAATGATCACCAAAAAATCACTTCTACAGCTGCCCAAAGCATCTCGCAGGAGTATTACGAAGCAAATGAGATTCAGAATCAAGTTTTATCCATTAAACTCTTAGATCTACTCCATACTGGTTATGAACATAAGGATTTTGCCTAGAACAGAAACAATTCCTGAACATCACAGCATTGGTTTGGTCACAGAGATGAAGGATGACGTGACTATGAAGTGGGGCTCAAGGACAGCCCATCTTGCACTTAAACACATGGGTGCAAATATTCAGACATTCCTGTTTCTGGCACATGGTTTCACTGCATCGCACCCCTTTTGAAAGGGGGTACCCAAGTTTCTCACTCAGATTTATTGTGCAAACATGCAGCAGACCTGTGTTTAGAGACCAGTCTTTCACCCAGGCCTAACATCTGCCTCCCAGTATTTAGAAGCGCAAAATTAGTCTTCAGCCATCATGAGAGGTCTCAGTGTTTTCTCATTTTTCTCCTTCTCAGTCGCTGTAAACTATGCAGGACCTGATATCAATGTGTCAATCAAGTACACCCTGTGAAACTGGTACTAAAAATAGTAAGTCACAATGATTCATCAGGAAAGGGTCCAGGGCAACTTCTACCACATTTTTTTCCCCCCAAACCTAAATAAGCTACCTATCTGAAAGTCACTCCATCTGTTGCATTAATACTCCTTGAAAAGTTGATTTTGAAGCCCTACAGAAATGAGAAAGATGGGTAACAGCACTACAATGGCACTACAGATAGATCTCCCTGATCTCTGTGGCTTACCTGAGACACATGTACAATGGAGAAGAATGCAAGGACAGTATTCTTTAAGTACAAGGAAAACTCTCAAACATCATTTCCAGAATCTCTTATACATTGAAGACAGTGTTTCAGGGCTGTGAGGGTCTGAAGAGCTGTACCAAATGCTTTTAAAAAAATGTTCTTCTTGTCCTGAGACAGCAAAATAAAAATTAACCTTGAAAAAACACACATGCTTTATTACAAAATGTTCTACCATGTGCAGACATAACTAAAAGCAGCAGTTTGGGGGAAAAAAAGACAAAAAAAATCCTGGGAGTCTGGGTGACCTCAACCTTTTGCTTGAAAAGGAAACGTAAGTTCTTGCTTCAAGTCTGATTAGAACACTCACACTGTATTCTAATTGGCTTGAGTTAAGGTTATAGAAATAAATATTTACCCATAGGGAAAAAAATCTTCACAATAGTAAGAGAAAACATCTGGAATTTGTATGACATTTTAAATACACATTTACTTAATGCTTTGCTTGTTTAAGAGTTGACCCTCAGCCTTTTTGAAGTTCAGGTCACATTTCCACTTGACTTTTATAAAAACTGAACCAGCACTTCAAATATCAAAGAAAAAAAACCTGAAGTACAAACAATGAATAAGAACAAAAACAGATCTGTAAGGGTAATGAAGGAGAAACCAAAGTTTTCTTGCACTCAAAACGTAAAGAGCTGTATTGCAAAATCTCAGGTAGAATGAAGCACCTCTCGTGCTGGATATTTTACAGAAATCAGGCCTTTGGTAAAAGTTTTGGTTAAATGTATAAACTTGTTCAGATTCCATGCTGCAGATGTTCAGTAAGTGTTTAGTATTTAAGGGCTCCATTCT
This sequence comes from Hypotaenidia okinawae, assembly GCA_027925045.1. Taxonomy (NCBI): domain Eukaryota; kingdom Metazoa; phylum Chordata; class Aves; order Gruiformes; family Rallidae; genus Hypotaenidia; species Hypotaenidia okinawae. The sequence continues at coordinate 12,059,435 of BSDF01000009.1, read as the reverse complement.
GTCTCCTTTCAAGGAAGGGAAGGAACTTTGAGTATAAATGCAAGTAACAGAAAACATCTTCAATTAAGTAAATTTTGTTCTTTAAGCTGAAAACCAAAATATTTACCCTCAAATTCATGAAAGAAGAAAACTTAGTGAACTTGCATACATAATTAAATTCCAGAACTGTACACATATATATTTATTTTTATAGTAAGCTAGCACACTGACTTGAATATTGTAACTCCTGCTATTTCTATTACATTCCTCTCTTTCTTTAAAAGGTGTTCCATGAATTTACCTCACCTTGTTAAACGTATTTCAAGAGGTAATTTTCCCTACAGAGAAAGAAAACCAAATGAGGTATCTCTGCCTCTGACACAACCTGGTCTTACAAACTTCAATCGTCAAAAATTCCTACAAATAGGGGTGTGAATCCTTTTAACACAGGAGCAGGCTCAGTTTAACACTTGGTATATGTTAGGAAGATGCTACTGAGTTCTAAATTTTATAGTCCCATGATGAAGCATTTGCTTTGATGATCCTCAAGAGCAATATTCCTCATTTAGTTAATTTTTCTCTCTGGAATCACTTCATTTTATTGTCTGAACCTTTCTGGTTTATGTCCTGTTGTAGATATCAGCATTTAAAGTTGAAAGGAAGAAATTAATCTCTACTTTTCAGGCAATCCACCCACACTACAAGAAAAGCTTTGATTCTTTATATGTTCTCTTTATTTTCCCTTGGATTAATCTTTTCTTGTTCTTCAAAATTTACTAATTTTAAATCAAACTAAAACTTTACAAGTCAAATAAGAAATCTAAGGCAACTTAAAAGTAGTGTGTTTTTTTTTTTAATCAGGGAAAAAAAAATATTAATAGTAGTAAATATATGGTTTGGTGTTGGTTTTTTACATCCCTTACAGGAGAGCCCAGACAAGCATACCAGATCAGAGGAAAGGCCCATGTAACCTAGCACTTCGTCTCCATAATGGCAAACAGCAAATGTATGAGGGAAAGCACAAAAATAATACAAGTCTACTGCAATGCTTCTCCAGAACCCCATCCAATGCTCTTCTGCAGCAGCATCTTTTAAAAGCAGGTGTAATTATTTGCTTGCATAGAAAAATGCAGATTCTTTTTGAAGTATTTAAATGATCACTGTTTGGTTCAAAAAAGTAATGTTACATTTTTACCAAATTTTTCCAGTCAGTTTGTCAGAAACAGTCGAGTCAGTTTTTGCCCTCTTTTTTTTTTCCTAACTCAGTAACAGAACCACAGTCATTCTATCAGTAAGTCCTGGGGATTAACATTTACCTGTTCAAGCATTAAAGTCCTGAAGTTTCTGGGTTTTTTTTCAAATCCCAGCCAAACCTGCTGCACTGAGACCCTACTCTTGCATGGAGTTGGATCCACCACCAGAGTCACAATTTTTATTTTTTATTTTAAAGGAAAAAAAAAATCCATCTGCATTTTAACTGAACTGAAAACAACTGTTCTCCACTTGAACAAATCCAAGTATCACTACTCTGTGCTACACTGGTGCAACCCTAACGTGAGTACTGTTTGCAGTAAGGGCACCTCGACATAAGGAGGACATCAAACTATTAGATTGTCTCCAGAAGAGGGCAACCAAGATGATGAAAGGCCTCAAGAGTAAGGTTTACAAGAAGTGCCTGAACAAACTTGGTTTGTTCAGCATGGAAAAAGCCAAAGGGCATCCTCATGGCAGCCTGCACCTTCCGCAAGGGGAGCAATGGAAGGCGAGGTGCTGATCTCCTCTCTGGGGACCAGGGATAGGACACCAGTAAACGGTATGGAGCTGCATCAGAAGTTCAGACTGGACATTAGGTTCTTTAGTGAGAGGGTGGTCAGTCACTTGAACAGGCTCTCTAGTGAAATGGTCACGACCCCAAGCCTGTAAAAAGTTCAAAGACCATCTGGATGACACTTTTAGTCATATGGTGTGGTTTTAGGTAGTCCTGTGAGTAGCAGAGTTGGACTTGATCCTTATGGATCCTTATGCCTTCCAACTTGAGATGTTCTATGATTCTGTACTCTCTTCACAGGTTTTTTGCAGTTCACCAGGTAGCACTCTCTGACCAAAGGTTTGGATAGTGATAATGACTTCCTGAATGATCAGACTGCATGATAATATATAGAATAGAGACTAAAATAGAGTTGACTTGGTTTGGGGGGTTTGCTTTGTTTTTGGGGAGCTTTTTAACTAGTCTTACTTGCAATGTTTCTCAAATTCTAAACTGCTGAAACTTTTAATATTTACTATATAAACATTTTTACAAAGACCATTCTTTCACAATTCAACAACTTCAGAAACTCATTTCCATCACACAAATCTCTTTCTAATTTTATTCACCAAAAAACATAAGTGAACAAAAATGTATTTCAAACAGAGCCACAGGCACCTACCCAGTGCTGTACTGTACCTTCTTAAATCTCACCATGCATTCTTCTTCATTTTTAGTTCTACCCTTCTCCCTCAACTTTTAATTGTCTAGGCCAGCTTTACAGAGATTGTTAGCATTTTTTAATACCCTGTTAGGCTCACTAAGTCTCATTTTTTAGCCATTAAGGGAATGAAATACCCCCCTTTAAAATAAAGCCTCCAAAAGAGATAAGCAAATTGAGAAGCACCCTGATAATGCAATAATCCCTGTGGAACCTGATTTATCAAATGTTTCCTCTGTGATCTGCCACACAGCTTGTACATACCTTCACCTACTTAAGGAAAAGAGTTCAGATGTACTCTGCCTGGAGCAGGACAATTTCTACAACTGTGGCACAGCTCTGCAACCTGAACTGCATAAAGTTTTGAGCTGTTTTGTTCAATTACTAATTGATCAAAGGATTTAATATTATAACTTAATCGCTAGACAAACGATTCTACATGAGTTCAAGGCAGTCACCAAAGGGGCAATTAAGATGCACACAGGAAGCAGCAAAGTAATAAAACTCACCATACAAAGGACAAGGTAAGCACAATGGTCTACAAATAGGCAGCATAGTCACCTGGATACAAAAGATGACTGATGAGGAAAGAAAATAGGACATGTAGTATCTAGGAAGAGCAGAGGACTCCCATTCCCTTTTTGGGGACAATAGCATAAAAGCAGAAGATATTAGCATAAAACATCCATAAAGAAAGAAGACAAGACCACGTGAGCACCACCTTCTCTCAAGCAGTTCCAAGGCTATTATCTTAACCTCAGCAGCTATGAACCACTGAAGACCAGAAGCCACCAACACTAACTACACAGGAGCTCCCTACAGGTAGCTCCACTGTAGAAGCATACTCACAGCTAACTTAGAATATAATCACTGAAACAGTTTTATGACCATTGTAATGATTATTATGAAAAATTGACTGCTATCAAGATGTAGTATTAATAAATAATTTTAAAACTGTCCTGAATTTTCAGTCTTCTGAACAATCCCATCATGACAACTTCCCATTCCCTGATATTGATACATGTATGTGTGGTATGTGCATTTTATAAGCACAAATAGGTGTCTATCTCTCTATGTACGCTATCCCAACTACTGAGTTGCAACAGAGGCTCCACGTCCCTCAAAATCTTCAAACAGGTATGTTGCTTAACAATTAAAATATCAGGAAGCAGAAACATACCTCACAGCAGAGGTCAGCTGTAAATGGGAACTTGATTTAAAAAAACCCAAACCACAAAATACCTCCCTCAAAAAAACCCAACAGTTCAGAGTTAATTCCATCTGTTTCCTGGTGGACTCCCTCTCTCTTCACCATCTGAAGTTGAAGAAAGTAATCAGAAGACCATCTAATCATCATAAGTCTCAGGTGAAGAACACACTCTCATCCTTCTCCCATGATTGGGAAGGTGTAGAGTAACCAACTCTCAAGCTATTGACAACAGGACTCTCCCCTTCAGGCAATAAAAGCATGTCAGTTCATTACCATTCACATTTTACCATCATTCTAGTCCTTGAACAAAAGTTTTATTGAAGTTCACAAGACCAGAGTTATAGGCAAAAGTGTGGAAAATTTCTCCCTTATTCTCTGGGCTACTTCATAATTTAATACTTAAATTTTAAGAACATCCCAGAGTAATTAATTACTATTGAAGAGATAATTTGCATGCATCAGCACATTTACACATCAAAAATAAAACCTAATTTGTTAAAGGAAGTCTTATACAGTGCATTTTGCAACATTACAAGCACCAGAAGTAATTAGATCTTGTTTAAAACCCTAAGAGTGCTTTCTTTCACACCTTTTTGAAAAAAAAGTTCTATTTTTTTGTTTTGTCTTCCACCGGGATGAGGAAAATGCTTCAGCACCTTACAATCATTTTGTAGAGTACAAACTAGGTGTCAAATGATGATCTGAATATTTATGATGTGATGTATAGAGAGCAATTTACAACATTTACATTGCAAATATTTGAAAATAGAAGTCAAAATAGAAATGATGCTATCTAATTAGACCGGTCTTACAATTAATTCAAACTTTGCCTAGCAGTCTGGAAGTCCTCTTTCAAGGTACCTTGGATCAGGTTAATTGGATTCTGAAGAACATGACAGAAACCCCTTGGTAAAAATCAGTGTTTGAAAATTTTAAAGTTGAGACACTGTTATAGGACTGGTGAGCAGCCACTGAAGTACACTCTGCAGAGATGGAGCTGTTCTAAACACTCTGCCTAGGCAAAGCTCTTGTTTTGCTTAATAGAAGTATAGATTCAAATGTGTTTAACAATATCACAACTATTTGGTGTTTTGGCCTGTGTTTTAAGACAATTGTTAAAAGCACCAATAAAACATACCAGCCCAGTACTACTGCAGCTTAGCCTAAGACTCATGGATGCAAACCTGGAAAATCTTAATTGAGAAGTTGTGATCATTCTCTTACTTAAGCCACTATGAATTTTTAACATACAGTTATCAAAATGATTGCTTAAATTAGCTCTGTTTGTGCTGGGAAGTTACAACAATTTTCAGCTGCTACAAGGAAGTCACAATGATGCCCCAGAACAGCAAGGTACACAGAAGGCAACAATTTCTGTTCCTCACACCTATTCCAGTCAGAAGCCTGACCCAGGCACAAAGGACTTGTTCCACGTGCTTTAGGACTTAAGGAAAAAAACCCTCCCCAGGCTGACAAGGGAACACGAGTAAACAAGAGCAGCCAAGATGCTGAAGATTTTCTGCATCACACATGGCAGTGTGGCACCTGGACATGGGCGAGCACACTCCCTTGGTAACCCATTGTACACATTGATGACCACAGAACTCACAGAAGATAGGAACTGGGGGACCTTGAGAAGGCTTCTGTGCCTTTATGGTGAGGAAGCAAATGCCCCCAAGAGTTGCTTTTTTGTTTGTCACTACACCTGCATTTGAAGCTTTCTAGTAATAAAATCTAAACCTCTCTCCTCCCTAACTTATGGAGAAGAGAAAGGCTGAATCAGTGCAGCTCTTCTGTGGCTGGTGCGTGGTGTTTTTATTAGTCAAAGTGATGGTAAAATATTGCTTCACAGCCTCTAAACAAACAAGCAAACCCAGCTCAGACTGTAAGTTATACTCATTTCCCTCCTTTCAGCCCCCATTCTGTTTTCAATTCAGTGTGCTGTTTTTCCAAAGCTACTTTCAAGTAGCCTGGGCTTTATTTCCCCATACTTTCAAACTTTACCCTCGCAAAAACTGGATATTGGGTTCGCTGCTCTTTGACCATGGAACAGAGGATGCCAAGTTACTTAGGCACCTTTTTTAAACTTCCTCCAGTTACACACAATTTGCTTTTGTCTGCATGAATTGAAGCTCAAATTCAAGTGTAGCACGCACTCCTCCCAGCTACCACCTTGCTTTCTATCCAGAGCTGCATTCAGCACAAAATTCACATACTGTCTTCTCATTTGCACTTTGATTCATTGTCCTGGTTTTGGCTGGGGTAGAGTTAGTTTTCTTCCTGGCAGCTGCTATAGGGCTGTTTGGGATTTAGGATGTGAATAACATTGATAACACCCTGGTGGTTTTTAGTTGTTGCCAGGTAGTTGTAGCACCTATGGTAAGTCAAGTATTCTTCAGCTTCTCACACCCTCCAGAAATAGCAGCAGCTAGGAGAGCCTAGCCAGGATCAGTGGCCCAGACTGGCCAAAGGGATATTCCCTACTGAATGATATCACGTTCAGCACATAACTGGGGAAGTGAGCTGGGATCGCTGCTCAGAGACAGGCTGGGCTTCAGGTTGTTTTGGCACATAATGAGCCAGTGCAGTTATTCATCACTTTTAAAATGATTACTGTTGTTATTACTATACTTTTTTTTTGTTATCCTGTTAAACTGCCTTCATCATCTCAACCTAGAGGGGGTGGGGGTGTCCCACTCTCCTCCCCATTCCCTTTGGGGAGAGGGATAAGCAAGGGGCTATAGGGTGCTCAGTTACAAGCCATGACAACCAGATGCTAAGAAGCAAATCAACTCTACCAATCAAAATCAGGACGTTCATCATCATAGAATAATCAACAATAATTTGAAGGAGTAGTTAAATTCCAGTAATGGAAAACAGGTTATGGAAACCTGAAAAGTTTATGACTCCAATACTCAATCATTTTTCCTCTTTTTTAATTGGAATTTAAAAAATTACCCTCATGGCATACTACTGGGAGAAAAAGAAATAAAGAATTCAACAAGACTTAAATAGGGGTTCCTAAAAATCTTCTCAAGTTAATACATTTATTTTTAAGTCACAAGTATATTTTTAAATACACTTTAAGTCACTCAGATATTCTGTTTTCCTCTATTAGTGTTAGTCACCACTAAATACTGCGTTAAATAATTAAATGGTTTGGGAAAAAAATTGACAATCACCAGTGCATACATTAATATTCTAATTTTACAGTTTTGTTTAGGATATACACGGTATTACAGTTATAAATTAATTATGCAGAGGTTCTTCCTTTGTGTGTTAACTACCTTCACAAGTAATCAGCCAAGAAAACAGAAAAAAAAATATCCGAAAAATTCATTTCTCCACACTATTCTTTGATCTCTTTAATATGTGTTGCACATTCATTAACTCTTCGTTATATTTTCATGATTATATTTTGTGTGTAGCTGAAAACAAATCCAGTTTCCTTCAGGCAAACATTTGCAATCTAAGAAAGTCAATTTATATAAACATAATCAATCTTAAGCATGAAATTTTAACACACACCCTTCCCTAAAAAGTAAAATCCACAGTCCAAGCCCCTGGAAGTAACACAGATTTCAGTCTAAGTGATGATTGTTATTCCATTATAATTGACAACAGACAATAATTAAGGTACTACCCACTGAATAGCTGAAATCTCTTTTCATATCTTGGGCAGACTGAACCAATTCCTTAAAAGAAAGTAGTAGTGAGTGAAGCTGTCTCTATCTCTCTGCTCAATTTAGGTTTGTGTGGAATTTTTTTTTATGATTTTACAATATTTACATACCTTCCTGCTATGAAGCAGTGGGTTGGGTTCTTTCTATTAGCTTTTTGTTTTGGAAAGGTTTGCTTAAACTACAATTCTTCTGCATGTTGGTTTTACAATTGAAGCAAGTACTTCTTTATATTAGAATTCTCAAGAGAAACAGCATATCATAATACTGTCCTAAGTATATATGCAAATTAAATTAAGAATATTCTTGAGATATCTCAAGACAAAAATTGTCAAATTATTCAATCAAGACTTTCTGGAAAGAAAATCTTCCATGGCTAAAATTCTAGCTACCTACATTGCTTCAGCTTCTTTGTAACCACTGCCTAATTTCCTTTAAGGGCGGTGTATGTACATCTTTCACAAGTCTCACGTGCAAATTTCAGGGCTTGCAGATCAAAAAAAAAAAACCCAAAAAATGATGTAACTTGATGAACTGGTTTTGCCTGTCCAAAGTTTAGCTATTGGAGAAGCTTCCTCATGCATAAATATTTATTTTTCAATAGTTCTGCACAGTACAAATAAGTGCATCAAGCCCTGCAGGAGTTTACCCCCTTTTAGGGAAAAAGCAGCAAGCCAGGCACAAAAATCCACAAACACAAGTTTTAAATAACTGAATGCAAGTCCCAACGATCCAACCTACCATATACGCTTGGCAAAGTTTACTCTTCACTTGAGCAAATGCACTGAAATCAGAGGTACCTTGTGGCCATTTTTTGCACAGAGGATGAAGGTAGGAGAGATCATCAGTGTTTCTAAGGAGCAGTCTATCAAGGAGATACAGGTTTGTCACAAATAGTTCTCTCATATGGCTGTTAGTGATAGAAACAAATTAGAAGTCAGGTTTTTCATGCAGAAAGTTAATGTCCAACAAGTAAAGGACCAAAGTAAAATCTCAGTGTTTCTTGTATGCCTGTACTGCTGGAGCTAAAGACCGAGCTATGTAGCATCAGTACTGAGGTCTTACAGAGATTTTCTTATTCACATTAGGCATACCCATACTGCAGCCACTTTCCAGAAGGGCAACATACAGCACACCAGGATATAAGGTGCCAACGGATCAAGGGTGTACTGTGCCCCATGGGATGGTAAATCCTAATTTAATAACCCAAATGGACATTATGCTCATGTATTCTGTCAAAACTATATTTCACATCTGATTGATAATTATTAGCCATTATCTACCCCAAGCATTATTTTCTCTAAATATAAAGATTCTCAAGATAATCAGACAAAATGTAGATCCTGTAATCCATACTATTCACCTCATTAGTGTTAATCCTTTCCCCAATCCTCTGATTTAATTGCAAATGTTTGGTTCAGTGAAGCTAATATCCTTTTTGTCATTGTTGTTCAGTTAAAATCAACACAACTCTGCGAAAGATATAGATTACCAATAAAGGTTTATCCTTTCATAATTACTTTAAAGCTCATAGCAGGCAAACAAGAGTCATTATTATGCAGGCTAAACAAAATGGCAAAGGATTTTCTGACGCTGAATATTCAAGCAAATCAATGCAGGTAAGTTGTCTTCATAAACATGTAGCAAGAGTTTATAATTTTAAGGCATTTTGGAGCAGAATGTAGGTGTTCCTGGTGTTCAGAACATTGCTCCAGTGCAAATATGAACAGCTTTTGAAGACTCTGAGGCTCAATACATTTTCCAACTTTCTCAAAAGCCACTGTTTTCAAAGACACTAAGCCAAAATTACAATTTTAACTTCTGAACTTATGACATCTTCTGAATTTCTATTTATGATCTTAATAAACCTTGTAATGGTTTTGCTGGTACAGGATTTAATACTTTCACTTCTTAATCTGATTTGTGATATTCTGAACATGTAAAAATCACAGAATTAACTCAACTGGTCAACTAATCCATTATAAAAGCTGCTCCCATTACATGAACTCTACTGGGAATAAGAGATTGCTCTAGTAGTGAAATTAATCACCTCAGATAAATTTCTTGAAAATGTTATAGCTCGAACCACCTAAGTCTGTTCTATTAAGCCCTGAAATGAATACAAAGCTGAATAAAATTTTATATTCTATTTATTACATGGCCCCATGAAAATTAAAGGTATGTTAATACATGAGAGATAATTAAATTATTATTAATTTCAAGCCACTACTCAAGGATGTTTACAATGGAAAGCAAATAATACTATGGATTCCAATTTTCTCTTATGTTATTGATATTTTCCTGGCAGTAGCTATTTCTATGACAAAGATATTTTTTACAAAAAGTTTCCTGGGAATAGTATAGATTGAATATTGCACAAAAACCTCAGAACCTTATTTTTTAAATCTGGAGATACAATTATTGCACCCTCAGAGCAACACAACTTGCACTGAGGTAAGAAGCCAAGAGGTTTCTTGTTTTCTAGATGCTATCAAGGAAATAGCAGCAAGTTATCAACAACACCTAAGGCTAACACTTAGTCTCATTTTCTATGATGCCGTAAAGGCACGTAAAGCTTCCTTAGCCCAATAAGACATACTGATGCTACAAACTATAGTCATGTCCTATCCTCAGAACCCAACACAACCACAGAAATTCGTTTCCAGGATCACATGCTACCTCAGCACTCTGCTCACTTTTTTAAAATAAATATCAGGACACAGCTGAAGATGTGAGAATTTACTGTTACACCTGCTGTGACACAAAACATGGCTATTACTATAGGAAGGGAGAGAAAAAGAATAAAAAAGGGGGTTGTGAAAGTAAAAAAAGGAGCCAGTACTAATAGCAACAACACACCCCTATCTTAAACGTGGTCAAGGAGCCACATAGAGCAAAACCCCAAACCTGGACAGAGTACCTTATTCAGATGTGGAGTGAACATCAGAAAAGAGCAGCTGCTTGAAAGCGATCACATTTCTATAACCCCCGGTGGTACAGTATTTCTTGGTCCATTCAAGGGCATGTAAAATGCTTCGCATAGGTGATAGGACTTGAGCAAACATAAGTCTAGGAAAACTGAGACCATACAGCATTTTGCCAGTAGGAGGCTAGAAATGTTTTACAGCCACATCAGGAATTTGAACTCCAGAAGCAAACTTCAAACGGGAAATGATGTTTTCAGAGCGATTACCCTGATTACTTCCTATCTTAAAGGTTTTATTCAGATATGCCTCCCACACTGACTCCAAAGGACACACATACCAAATGAGGACACAGCTTCTTCCTCTACTCAATCAAGAACTTCCTGTGCACAAGCAATGTAAGGCCCTTATATGCTGAGCATGACATCACATGGTATGGAATATCCCTTTGGTCAGTTGGGGGTCAGCTGTCCCGACTGTGCCCCCACAACCAACTCACTGGTGGGGTGGTTGAGCAGCAGCAAAGACCTTGGCTCTGTGTGAGCACTGCTCAGCAATTAGAAAAACGTCTCTTTGTAACAAAAACATCTCTACGTTATGAACACTATCAACACTAATCTAAACCACAGCCCATATGAGAAAATGAACTATCTCAGCTGAAACCAGGACACCATATGTAATTATAGCTGACAAAACCAGCATCTTGATTGTGCATCTGTTTGTTTGAGAAGAAAACATGAACTATGAGTACTGAGTTTGACTCTCCTAGTTAGAGCTTTCATATATCTCAAGGGACTTAGTGCACTGCAGCAATGGTCAAACTAGCTGGCACTGTTTGGAAGTACAATGAAATCCACTCTTTGGGATACATAATAAGAACTTCCATAAGTAATTTTCCTGAGCTGGTCAGAAAACATTTTTTCCCCTCATAAGCAATCTAATTGAAAAATTTCTGATATATTTTGACTGAAAATAAGCTCTATTGGGGAAGACAAAATTTGTTTCTTAAAAAATTTCAGAGCAAGTATTTCATTCTGCAAATTAAATCTGCGTATTATTTCATTTAGAATTTGACAACCACGTATCACACAACACCCTCCACTTAACTTCAACCTTTGAGTCCTATATGCTGTTCTCTGTGCTCAAAGGAACAACCAGCCACCCCTTATGACAGCTGGCATTGCAGATGTCACTTGCCCAGAGAAAGGTATCTGAAAACCTGAACAAAATTACAAGCTTTCTTATTCCCCTCTGAAGATGGCCTCATCAATGGAAAATAAATTCTCTATAAGCAACACGCAAGTAGAACAGGTTGGACTTTCTTGGTCATTGCTAATAAGAAAAAAGTATACCTGTCACACAACCACCTTGCATGTATCTTCCAACACTGACCACCACACATGGGACACAACCCTGCTCCCCACAATCATCAGTTCAGAGCCTCGGTGTGTGGGAACTGACATTTCATTCCCATGACTGACCCCAGCCGGCGGGGGGAGGGCTGAGCTATGCAGCCTTCCGAAAAATTCCAGCAGCCTTTGATGTTCTCCTGGCAAAGATGGGGGTGAAGCTCAAACCCTAGATTGGGCTGATGGGATGTTGAACAACACAGAAAAATCTTGATACACAATGAAATTTGTTACTTTTTAGATAGCTTTCCCCCAGTTTGTTCTTTATTAGATGTTAATCATTTGACACTGAACCACCTGCTTCTCAAGGGTGCCATCCTGTTACTTTGCAAGTTACTGTGCAAGTTGAACCTGACATTTTGTTTTCCCTTTCATCTCAATTTCATTGTCACTCAGACCTTTAGAAGTGGTTGACGTAATACTGTAATCTATTCTTAAAGTGGTATTTAAATACTATGTACTACATTCAGATGAGCCTGATAACTCCCTTGAAACTCCTTATCAATATGGGTTATCAGTCATAGTTCATTTCTGATTCTGATTTCTGTTCCTGTTTCTCAGCATCTTTCTGTAATGTTGGCCCTGCCAACAGTTAATTATATTACCAAATGATGCTGAGAAAAAGACATAATATTAAAATAGATCCCCCCCAAATAAAACCAAAAAAAAAACCCCAAAAACCAGTCTCCCTTAGTCCTGTACTTTTTTCTTTTATTAAAGCAGAAATATTCTTGCAGGGGCTATTTCTACACAACTACTGTAGTTCAGCAAACAAAGGATTTACCAAAGATATTCTGTATTAACAAAAGCATCCCAAATATTAATAGAAGCACAGAAAACATGTAACATAAGAAGGAGAATCAATAAATTACCTTAAAGTTCCAAATCAAGTTTCTCCCTGTGGTTTGCCTGAAAGCTGCAGACAATTCAATTACAAAGGGTAACAGGAAAAACCTTCAGTAGTCAAAGCTCATGACGTGCCTTAATGCAGCACATTAGCCAGTGTTGCTTTCATTTTGCTTTGACAACAACAATACAATTACAAAACACTTTAAGGTGAAAAGCTTGTAAATTGCTAATAGGTAACATATGAATTGTTACTATTAGTTGACAATGCTTTTAAGAGAATGGGGACCTCAACCATACAGCTTCTTCATTATCAATTGTATTGATACTACTATATTTAGTTGTGCAGGCAAACAAAATTAATTGCTCTTAACTCACAAAAATCTCTTGCAACTTCCTCCTACAGGCCTCATTTCATGCTCTAGCTGAAATGCCAAATGATGTTCTCCACAACCTTGACATTAAGCAGGGAAATACCTGCCAAAGGCAGGTGCACATGCAAATGAAAGCACAAGAATGCTCTAACAAAAAAAAAAACCAAAAAAAAAAAAAAGGAAGGAGTGAAACACACAGTTGCAAAGTGAATCCTCACAATCCTCACAGCTCATTTCAGGAATAAAACCACAAGTCAACACCCTTTAAGTATTTCTGACACGCAGTCCCTTGAAGCCTGCCTGGGGTGCTGCACGGTCATTCTCTCATGCTCAGGCACAGCCATAAAAAACATCATGGAGGAACTAGCATGAGGGTGCAGCACACCTCTTGTCCCAGTACGTTTCACTGCTGGGCTAGATGCTAGCACATGCATCATCCATGCTTTTCCCAAGATAACCATTTGCTCTCTGAAGATTTTACAAAGAATAATAAAGCACTGGAAGAGATAGACCTCGCTATGCCCAAGTTAAGAACCACCCTTTGAAGGCACCAAAGGGGAAAAAAAAAATTTCAAATCAGAGGCATGTTTGTAAGGACAGATTTATCACATGTAAAACATTTATCTGTAGGCAGCAATCTGCAACAGGCATTTAGTAATGCCTGTTGTTTAGTAATACACTGATTTTTACTATGGCTTACAGAGAAGTTCTTTCAGAACTGGAAGAAAAGAACAAGAGTATCAAAAGCACAAACTCAGGCCTTTGCAGACACTAGTAGTAACAGATCTGTCTGTTTCCCTGCTTAACTTCGTTCAGAACTTCTATCAGTTTTCATGGTGAAAATAGCACTGAATGTAAAATCACCTTTCCTGAAAAATATTTATTACATTTCCCCTGTTTTCCAAGAAAAGTCATGATATCATCACAGTCCATGCTCAGCCCAACCCTCAAAGAAGTCCTACGCTGCATGCCAGTGCTCACTCCCACAGTCCCTCCACAAATGAACCTGAGCAAGAAGGAAAAAACGGAACCAAAGTATTCTGTAAAACATCTTAGTAGGTGTTTTGTTGTCACATACTATAAAGATGATGTTGTCTCATTACTTCAACCTCGATGATAGTGTGTTACAGTACTGCTGCATCAGCACCGTGAGGCACTGCAGAGCAGCTGGAAAAGCCTCCACACAAAACAAAGTAAGTTTCCTCCCTCCCCAGTAGGAGATGACTGCACTACAGGCTTCTGGGCTGCCTTAAATATTTTTCAGACAAGTCAGAAAACTTTCCTAAAACAAAGTTGAATACTTAACTAATTTGGTAATACAATGGATTTAATGTAAGATAGGAAAATCCACCTTATTCCCTAATTTATACTCAACTTTTAAATCCAAATGGAAACTTGAAGCATCATATAAAATGGAAGATTGAAGAATAAAATCTGTGAACCTGTCATCTACTGTTCATACTGAAGACTGAAAAATTGTTTCCTTAGTATTCAAATTCTCATGGCAAATAACTGTACCTTCATTGCTAGTGCCACAGAACACAATACTGCATACATTGCCAAGCAGACAGTAGTTGATCACATAGCTCAAGCAAAAATACCTGACATGAAAACAGAAGCAGCAACTCATTTCTCAAGTCACCAGCACTTTTCCATAGCATTTTGACTACCTACAAATTTACCTTTTCAGAAACACAGCATAAGCTAATGCCATTTTCTCACACATCCTCCTTGTGCTCTGGCATCCCAAACCTAAAGGAATTTTAAACACACTATTCAGGGCTTTTCATCGAAAGAATACACATCTGATCAGGTACCTGGCAGTGCTTTCTGTTCAGCACTACTGAAAATGAGGCAGTTGACAAGCTGAATATGGAAGACAAAAGACAAGGTGGATGGGAAAGCAGCAGTTTTACAGGCTTATACCGTGCTTCCTACAATGTGTTATCGGACACTTCAGTCTGCAAAACTGTGCTTTTAAATACCTCAACATTTACAGACCAGGCTAAGAGGTACAGATAGGTATGTCCAACTGGTTCAGCCACTTCTCCCTCTTTTCCTTCTGGAACAGATAGTGCCTGGAACATGACTTGTTTCCAATCATGCAAGAAACAAGTAGACAGACAGACCACCAAGAAACAAGTCTTAAAATAGTATAAGTTACCATGACTTTGGGGAGGGGCAGAAGGATATCAAGATTTTGGCACTTCCTCCATCGAGGGCTCTTAATAAACCAAGAGATTTTTTTAGAATCTCATGATTATGGGTACAGAATCAAGCACTGTATATACTTTACCTCTAGGTAGATATAATTGAAAATTGTAGTTAGCTATTCACTTGCTTCATTTCAACCTTTCCCCTCTACCAGACTCAATGCTGAAAGTGTATCAGGAATTGAGCTCATGAAATACAGATACACACTACCCAGTTTAAAAAAGCACTAATCCTAATACAAAACATTTAGAGCCAGATTGCTGATCATCTCATTCAAATAGAGATATCTTAATTCACACATACTCCCATTATCACTGCCGTCTGACACAATTTCATCAGACTACAGAAATTCCATTCTAATATGAAGCTAGTGCTTGCCAGTTGCCCAGTGGCCACTGATGTCAGCTTCTTTAGAGCCCTGACTGAAAGCATACAGAAACACTGGCAGAGTAAAAGTTCAGAAGACAACTGTTCCACAGCACAACACAGAACAACCTGCATGGCAGGCCCAAAGCTGCTGTCTTGCAAGGTCAGATAAAAATGCCTTTTCTATATTGGATGAATTGTTGGCTCTTACAATATGAAATGTACGACATGGAACAGTCATCTAACTGCTGCTGAAACACCACCAAAGCCCATTTATTACCATGGGCAACACTAGGACACCCAGTCTGAACCATTACCAGCTTAACTCAGGGAAGTCCCTTTGTTTCAGATGGCTGCAGGGTACAAGACAGGGTCAGTATTTGGCGCCACCTTTCCTGAGCGTATCACAAGAAGTTTGTGGTACTCAGTATTCACCTCAGATTCACGGCCTCCAGAGTCATGCGATTACATCAGATAGGTTTCCTTTGATGAAATAAGCATGGAAAATACAGTCCAGTTTTCATATAGACTTTGAAACCAAGAGACAAAGGAAACTAAAATGCAGACTCTCAGAGCTGAGAGCAATATTAGGAGCATTCACGGGTGCTCGTTTGTACAGGCACTGATCAGGGGGCTGGGAGGAGAGGATTTCAGTTTTGGTTAGTGTCTGTCTTAATAGTTGTCCATTTGTGAAACTAATTTATTTTCAATTATTTCAGTGAACACGCTTTCATAAAGAGTGCTGATCCTTTAGGATATTTAATTAACTAATAATAAGGGATGTTACAAGCAATCAAACAGATAAATAAGTTTCTTCAACAATTTATCACTTGGATTAATGCTCAGCTTCTTTCAAATATTTGCATGATTCTCCAGGCTTCATCTTTTTCTCAAATCCTGCATCAAGCTGCACTCCTGAAACCTTACATTTCAGTTTCAGCTTCAAATTTTCCATCTTCCCCAGAATAAAGTCTTTGTGAGTAACACAGTGAAGCAACCTGCAGCGAAACTGCTGGGAACTCTGCAACTGAAAGACTCCAATTCCCAAATTGATTTGTAAACAACCATAACGCAAAGCAGACATTAATTTATTGGTGCACTGTTCACTTCTGGCTAATTTATCAGCCCAGGCACTGTGCTGTGCAGAAAGTACTTAGAAGAAAGGAGTCAGAGAGAGGTCACTGCCCACACTGCAGCTCATTTCCACTGCACAGTCCAAGGCTTCGCACAACCATCGGCGCTAACCAGTGCACATCAGCCCCTCTGAAAACCATTCCTGTGTCTGCCTTTTCCAGCCAAACATGACAAGCAATGAGCATTAATACAGATTTGAAAAGCCTTATAACCAATCTATTAGTTCAACTAAATTCACGGTATTTTATTAGATTGTAAGGTGTTTTTTGGTGCAGCTGCAGACCCGAGCCATCACATCACTGCTGTCACAGGCAGGAGAGAACCCACTCATCCAAAGCTGTGTCAGGACCTTTGCTGGGAGGACTTACAGGACTTGGCTAGTTTTGCAGACATGGTGCTGCTTTAGTTCTTTCAGATTCTGAAAATCCTGACCAAAATAAGTCCCACAGGAACAACAGGTTTGGCATTTCAAATCAAACACCTGAGGGGAGGAGGGCATTGTGATATGGTGCAGAGGAGGGGGGACTGAGATTTCAGTCACCATATTCCCCCCAATGCTTTCTCTGCAAATCCAGCTTTACTGCTCAAACAGCAGCATCTTGGCAATACAGGCCAACCAGAGTCCTTGCTGTACAACATCCGAGAGCCTATAAGGCTTCAGTACAATTTGTTCAGATTCCTTCAGCTACTAAAATTAAGAGTGAACCTCCTAACACAGCCACAGCAGTCAGTAGGGGAACCCATTCCCTGTGCTCCTTGCCCCTGTGTACGCAGTGGTAAGCTGCGCAAGTGCCCTCACTCCCAGCCCAGCGTACCAAAGCAGGAGTTGTTCTCTTTGATTAACACTGCACTTTAGCAACAAAAATCTTAATATACTATTAACATAGCCTAAGAACTATGTATGACAGTCCATTGTCTCAAAAATATTAAATCTATGCAGACATGGATGAAAAAAGATGATGACAGAAAATAGATAGGATATTAAAAGAATTTTGCTGACCTGAAGATGCTAAGACCATCTGCTTTGCTTTAGCTTTTATTCTCCTTGTCCTTTTTGCTACAGTACTGTAATCAAATGACTTGCTAGATTCCTCCTTCCACAAGTCTATTGTAAAGGGTACACTTGCGATTAGCGAAGCTGCAAACCTAGCATCCTCTTATCCCAGCAAGTCTGTTTTTCAGGACAAAGACAAGTGCCTGTTTTCCGGCCTTGGGAAAAACTCGGTTGTCCCTTTTGATGAAAACAGTCTTTTCCATGACCCTTAGAGGTTGCCTAACAGAAGCTATTTTTGCTCAATCAAGTAGCACAACGGGTTCCCATTGCGGAGAACAGAAAACTAGGGAAATTCAAAGGACATTTACAGCTGCCTCAAGCAGGCACGCAGAGGGGCTCGGCAGGAACCTCCACGCTGGCTTTATACCTGACCTCGTACCTGACCTCCTCTGAAGGTGAAGGGCAAAACCAGAAAGGGGGCCGTACAAGGGGGCCGCAGAGAGCATCCTCTCCACAATACCAGCCCCATGGCATACACTAGAATTGCTCAAATGTTTAAGTAGAAAGTAGAAAGATTAATAAAATTTTTTTCAGCTGATGAACATGATCATGATTTTTATACAGAAAACTTAGATTCGTGACTTCTTAAAAGTACATACTTTTTTTTTCCGAGCCTGCAGTTTTGCTTTGGACTGGTCTCATTAAGACAAAAAAACACATTAGAGTTTAGGAACCCGGATGTAAAAGTTTTGACATTCCCAAATCTGTTTCAACATCAGTGTCATGGACACAAAACATTCATATTTGTAAATACAATCAATTGAAGTTAATTTTTCTTTCTAGAACAGCAGTATATCCTGTACAGCCTGTAAGATGACAAATTAAAAAAAAAAGATAAAAGAACACATACTTTTTTGACCTAGGGTTTAATTTTATCTATTTAAGCACAATTTGCTGGCTTACAACAGTAGTTGGGCTAGAGCAAATATTGCATTTTAAAACTTTATGGAACTAATTTATAGTGTAGGGCAGGCACAGACTTGATCTCCTGGCAGCAAAATTTTATGTTTCCATTTCAGCAATACTGCCTAACACAATAATATCAGGCCAGCAAATCTTAAATATAAGTTAAGCTAACATGATCCATTGCCTTATAAAGCAAGAGTACCCTGTGGAGTCATGCTGAATATGCCAAGTGATTTTTCAAAATTTAATCATCCTAAATGTCAGATAAAGGTGCTTTTGCTGTCATTCTTTAAAACCAGGGAAAAAAAAATCTGTGTGCCTTCAAGTTACACAGAAAACTGTTCAAAAATAGCTATGTTAAAATATCAATCTGCTGTTTGTTAAATATAAAGAAGGAAATATTGAAGTGTTTTATTGAAAAATAAAGAAGTGCATATTTTTCCCAATAAAGATCGACAGTTTTCCTATCAATATAGATATTACTGTTTCCTTCCAAGAACAATTTATCTTTCAATGTTGCCTGTACAGTAGATGTTGTACAATGACAGCAATGACATTCAGATAAAAAATTTTAGTACACTTAAAATGAAACTTTTGTTGACTTTAACTATTGAGTTGATCCAATAAACAAGTTGAACTGTTTTATAGGCATGTCCTTTACCAATCCCACTCATGGAATGAAGACTGCTCCGTAGAAGGGACAACTGCTCCCTAGAAGGCTGCACAAGGATATATGGTACCACAAGATTGAGCTCCATACTCACTTATACCGATCAATTTAAATATTTGTAAAATAAATTGTAATATGTTGTGTAAGTGCCTCTTCTAAAGGGTAGCTTACTTTACTTAGCAATTTGCATGCACAAAAAGTTCATACTGAGACATGGTCAAATTCAGCAGTGCTCCTGTAAATAAGGCTGCGTTGGAAAACCACAACAGTAGAAAACCACTACCTTGCATTTGGGAACAGTGGAAATAATAAAAAAAACCTGAAACACACCAAAAAACAACCCAACAAACCACCCACACAAACAAGAAACCTGCAACCAAACCAAACAAAAAATCCTTACATAAACAAAAAACACACACTAAAAGAAACCTCCCAAGAACAAAAGAAGAAACACACACACACAAAAAGCATCAAAACCAGAATAATGCCTGAAAGATGCTCAGAGCACCTATGATTCTGCATGTTGCAATGTGAGTTGAAGAGGTACCAAGAACACTACAACAAGATATTCCTGGAAATTATCAGTATCCCTCTGAAATTCTAGAAAGAGACACACACCTTTCTCTACTTTGAGAACAGCAAAAGCAAACCCCACACTGACCAATTCCACCAGTCTGAAGGCAACACACCTGTAAAACAGACTGGACCACTTACTATAAAGACTGTGTTTTCATGTGTAACAAATTCGGCGCATATCACTAAGCCCATAGAAAAATACAGTAGAAGTATGATGCCCATTCCTCCTGTGAATGAACATCCCATCTTCATTTTGCTTACCAGTTAAAGGGGTTTTTTTTTTGTCTATTTGCCAGTTCTGTTTTAGGATTTTTCATTACTTTTGCAATCTACTGATAGAATACAGATGCCATACTGCCAGGACCACTGTGAGAGAGAGCATGAAAGTCTACACTGGGCCATTAAAATTCATTTTTCTCCCTTACACAGACGTTATTCTGTGTGTGATGCTGCCACGCTCTAGGAATAAGGCTTAACATTTTTATAGCAAATCATGGGTTATTTAAATCTTTTTATTTATATTTTATTCTTTGCCTCAAGTGACATAAGTGATGCTTATGACAAGGCCTATAGTAGAGTTATAAACGTGTGAAGACTAACATCTCTTGTCAATGAAACACAGCACAACAAGACAAGAGGCCTCCAGTGAGCAACTAATGAAACCACTGCCATTATTCATTATCTTTATATTTGATGACTATGAGAAAGACGTAAAAGGCAACTCTAGAAACTCGGTGTTAGGCACTCTAGACAATCTTTTACTCATCTTGAAAGAAGAGAGACTCCAAGCTGTCAAATGAACAGTGGCAGGAGTAGCCGTTTAATCATATTTACTATATCCCATAACTTGAGCCAGGAAGCAAGCAGCGCCTTTGAAGCATTCTGCTACTGCATTATTACTTCAATAGCTCTAGGCAACAGATCAGAGAATCAGCATAGCCTACCATAAAGAGCCAAGGAGATGTACACTTTCCACTCTATATATATCAGGTCCTTTGTCTATTTAATCAGACCACTTCAGTAGTGTGGGCTGCATACAATTATACCAAAAAATAACTTCACTCAAGTGTTATGCATGTTAAGTCAAACTTCACTTGGGACATGTCATGTACTAAAGTTTAAAGTTAAATTCTTGGGCAGTTTACAGCAGCTGCTTTAACTATGGAGGGAACCAGCCTGCCTTATGCTGGGCTGGAGAGCTCAGAGACTGGGTAGGACACATCCATAGTGCTCAGGCAGCACTGGCAGGTGGAACAACTGGCCTAGGGACTATCAGCAGCCACTACAATTTTTGAGTGGCCACACTCCAACCTCCTGTAGAAGGGCTAATGATCCATGAAAGAAGCAAGTATTACACAAACCTGAAGATAGTTCATGATCTTTTTTTAATCTTTTTTTCCCCCCCAAAGACAACTGGAATACTCCTCAACATGCCTACAGCCATGCCCTCTGGTCAGTGCCCTACCTTATACAGATACATTCTACCCTGAAAGCACTGCAGTGTGATAAAGAAAATTATTTCTGCATCTTAGTGAAACACAGTATAGTTATTTCTGTATTTTCCTTAGCAAAAATACATAAAAGTATAATCGTCACATTGAAAAAAGTCACTGCATTTTGTTAAAAGTCCAGAGGATGAAGGAAGTTAAGCAGTAGATACTTAGAAGCTGTCAATTGTCAGGATGAGCATTTTACTCTGCATGGGAAAGAGTTTATGCTTGACTGCATTTTCTACTAAACCTACAAATTACTTGTCAGTTTATCTTTTTTAAAATTACATTCCTAATTTCCTTTATTGCAGCTACACCGCTTCTAATATGAATGTACTTGTCCCTATCACTTGTGTCCATATAGCTTAACATCTCCATCAATTATAGTTTTGTTCTGTTGAAATTCCTCTCATATTTTGCTGTTCAAGACAAGAGAAATCAGAAACATAAAATGGAACTAACACTTGTGTATTACACAACCACTTCTCAGTCATTTTGACTTAAGGTCTCCAATCTCAATTCTATTACTTAGTGTTTTGTTCATATTTGGCCAATCAGTCCATGCTGCTCATTTGGTTTTGGTGACCACCAGACTGATCCACACGTTTCTCATTCTTACAAGGTAGCAGACTTATGTGATAACTAAATGTAAGGAAAACACTCCTACCAGCTACCAAAAGAGTTTCCAAGCTAGCCAGGAACCAGTTTAAAAGCATAAAAAATTTAAGTGCAGCCTTAATTTAGACACAAATTGATAGCAGTGGTGAACAAGACCAAGTAATCTCTACAGTTAAATGTTTACTAACATATACTGAAGATAGAAAGAACAGGAAATATTTCTCAAAAATATTCATATTATTAACTTGTTCTGCCAGACACTACCTGAGTTTTACCACCCTTTGTCTTCAGCTTTGCAGTTCAAGTCTGTGAACTGAGCAACAGGATGCTGAGTAATACTCAACAAAACTGCAAATGAGTGTCACTTAGACCTAGCAACCAAAAGGAACCATCTGAAGATGGACAGCAAAGTACTGCAGAAGGAAATCACTCTAGGAATGCCAGAAATAGGAAAAAAAATATGAAAAGCTTGGAAACAATCACATATACATTGGTTCTCCTTTGAGGTGTAAAAGATATTTGTTAAGAGGCAGAGCATGTATTAACAGTGACACTGGAGTCCAATTTTTACCAGAAATTCAAAGCAAGGCAAAATGTTATCAAAGGGCCTAGCAAGAGCTTGCCCTCCATACAGAAAACACACTTCAAGTACCTCCTTTACTTTAAAACATGAAACAAATTTGTGTTTTAAAAAGACTTCTAGGAGGGTCTTAAAAAAAGCCCACGCAAAACCACAAAAACAAATGGGAGTGACCTAGCAAAAAGAATAAGTCATACCTCATATTTTGATTTTGATCATCTCTAATTTAAGGAGATTTAAGAAAAAGAAATATAAATCCTCTGTATGTTCACAAAAGCAACTAAGATTTGAGATTTTGCTTGTACTAAGAACATTCAGTTATCCTGAAACCATGGTATAAAACTTAATTGCCATAAGTTTTATTTTTCTTGGCTCAGAGGACCTATTCATATGACAAGTCAATCAGGTTCCTTGATTGATGCAATCTGCAGCTCAAACCCAGGGAGAATCACTCCCTCTGGGATAGGTGATCACATCTCAACTACTTCATCAAGGAACTTCAGATACCCCAGGGCTTTCTAGCCTATAAACCATTCAGAATTCTCAGCCAGGTAACCTTCTGGGATTTCATACTTACAGCTTAATCACTGGAAGGAAGTTTGTGATTCCAGGACGTAGCTTCACCTGGGACAAACTCCTACAATACTGCAACAAGTGCTTTAGGCAACCAACTAATGCACTTTGGATATTTATATTTTTTAAAGTACATATTACTGTTTTGCTGCAAAGGAGAATGTAAGCAAAATATCAGGGTTTGGGGGTTTTTTCCCTCTCCTTAAAGCCAGATAACAAGCCAAATCAAACAAAAAGCCACAAGTAATGGAAAATAGAGAGGTTGTAAAGTCTCCCTGCGCAAATATTCTAAAGCTGTGCTCTCAATCATCCTGCTTAAGTAAGGGTGTTGAACAAGATGACCTCCAGAGGTCCCTTCCGGTCTCAAACACTCTGGGATTCTGTGAAAATGCATTATGGAAGACTTTAGAAAATAGTGTGTGTGGTTTCTCAGTTCCTTGTTTTATCAGGCTCCATTTCAATGGCACAACATAAAGCATGAGTAATATATTTTTTCTTTCATCATGGAATACACACTCCTCTAACTGAATGTCTCATTGGGTAACTCCCAAGAAGATAATAAACCAAGAATAAAGTTAGAGCTGCAGAGACTATATTTTTTCATTTCTTTCTTTAGGTAAGACTTGAGGTTTAGGTAAACCAAATATAATAGAATCACACTGCTGCTCTGGTCACTACCATCACTCATCTGCATGACCCTTTGAGCACTGATGGCATATCAAACTAATCCACAAGCTTTCCTGAATTTTCTCTAGACTCCCCATGACAAAGTTTCTCTCAGACACTGGGCCACAGAGGCCACCGGACCAAAGGAGACTGAAGAGCAGGTTCTGAACAGCTACACTCAGTCCCTCCAGCTGGCACTGGCTCTACAGGAAGAACAGGCCCAAGTAAATACCTTTCTATTAAACTCTCTTTGAGATTGTGTTTTTGGTTTTTGTTTTACTATGGATTTTGTTGGGTGGTTTTGTTCATGGGTTTGTTCAGGGGTTTTTTTATTCTTCTCAGGACAGCCTTCCCACTAAAAAGTAACCTTTTTCAAAATATTTAAGTAAACCTCCACCACCCCCTTTTTTTCTTCATAAATATTTACCTAAAAGGAGCATTTTTTTCAATGGACAATTGTTGTAAAAAACACCTCAGCATTTTTTGGTTGAAATAAAGAACTCAGCATTTTCTGTTTTGACTACCTCCAGCGTTTCTCCACATTATTGGTAAGTACGACTGATAATATTTGGCAGAAGTGTTTTATCTTCAGTTTTCGGTATTACATACAGAATGCCTCATACCATTCTGTGTGCTGATAAAGTGGAAGCCACTGGATTTTTACATCCTCTGGAACATACTACAATACTCCTTTTTTTTGGTAATGTATTTCTTTTCACAGCCACTTGTTCCACAGTGCAGCACATAATCTGGGCACAGTTTGTAGTATTATCCTCTGGCCTGTTAAGCAGATGTAGTATTAAGCACTGCAGGAGGCTGCCAAATTGGCAATCATTATGAGTAAATCTCATAATGGAAATTAATTCTCTAGAAGTCTGTTAATTTGTATTAAATGCCAGTTTGTATATACTGCATTATACTATAAAAATGCATGTAACACAGAAAGAGCATATACAATAACCCTTTCTCTGGGTTGGAGAGGAAATAAATAAAAAGAGACAAAAGGAAAGAATACTGGAGAAGACATTGAAGAAGACACACTTTTTGTATCAGCTTTCTGTCCTTCTCTTTAGTTTTACCATAGCAACTGAACTAAATCTTCCTCACTTGCCATCATTAGTCTGATCATCATTTCGCTGTGGAGAAAAGAAATTGTGGTTTGAGAAGGTTGCGAAGGCAGGTGATTCACCTCCAAATTAGGAGCTGTAGGGAAATTCTTAGCCTGAGGTAAGTATAACCATCTCTGGCATGCATCGAGCATACTCCTTTCAGGCACCAAATACAGGCCAGCCTACCTCCCAACTCCTGTGCCCCACGAGGCGCTCGGCACCTTTACAGCCAGCAGTCTGTGAATAGGAGAAATAAAGGATTAAGCTTGTCCCAGCTAGCATGACTTCCACACAGGCAGAAGGTCCCATACCTGGCTGGGATGATGGTGCTGGAAGCAGTGCAGTCCCAGCTGAGGAGCAGGACTTGGACTGGCTGAGGCTAGATGCTTGACACGGGGCAGAAAGCAGACCAACTCTAGAGACCTATAACGTGAGCTGTCACAAGCCCAGGTCATTCTTCTGCTAGGATCCCTCTTCCCCTTTGGCAGGGGATCTATTGTCTCAAAGCAGTTGTACCCCCTGGACAGGAATTTCTCAAGGCAGAACAACACAGAGCCTAATACATGGACCTCTAAGCACCACTCTGAATTCAGCCTCACTGATTAAGCTAGATAAAGGCTGCTATATGGTTTTACCCATTTTCTGCCTTACACTGAAATGGAAAGACAAGGCAGCTTTGTCTCCAACTTCTAGATAAATTCCAGTACTTTCAATAAATTCTGTTTTCAAATATTTTAAGCATAATATGCCAAACATACAAATCAAAACAATTTCCAGGAAGAGCTGTTTTTCATTCATCCCAAAAAGAGAGCAAGATTATTTGTTAAAGGATGATTAAAAAGGAATATCGTATTAACCAAAATAAACAAAAGCCTCATATTTAACTCAAAATTGTTATGATTTCTGACAACATCAATAACACTAAGTGCAGCTTTAAACTACTCAAAAATTATGCTGGTTTTAGAGCACAGTATTTGAGAAAGGAAAGCTACATACTAAACAATAAGATTACACCATTTACACAAATAACTTCTGCATTTATGTCATCACAGAAATAATGTCATGCATCAACGTGTATAAGCCATAAAAGCAGGATGATAAAGCAGTCCTAATAACAGCAGGTAAGACAAACTTGTTAGCCATCTATTGGCAATTTAATCTCAAATAGCCCATTTCACATTCTGACTTCGGTCTGTATTTCCATTAATGACTATCATAGTCACTAAAAGACAGAGCTGCAACTTCTTGCAAGAGCAGGAATTATCTATAAAAGTATCACTTGTTTATATGAAGCGTGTCATCCATTTTCAAATGAAAAACAGTGAAAATGCCAGTTATTTTATATACTTCCAATACAAAAAGTCACTATTTTTCACTTTCAAATAGCATATTACTATCAAATTTAACTGTATAAGAATAAAAGGGTTAAAAGAATTTCTATTTTTAAATTATTTTCCCCCTAAGTGGTATTACTGAAACTGTCATTTAAAAAACAAACAAACAAAAAACCAAAACCTGTTTCAGATTGATTCATTTCTTTAAATTTCTTCTTACTTTCCTTTTGTTTCAGCAGTCAAGCAAAAAAATCCATTATTTGCCCGGTTCTGCTCGGCTATACTTAATGTTTTTATGGTGCTCTCAGGAACTGAATAGAGGACAGCATACCAATCGCTATTTGAAACACACTGAGTCATTTTCATGTTATAGTCAGTGGGACCTCACATTGCTCCCTGGCTCATAGAGGTCACTGACCCACTGCCAAGACTGCGCTGTGTGCTAAGCATTTGTAGTCGTTTACACCTTTGAGAAGGATTGCTATGTCTAATTGTAATTGTAGCTGTATCCAGAATGAAGTGCAATACGTGCCAGATCAAAAATTTTCAATGAAAGTTGTTTACAATATTCTTAGCATTCAACCTTTTGTGGCAAGTTTTGCCTTATTCTGTCCGTGAACGTTGAAGTTCTGCAGATAGGTATGAGCACTCACTTATGGCCTATATTCAAAATATTTTCACTCACTCTTTAATTTACCTGTCATGCCCAGATGGTATCACTGCTGTTCTTATGCCGAATGATTTTGGTAACACTGCTAAGCACTTTCCCCCATCTCTGTACTTGATCAGCTTTTTAGCCTATGCATTGCACTAGGTTCGTCGGTTTTTCAGAGACCTGACACCACTTCTTGCTCGTTTCAACAGAAGACTTTCTCCATATTATCCTAGGGCAACAGCTGACTAGTTGTACCTCCCCTCAGAGAACAATAATAATAGGAATTCAAAACATTTGGAATAGCAAAGCAGAATTCTACTTCTTTGCTTAGCAAGTATTGAAAATACTTCAAGGTTGGGCAAGGACTTTTCATGTTGTAATGTCCAGCCATCAATTTGTACACTAGCTCTCCTTATCTCAAGTTTTATATCAGTATGAAAGAATCTTTTGCTAATTAAGTGTCTCTATAAAAACATCCTTAAATTTGACCATTAATATTCAGAAGGGAGCAACATAGCACGGTGTAATTAAAATCAACAGTATTCAATAACAAGATACTGCATTTTTCAAAAGAAGTCAACCTCCATCATGGTGATAGCAAGTGCAGCACCATGAATCCAATGAAAAGCTTGGAAAGATTTGCTCACAGGAGACGTGGTTTTACCCTTTACTTTGTTGTCCTCATTTTCTGTCTGACTAAATCCTTAATCTCAGCTTTGAAATTCTGTATTATTTACCTTTTAGACATATAATACAATGACAATTCATTCTTTTCAGTTCTTAATGCAACTCTCTTTCAGCCCAAATTATTTATTACAGTTCAGATTCAATTATGCATTAAAAAGTTTTAAGTAGAAAACCCATAACTTGTTCAGACTTGAATTCTAGCATCTAATTCAGCTTTTTCTTAGAAACATAGCAGCCATTAATCACCAAACAAAACATGTTTTTGTTCTTTCTAGGCAAAATGATTCTGCAGCACCATCTAGTGAGATGACATCACGATCAGTGATGGAATTTTCAACTCCCAATCAATATTAATTTGCCACATCCAGTTTTGAAGAAGGTAACAGGTTTCAAGATTGACAATTAAAAAAAAAATAACAGTTCAACCCCTTTTTTGCGACGGCTATCTTTGGCGCTCAGAATGAAACAGGCCCACTGCCCGCTGCAGAGATGGAAGAGCACTATGACCATCTTCTTTCCCCTCTCCTTGAGATATGTATTTGGAAGATGCATTAGTACCCACCAGTTCTTCCACAGTTCACTGAAGCAGCAGTGCTGTCCTCTCACTGGATGCAGTGATGACTGGTGTCATGGAGTAGGCAGAAGAAGAACCTTTTCTAGCAATTGCACAAAAGACAGTCACAATTTTGTCTGGCATGGCCAGTCCAAAAAACAACACACTTACAACAACATTTGTAAGGCTGAATTGCTTCCTGCATTGCCACACAATCAGAACACTCAAGCTAAACTCAATAAAAATTCAGATTAAGGTTGTTTATTCTAGGTTTTAGTCATGCAACTATGTTCAGGTTTATGATAAAATTTAAAAAGCCACCCACATGTATCAAATTTGTATACAGAACAAGTACAGTATTCAACGTCTACCTCTTTCTTGCTGCACATCCTCAGCATTACTCATTAAAAGCCATAGATACATTCCTTCACTGGGAAGGAATGTAAAAGTACATTGAGCAAAAGCCTGAAAATTCCATCCTATTACTCTGAACAAGCAAAGGAAATGAAAAAAAAGGTCCAGGATTTGGTTAATGGGACCTTTCGATTCCAGCAGCTTTCATCCATTAGCAACCTAACACATGAGGCCTATAAGAAAACAGTAAGTTCTTCAGTGCTTAAATGGGGAGAAAAATTTCTTCTGAACTCCTGTGGTGACCAACTTATTGCATGAAGTATGAAATTTGATTATCCCTCTCTTAGACTAGATAAAGTTTTATCGATAGCCTAGAAATCTTATTTTAATGGAGGTTTGTTTATTCAAGTCATTCTCTAACGAAGCCAGTTAAAAACAACTTAGGCGTGACCTGATTTTGAATTGCTTAGGTTAGGTACAATAGGGATACACTTGCTGGGGGAAGACTTTTAGTAAAAAAGGTAAGCAAAAAAACCACTACAAACATTTAAACAACAAATTACCTGGGAAACAATTCCTTGAGAGATGCACGAAACTACTAGAACACACCAGGAGACCCCCTCAGTGATGTGGCTCTCTCAGGCTGCTTACCACTAAGAGGCACATAGCTGCGAGGAACAGTGAAATGGGTATCGAGGGAGGTAGTGGAGTAGTCATCCTTGGGAATATCTGTAACCTGGCTGTTCCTGAGCAACCTGACCTAAGTTCAAACTGTATTGATTCAGTACTAATACAAGATCCAGTCAATGAAAGGATCCGCAGCGTGGTACTTCCTTACTGTAAATTAAAGACTAAGCTTTACATATCAGTAGGAATCTTTTATAGGAAAATTAATAAAATATTCCCTATTCCAGAGGGAAAGGAGGATGTGAGTTGAGATTTCGGAACCAGCTAAGTTACCTTTCTCCAGTTTTTGATTCCATGGCTGACACACAGGAACACTGCACTGCCATTCAGCAAGACCTGGACAGGCTGGAGAGGTGGGCAGTGAGAAACCAGATGAGGTTTAAAAAAAGCAAGTGTAAAGTCTTGCACCTGGGAAGGAATAACCACTTGTATCAGAACAGGCTGGGGGATGACCTGCTGGAGAAGAGCTCAGTGGAGAAGGACCTGGGGGTCCTGGTGGATGACAGGTTGGCCATGAGCCAGCAGTGTGCCCTGGTGACTAAGAGAGCCAATGGGATCCTGGGGTGCATCAGGAGGATCGTGGCCAGCAGGTCAAAGGAGGTGTTCCTCCCCCTCTGCTTTGCCCTGGTCAGGCCCCACCTGGAGTATTGTGTCCAGTTCTGGGCACCTTGATATAAAAAGGACAGGGATCTCCTGGAAAGAGTCCAGTGGAGGGCTACAAAGATGTTTAAGGGACTGGAGCATCTCCCATACAAGGATAGTCTGAAGGAACTGGGACTGTTCAGCCTTGAGAAAAGAAGGCTAAGAGGGGATCTTACTAATGTTTATAAATATCTGAAGAGTAGAACACAAGGGGAAATGGCCAGCCTCTTTTCAATTGTCTGTGGAGACAGGACAAGGGGCAATGGCTGCAAGTTGGAGCACAGGAAGTTCCGCACCAACATGCGGAAGAACTTTTTCACAGTGAGGGTGACAGAGCCCTGGGACAGGCTGCCCAGAGGGGGTGTGGAGTCTCCTTCTCTGGAAATATTCCAGACCCATCGGGACGTTGACCTGTGCGACCTGTCCTAAGGAGCCTCCTTTAGCAGGGAGGTTGGACCTAATGATTTCTTGAGGTTCCTTCCAACCCCTATGATTCTGTGATCTGCTTAAGAATGCAGATTTTCCCTTTATTTAATGCTCCCCTCTCCATTTTCAATGTTTTATGTCATTCTTTCCACTTCTATCTCATGTATAACATCATTCTCTGTTACAGCTGTAAGTGTATCTGTACCGATCCAAACATATTATTTTTTTCCATCACAAAGGATTTGGTTACACTTCAGTAACAGACTAACTTTTTAATGTCTTTGAAATGCTGGTCCATCCATTTACTTGAATTATTTGTAAAGAATGAGGTAACATTTGCACTTCTTTGTTCCTGTTACTCTAGAGTTTAAGTTAATGAAGAGACTATATTATGGAAGCTAGTCTCTACTAGGACTGTGAAGTTGAAAGTAACCTAGTGACTAATAGTTTAGTTGACATTAGGTACCTCTTAGCTTGCTATTGTCTCCTCCCTCCCTTTGTAACAGGGAGCATGGGAGCATACATATGACAGTGAAAGACCAGGAAAAGTAAAAAATAGGAAAGTCTGAGAAGAGGGACTGAAAAGTATCTTCCTTCATTTGCTAAATGAAACCTCAATTCTTTCCAAAATTGCATTGTACAATGCACATAGTAAGCTGTTTGGAAATAACCCTGGCTTGCAAGTAGTTTACTATGAGCTCTGACTTATATCAACTACTAAAATTAAATTTATGTTTTCCTAGATGGCTCAATTTTTTAAATGGAAAAAGCTGAAGCTTTGCAAGTGAGAGGCTGATAGCTACTGATACTCTTCAGCCACACACTATACAATATAATCTAATCAGGTCAAACTTTCCTTTACTATGCCCATTCTTTTATTTTAGATGGCTGTTTGTTCTCTATTTTCCTTTTTGTTTCATGAACAGTAAGAAAAGACATATCTATTGAAGATTCAACACTGTTATTTTCAGATTTTAGTTAAGGCTGGAGTGACTAACCACAGAAAATAAATGGTTTAGCCAAGCTCTGTCCTTAGTTTCAGGTAGCTTACGTTTTACCAGACCACACTTACACACTATTCATTTTTTTCAGAAACATTGTTCAGCTTTGTGTCGCTTTTAAAGATGCTGAACTCTGTCATTTTGAGCATCCTTGCACTGAATCAATGACACAACCACCACAATCCCAAATAAGCAATTTCAGTAACAATGCAAAATATAGAATCTTTAGAGACAGGCATTATTTCAGGCATTGTCTTCCAGTACCTCCAGCCACCTTATCTGATACTAACTCAAATTATTTTGCACTGGGGAAATAGGTTGGTCTTTTAAACAACGTTTGGTACTTAATTCCATCAAAAACTAGTGCCTTAAGCTTCGTAAGTGGCTTCAAAACTTTCACATTTACTTTGAACAGGCTTACTTTTCATTATTATTCAGTCACCACAAAAGAGAATTTGTCTGGATGTGAGTACACATATTGTACATGAAGTATACACTCTAATAGTTTACAAGAGACTTTCTCAGTTGAATAAACACACCGGCAGATAGCACAGTAATACCCGGAAGTTTTCCAAATGGATACACTGGTTATGCCCTCAGAAAAGCATGATTTTGTGTCAAAGGATGGAAGGCTTGGCTTTCACTGACATACTTGCTGCTGTTACAAACAAGAACTGACTTGAGCCAAGTGTCTGGGCCCCCTCAGAAGCCCAAAGGGCAGTGAGAAGCCTTTAGAAAAGGGCCCGCACCCATTGTCCCTCCTGGGACAAGTCTTTAGGAACAATCTGAGAGTACTATCAAGATTTTACTTTCAGAAAGGAAAAACCCCTTGGTTCTGCCAAGTCCCCAAATCTCCCACAATGAAAGCCTATGACTGAGGGAAATGGCAGGGCATTGTCAGCTATCTGACAACAATCTCATTTTCTTCTCAGTGGCCAGCTGTTCAAGCCAGGCTCCAGAGCTGGCTGCAAGGGCAGGTGTGGACTTTGGGGGAGTCCTCTACACTATCCTCACTCCTCCTGCCTATCTGTCCGAAACACAGCCTGGCTCACACTGGGAGTTGGGCTTAAAGCCCAGCTGCTCCTGAGCAGAGGAAGTTATTCAGTATTATACATCTATTACTAATAACACATCAAGTGCCAAAATCAAACACAAACAATAACCAGAGCTGCCTGAGAGTGTGATCACATAACGAGCTTTAAAGGTATTTGAAATGCAACTGACTGTGTCTTTATTGATAAAGCAATTATCACCTTCTTTCAGTAATAACTCATGAGCAAAATTGATCGCTTTAGAAAGTTGAGCATATTTGGCTCCAGAAAGTCCAAAAATAAAAACACAAATTGTCAGAAAAAGGCGGTCTGGTCACATACCTCAGCAACTGCCAGAGGGAAAATTAATCTCAGGTATGATGCTCATAAATTGCATGTATTAAAATCTAAAAATAAGGTGTCATTTCAACTCTCTCCCCTTTGAGAGAGTAATAAAGCTTATGTCACTAGTACAGGACCTAGAGATAATTACTGTCCCAAGGATAACTCACAAGTAACTGGGCAAGATCTCCGAGGACAACAGAACACTATTTACCTGGTGTATGTGACACCTGCCCAAGTAAAGGCTGCTCAACAAGGTCAAGTGATTCTAGCACTTCCAGGATGCTCCACTCTGTAAGGTACTGGAAATATGCCTTAGCAATCGCCAACAGAACCCTACACCCTCTTTTTTCCTCTTGCCCAACCAAACCTCATTCCTAGCACACCACATCACCGCCACCAGCTCAGGTTTAAAGTAGCTTGTGCCAAGGAACTAATGACTGTTCAAGGCACCACCCTGAAGACATCAGGAGCCATCCATACATCAGACAGTCCATCACCCACCCTGAAGCATTCCCACAAGCCAGGTGGAAGCTTGTGGCTATGCCAAGGATGACTACAAAAAGGGAGCATTCTGTCATGGAAAAGGGGGAAGCAATGGAGAACGAACACATCAAGGGACAACCAAGGAAGACATGGAGATCAAGGGACGTCCTCCATCGGACCCAGAGACACTGAAGAATACTCTGCCATCAGACGGAATGCCGTAGCCTCGTGGTGGTAGATATAGTCCCCCCACGCCTCTCTCTCTTCCTCTTTCCTAATCTCTTATCTCTCTTTTCCACCCTTTTTGCCCCAACCCACCCCCACCCCCCACTCCCTGCTTTCCCCTGCACGTTTGTTGTGGGCCAAATAAAGCAACCTGAACCTTGACTCCTTTTGGAGTCTTAATTCTGTTCTGAGAATTGAATTGAGAATTTACCATGATAAAACACCCGATAATTGGATGTCACTCAGCAGTTAAGCCCAGCGGCCCCCAGCCACCCAGAGCTATCTGAGACAAACTAAGTCTTGTCCAGGTTGTTGAGACACTCCCATTACTTTTTTTTCCCATTAACTCCCGAAATACATGGCAGAAAAACCCAGTTCCTCCACTTTTTGTTCCCGAGAAGCATGATAACACAACTCATTCCATCCCATAACAAACCAGAAGATGAGCAACTACCTATTGACTTTTCCTCTGCTGTTCTAACATTCCCACTAGCATTGCTGCCATTGCCATTAATTACATCACTGTCCAAATGTTTTAAGCATCCTTACAGTGAGGATGAACCTTACAATTAAGTTGTTCTCCATTAACCAGTTTTCTTCCCCAGTAGAAAAGGAACCTGTGAAAAGTATGTCCACAGAAAAAACAGAAAAGCATGGCTAACAACAGCAAGACTTCCAATTCCTGATCACTATCTGTAGAGGGATTTGTTTTAAAATTGAATTATATTTAAAAAAAGATAATTCAACAATATGATGATATATGTGGAACTTGCCATCAGGGTCAAGGCAGTGCCTAGCAACGAAGTGCTCAGAGTACAATAACCACTATGAGTATTTTGCAATTATTTCAGAAAGAGCAAAAATCAAATGGCTATGATGCTTCAGAGTAGTGTCACTACACTTTAGCACGGCAGTCAGGAAAACTCTGTTATATTCAAGTCCCACGCCATACACGATTTCCATATTGAGTGCAGATTACCCTATCTTAAGTATTTTAATAACATTACATTAACTTCACATGATCAGAAACACACAACCAGCCTCAGAATCCATTCCATAATTTACCAAGCTATTCTGCAAACATTCTTTCCCCCATCAGCATCATCCTCCCTTAAATGAACTCATCGCAATGCAGGATGCATTGCCTACGTAGTTGGTAACATCCAGTATTGGGAAAATAATTCCTGTTTAAATGACATTCAAATCCAGCAGTTGAAATAAATGATATGAATAAAATGTCAATTAAATGCTGGTAATAGAAGACTATGTAATTTTCTTCACAAAGGATCCAAAATCAACAGTCACAGTGGTAAGGCGAGATAAATTTTGAAAAAAAAAAGAACCACTCTAACATCTAAGTAATCTGAAACACGTCACATAGCAAAAATAGTCTAGGGTGACTAGAGTAAGTCCCAATCAGAGCAAATGACAGTCAGTAAGACTCAGGCACGAGATTCAGTGCCTACATGTGCCACACCAGGTCAAGCTGTTTGAGTCCTTTATCTCATCTCCATGAAACAAGCTTTTCCATCTCACTGAAATTACTGTCAGAGTGATTCCCCAAAGGATTCAACAATCAGCCCTTACCCTCTACCTCTCAAGCAGTTGTGTTTTGGGTAGGATTTGCCCTTGTTTATTTTTTGGGTTGGGAGATTATTTTTTTCTAAACAATCACCATTACTTTTAAATTCCAGCCCCTATTCTCCTCTACCCTATGTCTGCACAGAACAGTTGCTATTGACTACTTAAAAATACTTATGTTCAGGCTGGTCAAATCTAGGCAGTTCCTGCTGCAGAGAAATGACTGGAACTGCCAGATTCTCTCCAAAAGATGTTAATCAACACATTTAAGCACCAAAACCATTTTTATCAATTGGGCAGCAGCAGGAGCTGCCTGAGGGAATCTCTGGAACTGTCCCATATTTTCATCTGGAAAGCTCCTGCATACATTACCCAAATACTTTGTTGTGAAGCAGGCTACAAGCGTGAACCAGCTCCCCTCCACCATCCTACCCATGCAGCCAGCCATGGAACCGAGGATTAGAGTCCATGTGCACAAAGCCCTGATGCTCATTTATATCACAATTACAGCAACAGGGCAATTTGGAAATTCGCACATATCTAAGATTAAATAGCACAGATTTTGTCATAAGTAATTCCTTCAGAGAGCTTATTTAGATACCATTGCCTCTCTCTTGGAGGTTCCTGAATATATTCTATTAACAGTACAATTACACTTTACTCATATGCTGCACATGCATTCATCCTAAAAGACAAAAGCAGTCATAATTTAGACATTCAGATAGTGAATGTAGACTTGAATATAACTACATTCTGTACGATTTCACACCTTTCTTTTCTACTCAGATAGGTTACACCTGTAAGTTTGAAGATTTTCAATTCTCATCTGGAACTTTCAAGCATGACAACTAGAATCCACTGCAGGGTTCTATCCACATAGTCTTCTGCACATCCAGAAGTGCTGGACATGACCAGAAAACAGATAAATCACATGACAGAGACACTATAGCATCTCTCAGAAATACTAGTTCTTTGCTTTTGTTTTTTTAAATTGGTAAAACATTATTTCTCTTGAACTAACCTGTAGAAATTTATAGTTAGTAGCACTACAGGTACACTGACTGATTTCTAGTTCAAGAATATCAGTTTACAACATTTACCAAAACAAAAAAAGATGCTGCCACTTTATACAAACCAGAGGGCTGAAAATCTTTTAGTGGCACAATTAAATGTTTTGCTGACATACACTCAGGTGCTGCAAGCTAGCATTACTGCCTGAAGCCCTTCCAAGGAGACATTTTTTCCACATGGGCTTGCCATTCCCTCCCCAAGGTAAAGCAGCATTAAAAGGTGCAGAATACTGCTTTTCTTAGTGTGACACAGAAGGATGCCAAATGAAGAGCTGCTAATTTTTCTTGCTCCATCACCATGTAACTTGAAGCTGAGGTAGAGGGCAGATCTTCAGATTTTTCACAGTTGATGCTTAGTAATGCTCTGACAAGGGCAGGTTCACTACCCCAGTGAAAGCACTGCCCAGCCACCTTCTCTCCCCTCTCCTTCTCAAGGCAACTTCATTCTGATGATTTGCTTTCCCTAGTGAAGTTTGAGTCTAACCTCAAAGCTTTTATCACAGCCCCATTCAGCTGAGCTCTGACCATGCAGCCCAGCACCTTGCCAAGTAAAGGCAGGTGTAATTTTGAGTAAGAAGTGCAGGACATGCTCCACAGTGAGCACTAGTGACAGTAAGAAAGACAAAGGGAGATAAATCAAAGACCAACTCTTTCACATTGCCGAAGCAAGTGGAATTTTACAAAACAGACAAGCCACATGGCAGAAGCTGTTGTTTACAGATTGCTTTACAAATTCCAAATGGCAACGGGTAAATGAGCTATCAATTCCTGTGGCATTGCTGAAGTTAAACTAAATGCCACCCCACAGAACACTGTAGACAGTGTCTCTTACATTTCACTCTTGCTCTTTAACTTAACTTTGTCTTAGGGAAAAATTGTTGACCATCACTAAAATAAAAGGGGGGGGGGGAGAGATATCAACCCAGTAAGATGTTAATTAACTAGAGCAATTGTTCTCATGATCAGGTGTACAATGCACTGTCCAGAAATCAGTTTTCATTATTAATGACTGACAAGTATCATCTGGTACGTCAGAACTGGGTAAGTTTTCTGTTTTCATTAGAAACAAAATACCCAGTGTGACTTGTCATTATTCACTTTTTATGCTCAATTTGCTTACAATTTGGCAAAAGTATAATTTATTCCTATTATAAACTTACATACTCTTTCAATCATTCCCCTGCAGAGTCTTGAAACTGAAATACTGATGGTTTGCACTGAATACCTCTCCAAGCCTCCCAACCCTGTGCTTTTTGCACATTGAGTTCTTCTCGACTTAGCTGCCTAATGATTTTAGAACATGTATAAAAAGCTCTAGAATAACAACTTCTCCACATAAATATTTTGATTGCTATTTAAAAGAGGGAGGGATTTGTTTTCCTCTGTTCATAATTACTGCATCACTTGACTTATTTTTCAAGCACCTACTTAACAAGGCCAAACTTAATTGAATTGCTCATTAGAAGACAGCTGAACTGCAAAATACAAGCATTTTTATTCTTTCATATCATACTGTTCATTTTCACACTTCACATCTTGTGAACCATACCTGTTTTTACAAGGTTTTATGCTACAACTGCATGAACACTACAAATTGCTTGTTACTCTAAATAAAGATTAAGATTTTTCAAGAATGCCTTATGGCAATGCATGGGAATCAGACTTTTGCCAGAGATGACCACCTACCTTCTGAAAAATCTGACAGCTTCAAGGCTTCCCCAGATTATCACTACATTATATACTAGTACTACAAGTGAGGTGAAAGGAGAGAAGTAGGACTTCTTTTTAAGTACTTCTATGAATATCATGTATTTTAAAACCAGAAAGAAGTCATTCAAATTAACCATTCAGGGTTTGGTCTCATTTATGTCAGCTTCTGTATTTCTGTTAGTATAAGTAAGGTTAGAAAATAAATCAATCTGAATAAATGATAATACTAATGACAGCCTATCTAAACCTGAGATCACTGTTCACGTCAACCATTTAGTCAGCATCCTTCACAGTATTAAACACTGATCTACACAGTACTGATAGTATAGGGATTCCATGATTTTTAAAAAAGAGACAAATAAAGGGACCCAAGTAATTCCTTCCCATGTACCACTTGAGGTTAAGCAGGTACAGTGACACTGATTTTGTAAAAAGCATTCTTCAAATGAATTCTTTCTGTTCAGCACCTACTAGCTAGCTAATATACACTCTCCCTCTGCTATCTTTCTTTTTTCTGTCAATTTAGTAATTCACATGAGTGAAGAAACATTTAATTGCCTTGCCAGAACAAAGTCTTCTGTTCAACTAATATGGGTGGGAAAATCTGAAGTTTGACTAACCAGGTCCATTAATGTTTAGATTTTTTTTTCCTTTCTGTGTTCTCCAGTTAGCTTATAAAATAATACTTATGACAATTTAACATGTTATTTAAGAACAAGCAATCCTAACATAGCCACAACGTGAATGAAAAGAATCTGGGTTTAAAAGTAGTAACAGTTGGGAGAGAAAGACTATATATGTATATATAGGTATTTACATGTACACACTCAAAGAACTACATGTCTCTTCAGCAAGGAAATGTAAACAACACTACAAATTCCAGTTTTATATGTGCAACTGCTTCCTAACAGTATGCCTCTCACCTAGAAAAGCTTTGAGGAAAGCTGCTGGAAACCACTGCAGCAAGCAGGCCTGGACAGAACTAAGATCCCATTCAGAAAAGTACTACATTCCACATCTTGTGATTAAGATGTTCTGAGTTTTGAGTCTTTTTCTTTCCTTCTGTGAAAAATAAAGAACGGGAGCTTTATGAAAGACATTGCTGTAGGCAGCTGTCAAGGAGAAAACAATTTGTTTTTCAATCTTTCCCATTCATTTTTTTCCAAGAGAAATTAAGCATTCTACTTTTCAAAGTGGCTTTGGCAAGACAGCCTTACTAGAAGTAAAAGACAACACAGAGGATGGGAGTAACAGAATCACTCTCCAACTACTGTCTAAAATACCATGTAATGTGATTACGGCAGTTAACATCTCTATAAAAGTCAGTCCAGAAACCTGCAGAACCCAAACTTCTCCCAACTGTAGGTAGCTGGCATTCTTGCTTAACTTCTCTCAGCAATATATCATTAAGGCAGAAGATATTATCACCTGATAAATCTTATTAAAACCAGTAGTGTTAAACTGATGTTAAAGGAGAAGAAAAACCACCAAAACCCAAAGAGTTTCTTCTTTGACTAAAAGATGGAAAATAGAGTTTTTCTGTGACATGATGTTTAAAAATAAAGGCAGATTTAAAGAAGTCAAATTCACAAAACTGTAACACTAACACATTGTACTAAATGTGCTATGTTTAAAAAAATACTGTGTGCGCACACGTTGTTGGGTTTTAGCAGTGAATAAGCAGTTGCAGAATAAAAACACCCCTCTATTTCATTGTCTACAGCCTGAATCAGAGATCAGTCAAGCTACATACTGCCGAATGATGATCGGTAAGTTCCGAGATGACGACCTTTCAGAGAGGATGGCACTTCTTATGGAAGAGGAGGGAAACAATCAGGTGGGGAGAAAAAAGACGAAAAAAGTAGTAAGAGTGATCTCTCTGGCTTATCTCATTCCAGACCGACTGCTTCTGAAATGAAAACTAACATTTGAGACCCCACTGCTAAGATCTGAAGCACGTCTCTAGCAGCAAAAGCAAAGGAAATACTGAAAGAATGAATCCTCAGAGGATATAAGAATTTACAATTAAGTTCTGTTCTTACTTTGTCAAAAGCCAACACCTTAAACAACAATACTTCCAACCATTATCTAAAAAAATTGTCTTAATCCCTTTTCCACTCTTCATATATACTTTTATTAGATTGACTACTTTTACAGTACAGATAAATTTTAAATTTACATTAAATTCTCAGTTGCCTCCAATTCAAATATCTCTTATTTCTAACCAATTATTATTATTCAAATATCCTCTTGGCATACGTACTTCAGCTATATCAACAGTAGAAATTAGACATACACAGGATTTCCCATTTCAGCATGAGGCTACAAGAGCAAGTCTCCTGTGCTGGAGCACCATATATACACGAGTAAAGAAGGAACCTCAGTCATAGCTGTTGTCTTGTAATGAAGCAGTAGGACAAGGTTTTCAGCCAGTGAAGCTACTCTGATTTATATAGCTGAGAATATAAGCACATATTCCTAGCCCTGTTTCTCACACAGTGTAGAAACAAAACAGAGGTATGCTAGGAGAAGCAAAAGTGGGCTCAACTCTAAGGAAAAAAAGTGTATGCTTGCAAAAGCCCCTTTCAAATACTTACACCCAGTTCAGTGCTAGCAGCATACTTTAGAGAGAAATCATTTTTCAGGGCCACTCACAAGGCCAGCTCAGCTATCATGAATCTCAGAACTAAAACTCATTAAAGCAGCAGAGATCACAGTCTCTTCTACAGAGATTCTTATGGATCTCTGTATTGCAATCATTAATCAGGAAGAATTCCCTTAAAGGTTTGCTTGAGTAACAGTTCAGAAATAATGACTAATTACAGTCCTCTTCAACTCAGATGCCAAAAGCATATAATTCATCTGTGAGAATACACGATTTTAGGGTGAGAATCAACTCAGATTATCTTTTAACATTGAAACATGGATGTCTATTCTAGGTTTATTATCTGTGTGTCTCCACAGTCAAGAAAGATAAGTGATACAAGAGTCAAACTCGCTGAATCCCAATAGGTCTTTCGTAGGGGGTAAGCCGTGCCATGGAGCTGTTAGCCCTCTCCACTGACTAGAGAAAGAGCCTAGAGTTGTGGCTCATTCCTTCAGCAAGTCAGATGATTGAGATGGAAGTCCTCTGCATCAAAGCCTTCAGTTTGCTAAAAAGGTGACTTCCCAGTTGGACTTGACAGTGATGACTGCCTTCTCAAAGCATACTACAACAGACAGCAAGAGGCAGCTTCCACCCTTAGATCATTCTGAGAAAGTTAATTTCAAACACTCAAACACGGCTACTTCTCATGAGAAGTTCCAATAAATTTCAACCAACTCCAGCAACAGGGAGACTGAAAAACTGCTCATTACTCATGTAGACTTTGAACTTTAGAAGGAAAAGTTAACAAAGTAAGTATGCAATCTTTGTGAAAATTGTTGCTTCTGATTTTAATTCCTAAACAAAACTTCTTCCTATACAGGTCTCAGAAGAAAGTTTGGGGAATTATTTTTGATGGAGACAAATAAGCAGTGGGTAAAAAGCAGATGATGATACAGATATTAAAACCCTTCTCATCTCTGCTGACAGAGAACCATTTCTCTAAATTTCTGAAGAACAGTGAAATGCAGAAATAAATGCTAGCAGTACAAAGCCTGAATAATAATAACTGAACCCAGCACTTCTGTAGGCTATAGTTACTTTCACCAGAGAATTGCAAACCACATTGAGTGTGTCTCTTTCTAGAATGGTAGGATCTTGCCATGTATTGAGTACTTTAAGAAACAGAAATTGAAGGTGTATAGCACAAGACAAGAGGCACTTAGCAGCTTGCAGAATCAAGTCCTTTAACCTTATTACAACCTTACAAGCAAAATAACATAGTGAAGTAAACAGACTTTCAACAGCAAGAACACAGTATAAATGCAGAGACATACAACCAGTAAGAGATTCAAGGGGATGAGCTGAAATGGCACAGATCTGACACTGACTTATATGAGCTTATTTTTCTTGTATCACTACTGCTCTCATAACTAAACAAACGGCATTGTGCTGAACTCCTCATTGCAAGTACTCAAGAAATTGGCTATTTGGGACTCTGGTGAAGCTCATCTACTCTAATACAAAGAAACACCTAAGGCCAGTTGAAACATCACCTTTTTAAAAACCTGATAGTGTTGAGACTAGTAGGGCTGTAATCGAGACTGTTTTGTCAAACACCATGGTCAGATTTTCCAGCTATGTAACAGGAGAAGACAAAGCCATGCTATTTTAATTTGACTTATTTATGAAGTAACAATTAGTTTGTGTGACCTAGTGATAGCTGTTTAACTCTGTACATCTACAGAATTAACAAGAGCCCAAATAATTTTGTTTATAATTCTCTAATACCCCGAGTCTCATCAATATCACTGCTATAAACAGAACACGTAACAATTTATGACTTGTGAAAAATGCAGCCACCTCAGTCTATTTCACATCAATGCCTAGACTCCATTAAACCCAAAACAAAAATGAAGGGTACATGGTAGGCAAAAGTAATAGGAAGTCAATCTGTGGGGAGAAGGAAATCACAACAGTCTTGGAGCCACACAGGAAAAATAATTCAAAACAACACAGGGAGAAAGAAAGAGAGCAAGAGAAAGAAGATACCACATGGTATGAACCCTGTATCTTCTCTTAATTTCTAATTTCGGTCAGCCCTCTACACCTACGTTAATGTTACAACATCTGTGGCTGTATTTCTTCCCTCCTGTTCATCTCCGCTGCCTAGGGACCACACGGTCTTGTTCTCTGGTGGCTGGTGTCCTCTCCTGCTCTTTGGCTGCCATCTGTCTCTCTCTTCTATATTTAAAGCATTACATAATAAAACCATACAAGAGGAGTTAAATGCCTGGCTCAGCTCACCCTCATAAAAGTTATTTCTGCGATGGGGCTTTCTCCCTTCCTCCCCAGAACCTGGCAAATTCAAAATGACTTGACATTTTCCATTGACTCTGCATGAGCAAATGGTAGCTTCTCAACAGGGAACCAGAG
Source organism: Hypotaenidia okinawae (assembly GCA_027925045.1). Taxonomy (NCBI): domain Eukaryota; kingdom Metazoa; phylum Chordata; class Aves; order Gruiformes; family Rallidae; genus Hypotaenidia; species Hypotaenidia okinawae. The sequence goes on along the minus strand of BSDF01000009.1, from coordinate 12,016,785 downwards.
GAGTGAAATAGGGATTTTTAGATAAAGTCACTAATTACGATGTAGGGCCTGTGAGACAGAGTGGCAAACAAGCTGCAGTCAGCAGCATTACCCCACTAGCCAGCAGAGCAAGTGCAGCCAGGCTGCAGGCCACTGCTCAGAGCCAGCCTGATGATGACCAAGGAGTGGGAAACCAAGAAGGATCAGGAACACATCATGCCTCAGAGGGCCAGTGCGCTGGGCGGGACTCACAGTTTCTCTACGCACAGGGAACACATCATTCAACGTTTCATTGCACAGTTCCAGGGATCCTCAGGGTAGCACAAACAGAGGTTCAGCACAGGGTAGAAGTTACTGATAGTGTGGCAGCACTGGCAACAGCTATATGTTTGTGGGGATCAGACAGCAGCAGCACAAGCATCCCTCCTCTTCCTTGTCTCCATCCTTCCTGTACAGGAGGAAGGCAGCCACCCTCATTCACACTCAAACCTAACACATCTGCTGACAGAGCCACTGGCAGCTTTTACCACTTGAAAGATGGTGAATTCTCCTCTATGAAACAAACCAAAGCCATTAACTCATTTCACCCAGCCACATGAAGACATCACATACAAACTACTTCTATCTACAGCAAATCAGTGTCCTGTCAGGTGACCTAAAGGTTAAAAGTCTCTATACCATTACCTCTCCAGAAATTCGAAGTGCCCCACTTGTTAGGAGCTAGACTTGAAACAATTTTCTATTCAACAGAAATACCTCAACACTACTTAAGTGGAATTTGCCAATTCTTCTAGTTTATCTGTTTCTAAAACCAGAGCATTTATATGTAGTTGGGAAAAGGAAAGTCAGGATACACTAGCCAAGATTCAAAGATATTACCCTTTGGCCAGGAAATAAATAATTTATTCTGAAATTAAAGCCCATACCACAACGGTGTACCAAGGTGTCCTGGGTGTGATCAAAGAGCTACGTATCTGTAGTTCCCTCTTAGCTTACAAGGAGCAGAGGTACACAGCACACCATGGAGCATCCCTTAAGAAGCTACTCAGCTCCCGAGTTAGAAAAGATCAGTTTTATTTCAGCACTTCTACAAACATCAAAGGTAACAAAGTTGAATTAAATCTAGTTTCACCAGGCTGAAATTAGTATGCAAAACATACTGAATCTACCAGGTATGTCTATGCATAATTTGACTTACAGTAGTCAAATATTAAACAGACATCGCTAAAGAAGCCACCCTGACAAAGCTTTTTAAAACCCACTCTTGATTTTAAAAAGCATACAAGCAGTGAACTTTACAAACAGGCCAGAAACACTTCACAGCTAGAGCTGAGAAACATTCCCATGGACACTTAAAGCTATAGCAAATTATTTCTCCATTTCACTCTTAAAACATGCTTATCAGTGGAGAATCTGCAGAAAGAGATATTTCCTGGCTTTTCATTTTAGTACAAACTTGCAGCTTTTGAAGCTTAGTAAGCTGACGAGTTTACGAAACTTTTTGTGAGAACAAGCCAAACTAGAGTGCGTTCACATGGGTGAATCCAAATCACTAGTTACTTGGTGAAACGTGTTTGATTGCACACACTTGCAATGTTACACCTCTTCATTTCACACAGCCTGGTAAAAATCCTGAGCAGCATTCTCTGATTCTCTTTTATTCTAATATCATAATTCAAATGTGAAATTTAGTGAAACAATCCTAACAAAAACCACTCCAGCCAGTTTTTTCCAGTTCTTAGCAACAATCTCCATTAATTGCTAAATGGTATCTGTAACCCAGCAGCTAGGGTTTGCTAGACTCAACATTGCTGAATCTAGCAATGACACAACACTGTGCAGGTAGAGGAGGACCCCCACAGGAGGGCATCCGTCTGGTTTGCTCAAAGTGGCGTTAAAAAAAAGTATAGAAAAATTCATAGTGTTTTGTCAAGCACTTCATTCTATATAGGTCTGAGAATATAAATACATTGTACGTAGAATTATGCCCCAGCTCCCTGAGGAACAAAGTAATAAATAAAATGAGAAAATAAAACTAGAAAGGCCTGTTACTCTCTGGCTTTTTAAAGAACATTATTGTTAGCATCCAGGACTTCCCAGTCACATTATACCACACAATAGCATGTAGACGTCAAGACTACAGAGGAGCCGAGTAGCCAAAGCTACCTTGTTCTGTTATTTTCTTTAATGAATAACAGTATCAAAGCCAGAAAAATATGACAGCAGCTGACAGTGTGGGTGGTGATATAGAAAAAGATGAAAAAAGTCTTTTTTTCCCCCCAACATACCACAACGCACATCCATATACTGCATTTATTTAAAGGCTAGTGATCAAAATTAGTCAACATTGTAGCTCCCTACAACCTAACTAGGATATTTACAGAGAGTAGTTCCCTGAAGAGACCAAAATCTGGTCCTTGTGTCCTTGCATTATTGTCAGGTTGCAAAAGTTCTGTTTAATCAAAGCCAATTAGGATATTACAGCAAACTGCCTAGTGCCTCTGTGGATGCCTTACCATCCCCTAACAGATACTGAATGAAGAGAGAACAAATGCAACAGCAAAACAAGGTAAGTCCTGCAATTCTGCAGGCTGTCACTGAGGTCTCCTGACCTGCAGCAGCACAGTGCTATACAACATGAATTTACTGCCTGCTGCGCTACACTGCCTGACATGTGATGATAGCGGTAAAGCATCCACAGCTGTGTGGTGCAGGAGCCCATCCCCATCAGAATACTTACTCTGTAACACTGCCTGCGCACTGCCCCCGAAGCATTCCTGCCTACTTCTCTAGGCACCCTATGGATTTTGGGGAGGAAAAAGTAGGAGAAATAGGCTCAAGTCTTCAATGTTCACGTGAACTGGTCCACAGCAGAAACACACTTCCAGTTCCGCTTCCTTCCACAGAGATTTCATTTACTTTATCTGTTCCTAGACTCTTTGTACCTCCACCGATGGTAGCTACTTCAATAACCCAAGAGTTAGGCAAGTGATGGTGCAATGCCCAAAAGAAAGATTTCTAACCTTGCCAATAACACACAGGGAGATACTGCTTTTCATAACCAATACGTTTTCTTTTTCTCTCTAAAACATGTTTTATGTGCATGTACAAGTAGGAAAAGCCTGCACAGCCAGTTTTGCCTTCTCATGAATACGTATTGTGACACATGGTTAAAATTTACTCATTAGGTAATCACATTCTGTTGTGCCCTACAAGTCCCCAGCTTCATTCCCTAAGATACCAGCACCAAGGTATAACGAAGAATAAATGTTACACTGACAAACGTAGGCAATTCCCACAACTGTTCGTGTGTGTGCATGTAAATGCATCAACATAGACATGCACACACAACAGTGCTTCTGAACCACAGCCAAAAAAGTTAAGCCTTCAAGAATTATTCCATCTTTCAAGAAATGGATATATTATGGTTTAGTTGCTCACCTCTCAACTATTGATTAAATACTTACCAAATTTGATACTCTCTTCAATCTAATGCTTTCTTTTTTTTTATAATGGTGAGCGATAAATACTGACTCCTTTAGAAGAGCCTGGTGCTGAGTACACTGAATATTACAGCTGTTAAGGTCTACATGTAGTAGGACCTAACATATAGGTAGAACAGGCGTTCAAAATGTGAAAACTTTAATCTAAAGGGTTTTGCTATATGGAGGCAACAGTTGGGTTCAGCTATCATCACTGCTTACAGAGCAAACTTCCCATAATTAAAGAAAGTCATCACAGAAACATGAAATGGCAACAAATAGTTGCCAACAAGGTTCTCGCCTACTGGCTACCATACATGAGCATCTTCCACTTCTCAACAGGAAAATCCAATTTACTCCATTCCTATCCACCTATGGGTTCTACAACAAAGGCAGCCTAGAGCTGCAGTACTTGCACTTCCAATAATCCCTTTCAACCTGTGTTATCCATATTGCAGCCTAATCTATCAGAAAATGATCACTAAAATATTTTCAGATTACTTCTCCTTAAGTTTGATTCCTGGAACTTTTACAAAGTATAGAATTTCTCTCAGAATGAGAGACTGCATTTGCAATATTATTTTTTGACAACATGAAACATTCAATTGCATTCACACACAGACAAAAATAAAGAGAAAAAGGAAAAAAGCTGTTATAACTATAGCAGTTCCTTACTTGGAAAAAGTAATATTAGAAAAAAACATTCTGAACACTTAGCCTTCAATTCAGCTTAGCAGCTACATTTTCACCATGTAATCTACCCACATCATATGCATCACCATCAAATGGACAGCCGGTGGCCCACAAAACTATAAATAAGAACAACTCTTGCAGAACACTTATTTATAAACTATGAAATAACATAATATTTCTTATGCTAAAGATTCCTTTTTCAAAGCTGTACTAGCTTAAATAGTCAAGGACAAAGCAAGACTCTGATAGAACTCTGCAGCTGGATCTAATATCTTGAACACTTCATTCTATTTTGAACTTTGCTTTTCTTCTTCAAATTAAGTCCTCTGTTTATAAACAAGATCTAAATCCCTCCTGGGGTTAATCAAATAAGCACAAAATACAAACCCAAAAAAGAAAGCACCTTCAAAGCTGCTATTTGTTCAAAACCTGGAGCAGTTGCCATGGAAATCATATTCTTTTGATCCAAAATAGCATGAGTATTTGAACCAGGTCCAGCTAGTTTGAAATCAGAAAATGAGAGGGAAATGAAAATGACAGAAGTAAAAAAAGGTGATAAAAATTTCAAAACAAAGTTACATTTGCCTATTTTCTTCAAACTTTCTCTTTAAGCTTGCGTTTAGTAAAAACTTCATTTTAATCATTACTTAATGTGACACAAACTAAAGAGTCAACCAATAGCAAAGAACAATATCAGTGATCAATGATTATCTCTCCGTGTATGGAGTCCCTATTTGACAAGGCAGCCGAGATACAGTAACTCTAACTTTGCTTTTGGAGCAAAGATCTTCCAGGAGACTTCTTAGCAAAAGTGGTTAGTTTTCTGCTTATGTTAAAATGATACTGGAGATCAGGGAGAAAAAAGAAGGAAAAAAGACAACATCCATATAAAGTATTTTATCAGAGATACAAAAAAAAATGTCTGAGTACAAATTTAGTGAGATCAGGGATGAGAATTATTGCCTATGTCCATCAGAGGAAGAGATCCAGCAACTCCTAGTTGGATGGTGATCAAAGATACAGCAGATATAAACCAAGCAGAATTTTTTTCCATTAGGTAGAGGTGTCCATTTTTCTAAAATTCTGAAACTGACTGTCCCCAGGGCCATAAAGTCATACATACTTGGGCTGCAATCCTGCCAACCAACATATGTAAGAGCATACAAACGGGAACACATCTTGTGTACAAGTGCTTGCACATCAGGATCCTTATTTTCCATTTTTATGCCTATCCTGGGTTACTTGCACCTTCAGAACCTATGTACTAGTATTCCAGGGCATGAATTATGTCTTTTTTTTGAGTGGTAGGTACTATGTGCAAATACACTGTAAATAAAATCTGTTTGGTGCATTAGTGATAGCTCTCTGTTGGCTTTTTGAATTTTGACACTTCTTTTCAAAAAGAAATAAAACAGTTTCAAAGGGACGTGCCTGTCGGAGTTCCTCGAGGCACGTGTTACCTGACTACTACACATTCCTTGGCATACAGAGCTTTTTAATTAAAAAGTTCCTGAACAAACACTGTCTCTTTTGTTCAGCAGAGGAAAAACAAATTATTCCTGTTCTGTTTATGCTGTGCAACTGTTATGTAGAAAAATCAAACTACAGCTTTCTTTCTGAAGCGGTAGGCCCAAAAGTGGATCTTTAAGCAAGCTGATTTGTTGTTCTAAGGAACATTATAGGTGGGTGTAAATTAGTCAGAAAATGGTTGCAGATGGTAAGGAAGCGCAGCTTTTAAGAACTCATAAACTATAACCAAAAACGATGCACAAGACTACACACGGAATACAACTAGAGAAAGGAAAATATAAATTAAATGTGGTCTTGCTCTTTGTTTGTTTGCAGCTTTCTCAAACACAGCTCCAGCTCTCCCAGCACCCACCACTGTAACACATGTCTGGAGGAGACTTGGAGCAAAACACCTAAGAGACACTGTTGAGCTGCCCTCCACAAACTCTCCCTGTTCCAAAGCCAGCACAATCCTCTGGGCACTGAACACCACCTCCTTTAATGGCCACACTGGGGACAGGGGGAAGAATTCTCACCCTTTCCAATATGAGCTGCCACATTGGAAGGTTTTGGTCCATAAGAAACCCTAATGTGAGGAAACTAGCCTACTTTTTGTTTTTGAGAGAAACCAAGAACTCCGTTCATTCCTTCTAACAGCTACTGCACCTTCTCCAGGCTAATAGAGAGGCCTGAACTTCTCTTTGAATGCTTACCTGTACAGTTGTTTACCACCTTCCTCTCTACCCCTTTCAGGCATGGGTGACCTCTATATCCTATCTGCTTTATATAAAATTCTGATGCAATCTCTTCCTAATAGTGATGAAATCCACCCTTCCCTTTCTACCTGCACATCAAAACACTGGTTCACAACTGCACCAGTAGTTACCAAAGCCTCATTCTCTGTAGGTTTCTTTGGAACTAGCCATCCTCTCCTACTGGTCCAAAACATTCTAATAAAACCCACTCTCGTCTGCTTTTACCCACTCAGTGTTTGACTTAAGATCCTAGATGATGAACTCTCCAGGGAAAGCTGTTGCTTCTTGCTGCTTTGCAAAGTGTCAAGCATACCTTTACACAATACATAGGTAAGAACATGCAAACAGCATGTACTCTGAAAGTACATGGGCAAAGCTGTTGGGCAGTTGCTATTTCACCACATGAAGCCTGAGAACAAATTTTTGCCATCGAGGTAAACAGGAATAGATTTGAGCCCCCAAGAAGCAGAGCCAGGGATGATGAGTACAGTAGATTCCCTGGCTCAGGGATCACAACAGAATAACCAAGGTTGGCAGGGACCTCACCCAACTTTCTGCCTAAAATATGGCAAAGTTCATACTGTCTATCCCAATGATTGAAACATGCCTAGACAACAGGAGAACCCAAGCGTCCTGTCATCTGCAGAAGCAGGTATGTTCAAACTTCTGCACAGTTCTGACATTTTCAAGGAGTCATAGAATTGTTTAGATTGGAAGAGACCTGTAAGACTCAAATCCAAACCATGAAAAGTCCCACTGCATTCTTTTATTTATGAAGATAGAGAGTATTTGAAAATATTTCATGCCAGATTATTCTTTAATTTCTATTCCCTGCAAGCCTAGCTACTTCAGTGTCAAATTTCATGTTACTGCAATGATGGACATAACTCAGCCCTGTTTAAATTTCACCCAAAGTACGGTGCCTCCTGGGTGGCCTAGTTCATAGGTGGTGCTCAGAATCTTAAGAAGGCACATTGGAGAACTACCACTGTAGTGGCAGCACATGACCTAGAAGGAAAAGTTGAGGGAGCTGAACTTATTTAGTCTGAGAAGAGGCTAAGGGACGATCCAAAAGTGCCTCCAAGTTTTGATGGATAGGATCAAAGACAGAGCCCTCTTCCAGACAACATGACAAGGTCCAGAAATTTCTCACAACCAACGTTTCTATGATGTTACAAGCCTACAGAAACAAGCTGGCCTCCATATTAACTCCTTGGGCACTCTGCTCATTATTGGCCACCAAACCTTGGAGCCTGGCAGTGCAGGCAGTTTTTAGCCAACTGGTTATGCAGCCAATGCATCCTACGCTTCTACATGAGAACATTGGAAAAGGTGTCAGAGTCATACCAAGGTCAAGCCATATTACAACTTCACTGATCTCTCCTCCTCCACACTGCCAGGCACATTAATAAAAACCCCAGTTACTATTGGCAAAACACAACTTTCTTTTTGGTAAATCGATGGCTACTTCTGATTGCATGCTTATTCTTTAAGCGCCTGCAACTGGCACTCTAAAGATGCTTCCCATAACCTTTCCAGGGACTGAAGTCATAGGTCCCCACCTCCTTTTAAATGTTTAAGAAGGTTCTAGGATTAGCATTTGCTCAGTTGTCTCCCATCTGTAAAGTTTCAGCCTTCCAATCACATGGCCAATGTCCTTCACCACCATTGAGTGAATCCCATCTCATCCATTGATTTCAAAGAAGAGCAGGAAGGCACATCACCTTCAAAAGTAAACCTGTCTTATTATACCCTGTTCTGTAACAGGCAAAGAGAAATAAGCTAATCTCTATAAAATAACATGGATGTGAAGCTGATTTAAGTCAGCTTTCATACTAGTAGTTTATTCCTGTAACACATAAAATACACATAAGGAAAGTCCTACCATTTGAGTCTGAAGATAGGAAATTCTTCCCATTACTTACAATTCCCAACAGATGAATTAGTACAATGCCTCTGCTACCACAAATGTGCCAATATAATTACAAGAAACAAATAATGTAAACAGACATGATTCATTTTAAAGCAGCTTTTGTAGACCATATTTTGAAAAAATAGAAAAATTCCTTGTGCTTGATCAACTTTGCTTTATTAAGCCTCATTACAGTTACTCTGCATTATGCAAATCCTAGAAAACCCTTAAATAGGTCACTTGCAAATTTTCCAAGTTTTCCTATGTTATAGGAAACAAGTCACAAGAACTGCTGCCTCTATTTTTTTTTAAACATGCATGTAATGGTGAGACCATTTATTTGCTGCTTCTGGGGGTTCCAGGAGGGCTTTTGTTAGAATAGGTGATTTAAACTTGTTTAATACATGTAATTTTTTTTTGCCTGAGCCTTGTTAAATGATTTACCATATTGGCAACAAACATTTGCAGCAGACACTATTAATGGTTCCATGGGCTTCACAGTGGGATAGACTGAATATGGGGAATATTACCAAAAGGAATTAAAAAAATCCTCATTAGGTTAACAATCTGCTAAGCCAAACCAGAAGCACTTTTTTCTATTGACTTTTTTTTTTTTTAAGAGCTAAGCAACTGCATCACAAACATTATCTTTAAACAACAAAAATATCTAATAACAAGCAAATTTAGATATTTGGATGCAGGTCTCTGCACATCACATCTGTTACTCCTCAGTATGGATTCAGGCTTCAAATTTGGGTTGGTATTTCTTGCTGTACATGATGAAAAACAGTGAGTCACAGATGGAGCTTCCCTGCCTGAACTCTATTCCCCTTTGATTTCTGGTCAGCATTTCCAGCATACAGGGGAATGGATGAACTTTGTGGGCTCTGAAGTTCTGCAGACCATGCACCACTGTGTGTGAGTGAAGGCAACCGAGGGGAATATACTAGGGACTACAACAGCCCATAAAACTAACATCTTCATAGGAACTATTTTTCTCTTACACTATACTCTTACTTCATCTTTCACCTGAGCATTACAAGGGCAATATGAAAGGGTTGGTACTATATTAAAAGTATCGTTCTAACAATGTACTTTCCCCCCCACCCTTGTTTGTATGGGTAGGTTTTTTTAGTTGTTCATTGGCTGGATGGATTTTGTTTTCACAGTTGAAATCAATACACTGCTGTTCTGACTGACTTCCCTCTCCAGTGATTTCCCTAAGTGTAATGGGTACTTCAGATTAGAACTAAATAGGTTTTTGAATCCATAGACAGCTTCAAAACAAAGTGTAAGAGTTTGTTCCCTAAAGCAAAACATTTAGAGTGATACCAAAAGCAAGAGGAAACCACCAAGACTCCCTTTATAAAGACTTATAAACAGTAGATTTCTCATTCTGCTTATTTTGCATATCTCAGGTAATAGGTTAGTTCCTGGAACAAAGAATGTTTGGGTTTGGTTGAGTGTTTCGGGAAGCTGGGGGGTTGGGGGTGGTGTTGCCAGAGGAAAACTCCAACAATAGAAAGCTATGCAGAAAAGTACAGTAATAATTTGTTCCCACGACCCTAAACATTTATTTCATGGAAAGGGTTAGAAACAATTGAGAACAAGCACATGAAGCAGAAGGCTGCTCCACATTTTTGGTTTATGCCATTGCTTACACTGGTTCCAAATGTTTCATGCACATTTCTGCTTCTCTTGGACTGGAAAGATAAAACACACGCTAAAGCTGATCTTACGGATTGCAGGTTCACACCAGAAACTAATTTCATCTCCATCTGGACATAAAAAAGATTATCCTTCCATATAACAAAGTCAAAGTTCACTAAAGATTCATCAATGCATTTTAAACATTAGTAATCTGCAAGCAGATATTCATGGCTCCAAAGTGACAAGCAGAATGAATGCATAAGATCAATTAAAACAATAAGAACATCTGAAAAGATGTTCACAGATTTGTTCATAGGAAGAGAGGAGAAATTCATTATAGAAGTTACCCACTATAAATTACTTGCTCAACTGTTAAACAGTTACCAGATACAATCCCACAGAAAGCTAAAATAGAAAACAAACCAATATTGTCCTGTTCTAGAGCCTATGAGGTTAAAAAAAGGTATTCTCTTCAAGCCAGATGAAGAAATTCAATGTCCTGCAAAACACATTTTCATGGAGAGAAGTCCAATGACACTGTAAGAAGCTAAACCCTATTATTTCGATAAGCACTATAAAAGCAGCCCTTGAACTAACAAGACTTATTTAAATTCTTTTTTTCTAGCATTGGCAAGTATCAAAACCAGCATGCAAGCAGCTGGGAGTCCAGCACCAAGAATATACTTGGAGCCAAAATCTCTCTCTCCTGATCAAAAAACATGCCAGTAATTATAAAGAGAAGTTGTACAAAGTACACTTTTCACTGGTACGCAGATCCTAGCTCTTGGGCAGAACCATGTTTTGTGTATTGCGTACTTGTCCAGTGGAGGCTTTTTTGGTTAGTTTTGAGCTAAGGCAACACACTGGTGGTATAGCACAGGTATACAGCAACAAGACAGACCAACGGGGGTAAGTCACTGCCTTTGTTGTCTTTACAGCTGAACTCTGTGTTCCCTGGTACTTGTATTTTGAAGCACAGATGTCTAACGTAATGACAAGCTTTCTAGAGTCATTCAAATACAATCTATGGCACAACTGAAAAAAATACTACTTACTGACATAAATGAAGAGAATTTACAACTATTTCATTTATACGTCGCAATAGGACCAAGCTTCAAACTTCTGGCCATCACTTGAGAGTGATACTTCTAGCTGAAAAGTTTTGCCTGTCCTAAGGTACACTAGAGATTAAATATTCATTCCAAGCTGAATAATCTTCTAGCTAGCATATTTGCATTTTCTCATAACTAAAGCATGAATTACTCTTCAACTGACAGGGGATTTAATCTCTCAGTTTTACTTGAAACCGCATGTTTTAGTGTCTGAAACAAAAAAACAAACCCCAAAAACAAAACCGTTTTTTCAGGCCTTAACTTAGTCTAAAAAGCTATTATGTCTTGCTTCAACCTATCCAAGTTGTAGAAGACACTTCTGAACACAGTATTTTTTTTTTCTTTTCACAACATGGGTACAGAATTGACATAAGCAACAAGAGTTTTATCAAAGCATTCTGAAAACATGACAGAAAACTACAAGAAGATTGCCCCATAATTAATCCTACCTGGGCTAAAGACAGAATTATGTACGTACTCAGTTCAGCTTAGACTTGTAACTTTAGTGGTCATACTGCTTTTAGCACTAAGTCTTCCAGCTTTGGGGACAGAGTGGAAGTTGTGCAAGTCATTCTGTGTGCCCTGCATATCTGCATGCCAGAAAGTACACTGAAATCGGCCCTTTAACAATATGGCCATTGGATTTTCAGACTTAACCCCACAACTTCTGTGATAATATGACTTTAAGAAAAATAATGCTTAAAATAAATACAGAAGCACAGGCTGCTTCCAGAAGTGTCAGCAATAAAGTCCACATCTCCTAAGCGGTGAAAATGCAGCACCTTGAGCATTTGTTCCCATTTTTAAGCAATTCACACATTTCCTTTAACATCTTGAACAAACAGTTTGCATTTCTGACTCTCTCCCACAAATTTTGCAACTGATTTACATGAAAAGTCAGGGCATTGCAGCTATGCATTCTATAGAAAGTTTCAAGGACACTAAGCCATCTTACAGAAATCCAGAACAATTAAAAGAAAACAAATTTGGGTGACCAAGTTTTTGTTAGTAGATGATGAAACTCTACTGCTCCTGAAGTGTTGCATTCCAGCATAGGAGACAACATGGGGGTTGGTGTGTGGGGTTTTTTCCTACCAGTCTTTGAACAGTGGGAATCTTCAAATGCACTACTTTGATGCTGCTAAAAGCTTTTAAACCACCTTACTTTTGGAAGTATAAACCAATCCTCTGAAAATCGTGAGTGATAAGCCATTTGGTTTTTGACACAATCACTGCTTTGAAACTATCACAACTTTCTGCAAAGTACTCAAATACATTTTGATGTTTGGCCCAAAAAACAATTATTTCAAATTTCCCTATCTGTAAATTACAGGATGAAGCAGCAAGTAATAGCACAGAAATTAAAAATTCATAAGGTGGTTATAACAATCAGAGAGAATCCAGTGCAGTGGTCTTTAGTAATCTTATTTGGAAGTGGTGTTAGCTGAATCAAAACAAACTAATCACAGCCATTCACAAAGCATAGACAGATATTTAAGCCAATTTTGTTTCAAGTTTCCCAATTGTTTCAATCCTTACACACACACACTCTTCTCTCTTGTATGATTAGAGTACAAAGTCAGATGCATCAGACTTGATATAAGAAAATTAGTTCAGCCTAAAACACATAACAATTAAGTTTGTTGTCTAAGATGTTCGAGTAATTAGCTACCCTAGGCTTGATATATAACAAATGGGGGAAGACAAGCAGCCCCCAGAGGAAGTCAGAGCACAGCTGAATGAACTGCTTCCTGTGGTTACTGCCACTTCACTTACCATTGCCAGCTCAAATCAACTTTAAGTTGGAAGCAGCTCCTAGAAAACATGCCCTAGATCACCACTGAAAATTAGGACTGAGTAGCTAGCTCTTGACATGTACGGATCTATGCCTAGACACCGAATACGTGGTAATTTGGCTTTATTCTACAGATCACTTTATATATATGGCACGTAGGTGCAGCTTCCACAAATAATAAAAAGCTTATCCATATTCGTAGCCTCAAAAATTGAAGCAGTAAGAACCAAATTAGAACAGAAGGCAGAGGGGAGAGCAGAGCAATAAGAGCAACATACTCTAAAATAAACAATTTCGCAGAAGGATTTCTTGAAGACAAACAGAAAACTGCAGGACCCCACAGTCTGCCACTGGAGAGCCTCTTCAAGATTAGCAACGTAGAAGCATTTATCAAGCACACTTTTGGCTGCAGAAGACCAGCCTGATGAGTCACACACCATTACCTCACTAGGTCCAGTAATATTAAAAATAAAACCCAGGTACACAAACCAGAAAGGAAAGTTCAGCCCTCAGGAATAATGTTTCTGTGCATCAGCAAAGCTGGTAGAAAGTAACGCACACTGAATTTGGTACCTGGCAGTCTCTGCTGCTTTTGCTGCTATCCCTGCACACGCATTCAGGAGTGGCCATCCTTCCCCATCCATTCTGCTGCTTGTTGCACCAGTCCTGCTTGTATTTATCCATCACGTGAATCAATCTGGATGTGTATCTGGACATTTTCCCCAAAGATTTTTCCACAGGCAGTGGTGCTCTTCTGGATACCATTCAGGTGTGCTATGGAACAGCTACGCTTCCCTCAAAGGCGGACAGCCAACTGCAGCTCAGTCACAAGCAGCTTCTGCAGAGAGACACAGTGCTCCCAGACAAAAATTTTGGCCAGTCTCATGAAAAAAAGATTCAAAGGCATCAAAAAAATAGAGGCTCAGCAGTTGTGGCATATAAAACCTTGAGTGCCAGGTAGAATACATTTGAAGAAATCCTCATTAATGGTAGCTTGGTTAATTTACCTTATTCTGTGCGTGCTTCCAATACTGTAGGTAGTTTAAAAAGACAGTACTGGACACATAGCTACACAGCTGATTCACCACATAGGCAGTTTTTTCTGCCTGCAAGCCCTTACAGGCAAATAGGAAATGAAATGTATGTATATACCGCCATGTATTTCTAACATCACTCCCCCACCACTCAGTACTAAAAGTCTTCCAACACCAACGTGCTTTTAAGTTCCATATCAAAAACAAATATATATGTGGTTTTTTTTAATATTTCTGGACTCTAAGAGCTCAAGCACTGAATCCCTTTGAAAATCCAGATGCTTTTTAAAAATGATATAAATATGGCTTTTCATACTATAACATCAGAATTTTTTTTAGCAAATTATGACCTTTATATTTACAAAATAAATCAAAGGGAAGAGAGTACGTTTTCCCTGTTCTTTTAGAAGGTGTTTCAGAGGCTGATCCTGCAAAACCTTCTAGCCTTTAACCACACAGTTGGAATAAAGTTTTACAAACTGAGGTGGACTTGCTGAAAAAGGGTTATGCTGCACTTCACAGTATTACCAAATAGTATTTGTCCCCCTAAAGCTGAAGTTACAGGTATAATTATATTTTACATAGACCTTTTTTCCTAGCACCTCTACCTATACGTATTGTTAAACTGATTAAAAGCTTCCAGTTTTATCTCCTAGATATGCAGTTTTTCAGGTTGTACATAAAACATTGATCAGCCTGTAAATTACAAGAAAAATCCTACTTTGTATATTTAAATGAGTCGTCTTTTCAAATTATAATCTGAATTCTGCAGATCTTTCTGGAGAGATCTTACTAAAGCACAGACCTAAAATATACAGTGCTCTAGAGTAAGTTTGTGTGTTCATTTTTACTAATTTTAAAATTTGTTCCAAACAATGAGCTGCAGGAAAAAATCTTGATGTACACTGTAATATTGTTTCAATTCGACTTTTTGCAGTCTGCAGACACATTTATTCATTTTCAATATTAGTATCTTGTTCTTCCCCAAAACTTAAATACAGTCTAAACAGCATAAGCAACTACTTCAATCTTTTGGCTAGCTCATTCACATTGAAAAATATTGTTCCATTCTTTGCAATTAAATTAGGATCAGTAACCTCCTGGGATCATAATTGGGAGAGGGCAGAAAAAAAAATTGCTTCTGGTTAAAATAAGTGTTTGTAATGGTTTCTACTTCCAATCATGATGTGGAAATTTATACATAGCAGACTGTTGAAGATAATTTGCATTCAAATGTTTTTAATAAACCAAAGGCCAAATCTTTACCAAATACTGATTCCAGTAAGATAAAAATTGCGTCTGAGGTAAGAAAAAGAGGACATTTTTAACAAATAAATATGGCTCTAGTAGACACAAAGAGAGTTGGGGGGATAGGCAGGATGCAGGGGAGGATTTTACTTTGGGGTAGAAGGAAGAATAAAAACATAACCTTGGACAGGTCCTCCCCAAAGCAGAATCGAAGGCAAGCAACCGTAGCCACATGGCTGAGTTGAGCAGGGCCACTACAGCCCTATCCTGAGGACTTAGACTCCCAGAACCCCAGGAATGCTAGAAGGATGCAAGAGATCCCTGACAGCCACAGACCTGTTTCTCAACAGGAGAAGATTAACAGTGTACATGAAGAACGAAGACGCTGCACTACATCGCAACAGGGAAAAGAGGACTCAAGTGACAGACCAGTAATTCACTGTCAACAGGCAAGACATTTCTCTGAGCCTAGGAAGCAAGCTGCTTCTGCTCCTGCAGCAGCAGTGCAGCTATAGGTACAACAAAGACAGGGAATGCTAATAAGGTAAAGAAGAGAGCGAAGGCATAGCAAACAACACTTGGAAGAAATATTAGGAAGTTGCTGACAAGCAATACTTCCTCTTCAAAGGGCCAAATCTTTCTAGGGTCTCTCTTAATCCCCTGGAACTTGCCTAATGCACATTTGAGCCTTTAAATTGTTTTCAACAATTATTCAATAAGAATAATTAAAGCCACTTGTAATTGCAAATACATTTAAAAAAACCAAGTTCTACAGTTGCATTTAATATGCGTCTACTGACATAAAACAAATTAGTACCAGTCTTCCACAAGATCAAAAGTTGCCATTCCTAATGATGGGAGCCTGGCAGTGTTGTGAGAATACAAGTGCAGAACTTCAAACGTACATCTGTCAACAGCTACCATTTATAATTATTTTATTGCAATCAATTAAGTACCTCAAACTCCAAAGAATAAAAAAGGACACTAAACACTAAGGTGGGAAACAGGACATTCCGAGGTAGTATCTTTTTGTCTTCATATGTTCCTTAAATATAAATAGCAAGAAAGAACACTTAAAAGCACAAACTGAACACGTTCACCAGAGCTAAAAATTATGAACCCTCCTCAGCTATCATACAATCTTTAACACAAATTTTCAATCAACTTAAAATACTGTTATTTTATGAAATAACACGTTTTTTCATTTTAAAACTAGCAAAAAAAAGTCTATATCCAGAAATCTGGATATAAGTGGCAGCATTTAACCATTTACTTATTTACCAACTTCCAAGGATTCCTGCACTAGGTCCTTCAGAACAACTTCACCAACCATTTACAAAGAGATGGGCATGCAACAACTCAAGGCTGAGCACACAAGAGGCATGCAGAAAGTCACAAATGCTTTCACACGACAATGATTTTTACTCTTCCAACACATTACATCTAAGTATGCTCATCTTTATAAAGATAAATTAATAAACATTCCACATTTGCTGTTGTGTTTGTGATACAGTTCTTTTAAACCTCCTTCATGTTTTTCATGTACGCACAGACACACATACACCTGCAGCAGAGCTGAGAGCCTTATAAAGCACACCACTGTCACCAGACAGCTAGATGTCTTATTCCACTCCCAAACATGACACCCAATGTCACTGCTCAAGCCCCAAAACAAGTATGAAGAAGCCATCTGCACGCAGGCTACTTAGAAAAGCAGTGATCTAACACACACACTGTATCAGCATAGACTCAAATTCACCAACTCAGATGACTGGATGACAAAGCACAAGCTATGAGCTAGCTGTCTGTAAAAGACACTGAATTAAATAGTGTGGTACAGATGTGTCAAGGCTGAGTTACAGACAAGTTAGGGCAAATAATATGGATGCAAAGATCATTGGTCATTTGGATCAGCACCCCTCAACGGGACCCAGGCAAGAAGATTCAAAACAAAAAAAGTGTGTTACAGGTGAGACACATGGGCCTTTTTAAATACTTGTACTTTGAAATGACAGTACTCTTCCTTGTCCGTGTAAAAAACTACTTATTGCAATTTTAGATTTATTAGCAGGCAGCAGTCAGTAGGCAGTAACTGAGCACATTATTAGTGACTGAGGCTACAGTGGCAACTACACACTCAGATTTACCTATCAGCCTTACTGAGAGTCGTCTGGTTTGGGCATTTACACACCACCTCCGATGCAATGCTTTGTTTAGCCTGACTGCACAGGAAGAGAGCAATTGATTATTAGAAAGTTACGTACTCTGGATGAATAATATATTGGACAATATAGTCAAGCAATTGCTGAAAACTGGAGAAGCAATAGATGTTATTAAGTTATTAAATTTGCAAGAGAATGTCCATGTATTTAATTAGCATTTGACAGAAGTGCTTAAACACGTAAGTTACAGCCTCCAGAATATCAATTCACATTTTTAGTAATAAATTGTTATCTTATTAGCTTGCTTTAGTAGTTTTGTTAGATGCCACTTATGAGATTGCCATCTTTACAGCCAGGATAAGAGTGGCAGTTCATTGGGAGAAAGAGCCGCCTACTTCCACACCCACATGTAAGAGCCAGTCATTTCTTTAACTGTAGCATACCTGCTGCTGCAGCTGCACTCACAGCTTCGCTTTGTTCAGCCCAAATCCTTCAATTCACAAACCTCTCCTTGTCACACAGACTGAGGTAGAGGATACTACATAAAAAAAAAATTTAAAATAAAAAAAAAAAAAAATCAGTCTTCAGCTACTCAGTTAATGCTTCCTGCTTCTTTGATTAGTAATGTTTCTTGAATTCTCAGGGTGGAAGATGACAGGACAAGGTGGGACTGAGAACCTGAATTACACCCTCTGCCTATAATTTCTTAGGGTCATTAACAGAGTGCTTGGTTAACTGACAGCTGTGAAACTGACCGGCCTAAATTTAAGTAACTTGTCATTATTCTATTAAACACATTTACAGCCTGAGCTCTCTTATCAGACCAGCATGTACAAACAAAAGATGGAAAGGTGAGGTAAGGCTCAAAAGGAAAACAGGGACCTTGAGCCTAAATTCCTTCTTCCTTAGTAATAACTTCCCTCCTAGAGCTTACAGGAATCGCTTTCTTTGTGAACTTCATAGTATTCCTTAATCCTTTCTAGTTTATAAATGAATCCAGTGGCACATGTACAGGAACTTGAACTCTCATTGCATTTGCACACATGGATGGCAAGGACAGTTCCATCTTCAGGTACATTTCTCAGGAAATAAATGTGTAGGAAATAAGAAAATGCATGCATCTTTGGGCATGAATGGGTGAAACCACCATCAGTGAACATCAACCAATATTAATTCAGTGATACTGCAATTCCTTTGTTCCTTTAAAGTGTAGCAAAAGGGGTGAAAATTAAATAGGCTGTCACCTGATATCACCCCTGCAGATATGGCCTATACTTTCCCACACCCTTAAAAAAGACATTTTTATGGCACTACCTAAAAACAAGTAGACCTTAGGGGGAGTTTTTAGCTACATCACTAATTCCAGCACAAAAAAAAAAATTAAAAAATCAGACTTTAAAAATTAAGAACCACCTAAAGTAATGAAGCAGTTTCTAATCTGTGCTTGCTTTTCCTGATACCAGTGCTGTATCATTCTGCTCTATCTCTATTCAACAAGAGGGCTGTGGTGAAGGAGGTTAGTCTTGCCAGAGGTAACAAGGACTGAGAGAAGTATCAAGAACATCCTTGTCTCACTAAAAATGTCCCAAGTTCAGTCTTCTCTTCACTGCAGTTAGACCAACAACGTTGCACAATGTGAGAGAGGAGGTGGTGTCGTTTACACCTCTGCAGAACGCTGTTTTAGAAATGGAAAGAGTTGGTAATTCTTACACTGAAAATCCGTCCCAGACATAAGCACAGAATACAGAATAACATCACTACATTGTTTCATTTGCTTCTAACTGAGCAATTTAGTTTAGACTGCAAACATGGTTAGCAGGCATACTAATCACAGAGAGATGGAATGCAATGACTCCACCTCGCTGAAAACCCTGAACCGAAAGAAAAGTGCCTTTAAGGATGGCAGTGCAGTGAATTTCTTTACAGGACCCAGCAATCAAAGAGGAGTAGACTAACCTAATGGCTTGGTGAAGAAAATAAAACCATGTAAAATAAAAAGATCAACATAGGGAGTGATTAAGATCCATCTGCTAATTACAGTGCTGTATTTATCTGCTTTATGTAGGTTGCCTTTTAAATTTGCCTATTTTTTCTTGTGGTATGGAAAAAAAAGAGAAAGATGGAAGTGTACAAATTCCTTTTTGCAAACCACATGCTTCAGTCTCCATACCTTTTCCTTGTTTGCTTTTGTCCTTTCTTCCTTGTCCCTTAGATAGTCTATCCCTTTCACTTTCCCATATAGGTTTAAATGCTCCAGTCTAGTCTATCTCTTCTGTATCTATCTTTCTCTCTTATACATCCTGTAAGGACTAAGAATCACTATATCTGTCAGCTGAGCTTAGCAACTTCTCCACAGCCCTTGCATTCCTTTGCCTTCAGGCCCACCTAGCATAACAAGCGCCAGACAACTCTCAAGAGCATTCAGGTTTCCTCTAGCTTCAAAAGCTTCTGTAGGGAGCCAATTCATTGATCAAGCATGCTGTTGGCTTGCCACAGCTCACCATCAAGCACTGATGCTCTAACTCATTTTACTGTTGCTAGACAATGCTAAAGGACACCTGTCTAGCACTGACAACTATAATCCAGAACCCACTGTCACTTCATCTGTTCCCAGCACCCTGTGTTCCACCCTACGTCTCCCTTCTCAGTTCAGTTCTTTGGGAAAAACAGCTCTGAGCAAGTAGCCACAGGTGAGGTTCACAAAGAATTTCTACCTTTTTTTTTTTTTTTTTTAAAAAAGCAGCCTTTGATGATAACCATTTCCTGAATGTAAAGTCCTTTCCTCCGGTCCTGCATGCCCTTGGCAATTCACACAGACCATCTGTATTCAGAAAGCCAGGTTTATGAAACTCCTGGAGTAACTCACCTTGAGCTGATGGAAGTCACTGAGAAGTGTGAGGGATTGACCTCCTGCTCTTTCATCATCTTTGAGGCTCTCCCATCACGTGCTGCCCCATCACTCTCCTCAAACCACAGGCCCTGCCAGGTGACCTTGTTGCCATGGTAACCTCTTCCCTGACAGTGCATTTTCCTCAGTAAGAGCTGGGTTATTGTCTCAGATGTTTGTATTAAAATAGAAGGCCTTGCATTTAATGACCATCCCTTATTAAGGCTTTGTTCTTATTTCATCTCAACACAGAAGCGAACAGACACTGAAGAAGGTAAAAGGTAACACATCCAAAATAAAGTCAGCCATTTATCAGGGCTGGCTGCAGTTCATTGGGAAGGATGCATTAGTTCTTCATGCATCAGAGACCTTTGTGTTGTCAGAGGACTGCTTTCCTAAGAGGAAGGGAGCGACAAAACTATCCCAAGCTATGTTGTGCTGCAAACTGATTAAGTAGCATGGAACTAATTACAGCATACTATGCTTTCTGGGTCTTTCAGAGAATGGACATCTAAAGGACTAACATTCACTAATTAACAATTGTGTCAGGCTAACAGGTTTAAAAGAATCTGGAACAACAGAAAATAAGGATCTACAAAAGTGTTCTAAGCCCATTAGTTTTAAGGTGCCTGTAACAGCATCTTCCTTTCTTTCCTACTACACCACCTTAATACATATCCAGCTATGTTATAGGAATTCCTCTCATATGAGTATAATGACCTCAGAAGCTCCAAGAACTAATTTGCTCCTGTTTTAGTCCACCCCTGCAGCCAATCAAGAGAGACAGCAGCCTCAGAGAAATATAACAGCCTCCCGAAAGCCTCAGTTTCATTCTGGTAAAAAAGACAAAGCAGACTTGGATGCTAGGCTTCCAAGTTTCAGATGCTGAACTCTGCTGAACTCTTAGAGGAAAAAAAATGCATACTACTCTAGAACAGGATTTCACTTGGAGGAGAAAAGACCACAGGAAAACAAGACAAAAGGTAACTGCTAAGATGAAGGAAGGTAAATTGTTTTCACAGACCACCATGCACAGAATAGGAGATATTCCAATGTTGCAATAGAGTTAGGTTAGATACCAAGACAAAAACCTTTATGATCTTAGTAAACAATAATTAACCAGATTTTCTAGTGAAATGATAGCATTCATGGCCTTCAAAGTTTTTAGGTATCCATGATAGGTAACTGATCATAGCTTGCCACAGAGGGACATCTTCAGTGAGGTTGCCTCTTGCATTGATTTTACCACAATAAAATGTTCAAAAGAACAAAGTATCAATGAACTCTACAGCAGTAAATAAAAATGTCTTTATTAAAATTACTATTTAAAATAATTGTTAAAGTTACTACAATTATTTATATTTATTAAAATTAATAAAACATAACATTTAAAAGTGTCTTTTGAGCTGACTGTCAAACCATTCTTATTGATATTTGAAGATATGTATATATATAGCTCATAGTTTATTAGTATTTGGTCAGTTGTCATCTGCTGAAATGAAGACATACAGACAGTCCTAAACCAAGCTACTTTGACCTTTTCAGAAATTTCAAGTTTTAGTTGTTCGCCATTCCTCTTATTTCCTGCCTGCTACTTTAATATTCTGTGAGCAACACAGAAATGGAATGGTTGCCTACTCCAAACAAACACACTGTAAAGGTTAAAGCAGTGTAAGAGATTGCTGCTGCTCTTTCGCTGTCACTTGCGACCGCTACCGGAAGCCATGACTGGAAGGTGCAGCTCCGAGGAGAACAATGAGTGGGAATAAGCACTGACAGAATTTCAATTCCTTTTCTTAATAATGAGCTTTACAAACATTAATTTAAATCTGCTCTCAGCAATCTATTAATACATGAGATAGCTTCTAATTACTCCAGTTGATGCTAATGCAGTGCTGGAAATCTTAGCATCGAAGTCTTTAACAGTACTATATGTTTAGCTAAACACCAATTGATGCAAGTTTAATATATCATATTATCATAACTTTACAAAGCAAATGTTGCTGTGCAGCCTTACAAACAGGGACATATTTTGGTGTCATACTGAATTCAGAACCCAAGTACACTTTCATTAGATGGCTTACATGGATGTTAACTTTTCTTTGTTCACGCTAGTGGGAAAAGGGAGAGGATTTCCACTGAAAGCTTAAAACTTAAGGTTTGCAACATGGCTCAACAATACATGTGTTAGTTGCATCGTTACATAACTATGACCTGCTACAAACAGAAAGACAGACAATTTCCACTAACATTAAGAAACAGTCACTGGCAAATCGACTGCTGTAAATTACTTACGAAAAATATCGCTCAGTATTTTTTTATTTTTTATAATAAACACACACAAACAGGATATCAGCTTTTATTTTCCAATATGAATGAAAGGGAACTAGATAAAGTTACTTTTTCAACTGAAACATACAATGACAGCAGAGTGGCCTTTCTAGTATGGAGTAGCTGTTCTACATAGCTTCGGAAGCACTGCCAGAGTTAAGTCACAAATACTAAGCTTCACTAAGTTCAAGTCAGAAACAACTTCTCTCCATGTGTTGTAACATACCTCTTGTGCTTCATTACACTCAGAACCATGCAAGAGACAGCATTTAAGTAGTAATTCAATAGTGTCTTCTCAGTCCAATCATCCAAACTACAGACTCGTTATGGGAATCTAATCAACCTCAACACCAATAAGAATATTAACAAGTCTCATTACTAACACAGGTAACATTCAGAGAACTTCCTAGCATCTACCTCATTCTCTGGTGCTACACACCCCTGGGGTTAAAGGTTTGACAGTCTCAGCCTTCCCTAAGCTGAGCCACTGGAGAACATCTCTTCCTGCTCTGCGTAGGCCATGTGGGAGTTCAGTTTTACACATTTTCCTATCACACTCTGCTTCCTGGGATCCTGCTAGGTCCCAGGATACAAAGTCTCTTCCAGTAGTGACAATAGAGTTGTTCAGCCCTTTTTAGTCCCATCATCAAGGGGCAACAACAAAAGTCCTATTTGGTGGGCAATGATGTAACTTTCCTTCCCTGTCCTGAATACTCACTTTGTAGGTAAGTTTTTCCTCAGCAAGTCAGAGGATGATTGTTTTCACTTGTTATTTATATGCAGGTTTATAAATTTTAACTTTAACAAATATTTATTTAAGCATAATGTGAAGCTCTAATAATGCACTGTTTACCACTAAATTTTAGGTTACAACCAACAGAAATCCATCTAAAAAATAAATAGCCCAGTAGTATAATTTTGCTCAGGTTTGTAAAATTTTTCCTTAATTGAATGTATCCTGAGGGCAAATACACTGAACCAAAAATAACAACTAAAAGACATGATCAAGTTTGCTTTGCATTAGTATTAGAACTGAAGACAAGCACAGTAACTTGAAGCCTACTACACGCTGTCCCAAGCAAGCCATTTTCATGGCTCTTCAGACCAGGTGGAAAGCTGATGAACTTTGAAACTACTACCGGATTTTCCCCTGTAAGTCTTTCCATCCAAGAAATACACCTAAGTTAAGGCAGGCTTGGCTGTAGTTCTTGGCAAACAGAGGATAACTAGGATGAGAAGTAACAGGGATTTCCTTGTGGGTCCAAGCACAGTTTGGCTCCTAGATCTTTTCCATAATTTGTAAACAAATTGTGTCTCTTGTAGCCTCTAGGCTCCTCTACATTGTTTTCAGCTGTTTCAAGTTAAACTGTCTGAAAGCCCACCCTGGAATTGAAGGCAACTAGAAACAAAACACACATGGTCAAGAGAAGGTGCTGCTGTGGCACACATGCTTTGTTAGAATCAATGTTACCTACTTCTGCCAGCTGAACTCCTGACAGCAGTTTAATCATGACAGCTTGAACTACAGACTAAGCGTCCGAATATTTTGTCAGGGTCTTGCATTCTGTGGAGAACCCCTAATTCTGAGGGCTAACAGATTATCAATTTAGTTAAACTACATCTAACCAATATAAATAAAGGAGCTAGAATAACTTTTATTAGCTAAACGCAGGAATACCCTGCATGAGTTTTTTAGCTTTGCAGCTTAGTTGCATGTGTTAAGAGTATTTATTACTGCTCACACATAATAAGACTTGCATAACTGCCCCTGAGGGACTTGGAATCATTGCTGTCATCTGGAGGTTCAGAAACTAGCAAACATATCCAAGAAGTCATGTATTTGCAGCACATACATTATAGCTTTCAAACAAATGCTGTATTATACAGTCAAACTTAACAAGAGACACATGCTGAGCATTAATAATCCTTACAGAAATTTACCATCAACATTCAATTTGAATGTCAAATACCATTTGATTGGAACATTTTGCAAAATAGCTACCTATTTCCAGAAATTAAATAGAAGTGGAAACCTCTGCCTATCACTTGTCATTCAACAGCCTTAATAGTGCAGACCAACACAATGGTCAAGATTGGAAGGGACCTCTGGAGGACACCTCGCCCAGCCACCCTGTCCAAGTAGTCACCTAGAGCAGGTTGCCTACGACTAAATCCAGACAGCTTTTGAGTATCTCCAAGGATTGAACACCTGCAGCAAACTCTTGGGCAGCCTTTTCAAGTGCTCAGCCATCCTCACAGTGAAAACAGTGTTTCCTGATGTTCAGACAGAACATACCATGATTTCAGTTTGTACCTATTGCCTCTAGTCCTGTCACTGGGCACAAGCAAAGAGACCTTGGCTCCATCTTCTTTACATTTTCCCTTTAGATATGTATGTACATCGATAAGATTACCACCAAGCCTCCTCTTCTCTAAAGACTCAACATTCCCAGCTCTTATTGGGCCTTCCTTCTACATCAAATTACCCAGCCCCTTAAATGACATTTGTGGCCTTTCACTGGACACTCTAGTATGTCCACAACTGTAGTGCTGAGGACCCCAGAGCTGGACACAATGGTCCATGTGTGGCCCCATATGACTGAGTAGAGAGAAAGGATCACATCTGACATGTAAGCAATGCTTTGCATAAGTGCAGCCCAAGATACCATTCACCTTCTTTGCAGCAAGCAGACATTGCTGGTTCAACTCTCTGCCTACCAGGACCCTCAGGTCCTTTTCTGCCAAGATTCTTTCCCGCTGTGTGGCCACCAGGACATACTGGTGCATGGCATTGCTCCTTCACAGATGTAGGACTGCATGCTGCTTCTTCAATGTCAGCCTGTCTATCCAACCTGAATACACACCTGCGAGTGCATCTTATTCATGCTGTTTCTGAGATACTAATAACAAATATTGTTGTTGTTCTCATCTTTAGAGAAAGCTATAGAACTAAGAAAGGAGAACTGACACACACTGTCCAAACTAAACACAGAAAGAAAATATAAGCAGGAATATAACAAACACTAGAAGGTCTGCTACTCACTTGGGAGTAGCAACACAGCCACTCTAAAGCTTCTCAAATCAAAGGAATATAGAGGATGTACTGAAGAGCACACAGGTAATCAGAATACGCTTATTTGTTTTCAGATAACAAGCCCAACATAGAAACTTTGACTTCACAAGCAGATTTGTATGATTTACTCATACATGAAGCAAACAAGAGTCTTTCACTGCAGAAAAACTACTGTTTATCTTAGTAAATATACTAAAAAGTATCTGTATAATGTAATGAGTAGGAGTACACGACCTGGATATGTTGCCGTTATCCACTAAAACACAGTTAAAGGATTCATAAAATTTGAGACAATATAAACATGACTAGGTGATTACTTACAAGCTAGGTTTGACTTCTGAAGTCATAATTTTCAAGGAAAAAAAAACCAAACCAAACCTCAGTGGGTTGGCAACTTTGCCACATATGTGATTGTACATGGTAATGAAATCCCACCTTTTATATTTACCAGAAGGTGCATCAGTAATGTAAAGAGTAGTCAGGACACACTCTGTACTGTGACTTAAGAAGCTAAAAGTGAAGCAGCAGAGAGGGTTGCTACACAATAACTATTCACAGAAACAGATATTGGACATTGTTTCAATCTATACCTTATTGTTCTTAAACATCACTCCTCAACTTTCCTTGCAAGACACTAAGTTCTGGCTGCCATCAAAGCAAGTTCTCATCTGCTCTGATCCAGAAGTTACAACTGTTTTGCCACACTGACACTGAATAGTACGTTCAAAAGCAATTTACTCATAAGTTGTATTTCTAATTGGTGTTGAGCTCCTCACAAGGAATTTGAGTATTGCTGATCCTCCCATTTTACTTCTGTCTGCAGGCTGATACATAGAAACAGGTATATGGACTGCACAGACAAGGTATGAACATGGCAGGAATCTCAGTTGTCACACTTGCTTATGCACAGACAAATCAAGTTCACAGATACTTTGCACATCAATACCTCCTGAAAGCACATTCACTTGGAGTGTTTAGCACAAAAATGGTTGATCAAGCATTTCTCTGATGTAAGGGATACACCGCATGAGACAAATGCCTAGATCAGCACACTCATTAACAAATGTTTTTCAAAAAGCACTCTTCCCACTGCTCTGTGCAGACCTTTTCTGCATCTACACACATGTGTAAAGGACAACCAGGATGCCATCCATGATGCCTACTAGCTCACCTGAGCTTCCTACTCAAAGCTGGAGGAAGGGTCCTGTTCTGCCAAGTAATCAAACCTTTGCTTAAAGGATCCCTCCATACAATGCGAAACTACATTTCAAGGCTATGTTTCCTCTGTGGTTTCCTGTTACAGCGGCTCACTTGAAATTCTTATGCCAATACTTAATAATGCAAACATCTTCAAATGTTTCACTAGATAAGAATAGTTTGTGTGTCTTTCTTTAAATACACTTACTATTATACACTAACAGTATCTGTTTCACAGGAGGATCTATAAAGTACTTAAACAGGCTTGGATTAAAAAGCTAAAATGGCAGTTCTTTACTATTATCCTTAGTATTTATCACCCTTTCATCCTTTGTATTCTGATAATCCAAATCTTTAAATCCTTCAGGAATTCATTTGGGGTTAAGAAAGGTTTAGTTCAACAGAAACGCTAACATTCTTCCCTCAAATCTACGCTTTCCTGATTATACATCAAGTAAAAATAAAATTAACACACACAAATATAATTCTAAAAAGCTTTAATGAATTAAGAGTTCTGCATGGCCTAAATGTGTTTCACAATAAAGCCTGAACAGACAAGGTAGAACTGTTACTTCTCTGATAACTATTACCTTTAATAAAAGCTATCTGAAAGGAAGTTAGAACATAACAAGTTTATTTCACAAAAGAAAAAAAAAAAACAAACAAGTAAAAACATGGAAAAGTCTACTCTTCGTTAGAAACTAGAAAATAACTAGGTGAAATAATGCAGTTAAGCTACCAGCTGTGGTGCCAAAAGACTGGATATGTGCAAAGAGTGGATGCTGGGAGCAGTCTGGCGTTGAACGAGTCAGCTCTGTTGAGTTGTAGCAGAATTCGGTTTAAGTCAGTTTATTTCCTCAGAACTCTAACAATTAAAGAGAAGTGCCTGAAGTTAATAAAAAAACATGAATAAAAGGGAACAACACTTAAAGGGAGCTAACAAATTCTTGTTATTCCATATTATTGAATAAGAAAAGTCTCACTGCTTATACAGATAGAAGTGTTACGCAAAGACACAGCAGTATGTTCACCATGCCAGTGTGTCCCAGGACCATTTCTGATTGCCTAAGGCAGAACTGGTGGGGGGCATTTGTTCCTCTCAGTCTTGGGCACCTGGTGGTGGTGTTTCTCACACATGTCCTTACCACACTCCCTTCCCTTCCCATTGGATCTTGGCCAGAGCTGGTGCCCACAGGAAAACACCAGGCTGTGGGCTGTCATGTAACAAAGGCCCTGCATAACACTGAAAACTACATCATCCTAACCCCTGTGCTCACACAACAGTTCTAACAGTGCTGCAGAGAATTTGTGTGAACCCATTTGCATATGTGGAAGAACTTCTTCACAGTGAGAGTGACAGAGCCCTGGGACAGGCTGCCCAGGGGTTGTGGAGTCTCCTTCTCTGGGGATATTCAAGACCCTTCCAGATGCTGACCTGTGCAATGTGTCCTAAGGAACCTGCTTTGGCAGGGGGTTGGACCAGATGATCTCTTGAGATCACTTCCAAACCTTACAATTCTGTAATCCACAGAGCAGCAAAACCCAAAACCCAGTCCACAAGATAAACATTTTATAAGATATCTTCAAAGAGCTGGTGGAAAGTACTCCAAGGCTTCAAAATGAAATTTAGTACTAAAAGATCAGGGGTTTATCATCTTTACTAAAAAAAAAAACAGTCAATGACAAAATGACAACAGAGCTATCAGCATGTAGGCAATAATTCCACCACAGACTAAAATTGAAACAGGTCAAGAAAGAACACAGAATAAGGGCAATGAATAACCCTGATTCATATCTGGATAAAACAAAGTATTACTTAGCCCAGCTGGAAATAGACTTTGATGTAAGATTACAAAAAGTGCAAGGAGAGGTTGAAGCTTTCAGTTACCCTGTGGTTAGTAGTAATGGAGGGTGAAATGAGAGCCATTTGCATGCGTTTCTACCCCACCCAGAATAGGCACCACTGATTCATCACCTCCTTGAAAAGTCATATTTAACTAAACCAATACAAACGTTCTTAATGATAAAAAGAATTGCAGATTCAAATTTTTCACCATATTTCAGTTAATTATAAAGCAACTAAACCCTCTGAAGCAAAACAGAAAAATTCAACTTCTGTAGATGATCAAGCAAATGAACTCAGAGGGTGCAATGATACATCCCCTGGTACCTGACAGGACACCTCCACTGTTTTAAACTTCTGTGCAAAGCAACTGTATTAGCAGGGAAATGACCCTCTTCCTTCCAAGAATCACCTATGCACAGCACTATTACCATTTTACTACAAGACACCTTCTGGCAGAGGATTTGGGAAGCAAATGCCTCCCTAATGCACAAACACCTTCAGAGACTGCCTCTAGTATTTCTGCAGGAAAATTAGGTAAATAAGAACTGTGCGCCTCTTCACAATCCTTCTGTCAGTCTTTTTCTGGAGCACAATAACTTAGTGTCACACCTTAACCATGACTATTCCGAAAGCTAAGTCACAACATAGAATGAGCTGCAGGCTACAGCCAGTGCACCATCCTTTCTTTGAGGTGAAATTCAGGTAGAGCATTACTAACCAGTTAATTGTCAGTCTGATGTAAGTGGCATCTTCCGATTCTCTTTTCCTATTTCTTAAGATTCATTATGTACCTTTAAATCTTGAAGACAGCAGATGATTATGGGTCAGAGAATGTATCAGAAAACAGTAGAAATATAAAAGCATGGCTCTCCAGGCATTGTGAATACATGAGCCCTGAACCTTGATCCAGATTAACTTCATGTCTCATTTTTTGAATAATGCCTTTAAACTAGTAGCTTTCCAGAAGCAAAGATATCTTCAGTTTGTACCACTCATGAGAGTTCAAGGTGTGCACGTGCTGGACATAAACAGATTTCTGCAACATGAACACTTTACTGGCATAACAACAGTAATACAAGTATTTTTGCATGAGTAAGTTGCAAAGTGTCAGTCAATGTTCA
Organism: Hypotaenidia okinawae; assembly: GCA_027925045.1. Lineage (NCBI taxonomy): Eukaryota > Metazoa > Chordata > Aves > Gruiformes > Rallidae > Hypotaenidia > Hypotaenidia okinawae. The sequence goes on along the minus strand of BSDF01000009.1, from coordinate 11,986,999 downwards.
TATGCACATCCAGCCAGCCACAGCAGATGCCAGGTACCTTGTGTTAGGATTTGTTGTTTACAAAAAGTTGACCTTGTCTGTGGGACTATCAGAGAGACTTCACTCAAATTCCGTGACACTGAAGCTCATAGTTCCCAATATACTGCTATCATTATGATGTGACTCGGAGCAGAGCCAGATCAAGGCACGATGTCCAATAACAGCTAATCAGCCATCCCAGACTCCCCCCTACAAGAGGGATCTTTATACTTCAATGCCAACAGAGCAAAGTATTCTAACGCTAAAGCATCACTGAGTCTGCAGATAAGCTACAGATGATCACAGGCATAGCCATTGGCCTGATTTCCCAAAACTACCCAATTAGACTCCCCGTGATCCTGGAAATGAAAGCCACTTGCCCTAGCAGCCTTATTTACTGCAGGCTGACTGTTTCAGACCCTTTTATTAATAGCAGCATGCAGCTGCTCATGACACACCAGCTCCCAGAAAACCCAGTCCTGATTCCTTTGTCACTGTAAGTTAAGAAATTAAATTTCCAGGTCATATGAACTCAGTTGGTTTCTCCTTACAACTCTAAGTTCACAGCAAAGGCAACATTTTATTCCAAAAGCACTAATAAGGCATTTTTCCAGGGGACTGCCTATCAGATTTCAGAGTTTACCACAGATGTATTATTTCCTGCATTACTGCTGTTAAAGAATAAGCCTCTGTGGAGAATTTAAATTTAAAGAGATATTTCAATAAGCAAAACACAACTGTGCAAGAACTCTTATTGGCATGTATTTGAAGAAATAGATAGGGGATAGAACCCAGCTGTAGGGTAGACTCCTTTAATACCTCTGGGGAGATAAGATAACACCAAAAAGCATTAGACAACAACAGGATTAGTCCTGAACTCAGCTATGAAGAGGCCAGGTAGTAAAACTCTTGTTGGGACTGAAAAACTGGAAGGTGCCAAAGAAGGAAAAGCCCCTGCTTCTGATGGGAAGATAGTAGAAGCTACAACAGAAAACTTATACAGAAGGTGTATGAGGCATTTCAATAGGTTCATCGTAGGCTGCTGGTGTATTGTATACACACAATTGATTCCTGACTGCCTTTTTTTCTCTCTCTTCAGTTCCACAAGTCTACAACATATGTCTTCCACGCCATCAAACATCATGTGATACCTTTTAACTTACACCCACCATCTGATCTTTCCTACTGCCATCTCCTTTCTGCCAGCAGAACAATATGGTTTGATCGTGTCTCTTGGAACCCATTAATGCCACTTTCTTATTTCCCAGAGCATATTTCTACAGAATGACAGCAAGATATTCCTTCCCTTCAAAGGCCATTTGTATTTGCCTATGGCCTGCTCAAAACTGCTTTCTCCACTGCAGATCAGACACCAAGTTTGAGAACTGGATGCAGTACTTAAGCATGACAGAGCAGAGGAATAGCCTAGCCTAAGCATTAACTATGTTGATTTGATTCAGACAGAATCTTGACAGATTTTCAGCCTAGATACAGTTCTGATGTGAATGACTGAAACTAGTTAAGCCAGTTTTCTTCAGTACAGTTACAACAGTTTGTAACTGTAACCCTTCTGTTTAAGTTTACCAGGTTAATAATATTCAGCTAATTCTTAAGTGCTTTATAGCAACACTGAAGATCAAACTGACAAGCCCTGCTGCAGCCAGATACAGCAGCACGTAAAACAAAAGATATGAGACTTACTATGCTGAACTGCTAGGACAGCAGGAAGATTGCAAACTAACTCAAAACTTGGCAAATACTAGAATTAGGGCTGCACGTATACCTATGAAACAGGAAACATACCTGAAAACTTTAAAAGACCTGACACCATTCTGTTTGGCAAGCATACTGGGCAAGGGTGTAAAGTCACGCTATTTGCAAAGGCAGGCTTAGAAGTCATTTCAATCAAGGCAGTCTTCATTTACATTCAGGGCTAGTCAGATATCTGGAGGTTAGTGAATATAATACTTATAATTATACAGACGTACACTATAATTAGTTACACAGACATGTTTGACAACTGGAGGCAAGTAAGTGGGACATCAACAGTATTCAAGCTTTTTTGTTGAAACAGCAAGGCAAAAGCAAGCCAGTACTACCTCGAACACACATATCAGACTATGCTGTAACTTTAAGATTCTCTTGTCTACACTATACTACAGCATATTTAGATAGTCTTCTGAGGTTTAACAACACCAGGTGTAGAGTGCTGCACATGGGACATAACCCCATGCAGCACTACAGGCTTGGGGGAGACTGGCTGGAGAGCCGTCAGGCAGAGAAGGACCTGGGGGTGTTGGTTCACTGAAGACTGAATATGAGCCAGCAGTGTGCCCAAGTGGCCAGGAAAGCCAATGGCATCCTGGCTTGTATCAAACATAGTGTGGCCAGTAGGTCTGGGGAGGTGATTGTGCCACTGTACTCAGCATTGGTGAGGCCGCACCTCAAGTACTGTGTCCAATTCTGGGCTCCTCACCATAAGAAGGACATTGAGGTCCTCGAGCAAGTCCAGAGAAGGACAATGAAGCTGGTGAAGGGGAAGAAAGCCTATTTGGAGTATACAATCATGTAATAAAAAAAATATTTTTAGTTATGTAGTATAGTGTTTTAAAATGCACATATAACCAATGTTAACTAATAAGGAATAATATCAGCTATTCAACTGTCTTGAGATTTGGTCCATCTTCCATTAAAATCAGCAAAAAATATTTCCCCATAGAAACAGGCCTTTAACAACAGGCAGGGTTGGTTGAGCCAGAAGAAATATACTATCAAGTGCTACATGAATATTCACGAGTCTGCCTCAGTCATGCTCACACTCTGCAACTTCCCCTTGTCAGCCTTTGTATCACTGACCTTAAAGGTCTGATGAAAAGCTGTATTTTTGAAATGGGTATACTCCCGAAAGAATTCAGTTTGCGTTGTATTCTTACAGAGGCAAAAGATGGCACCTATTCCAGAAGCAATTACACTATCATTGACTGTTAAAATTATGCTCCTCCAAAGAGCAGAACTCCCATCTGAAATACACCCGCACACAAAAAGAGCCATTCTAACCAAGATTTCATCATGCAAAGTTTCACCATCTTTCTGAAACCAAGGCCAAGAGGAATCAACATAAAAAAAGGTCTCCACGAGCTGCCGTTACAGGATTATTGAAGCTTTTAAACATGATGCTGAGGGAATGCATCATACATTCAGAAAGGGGGTGAAAAGGAGGCAGGTAGAGAAGGGCACTGATAAACTACCTAACAGCTGGTTTAGTTATCTGACAGGTGTTTGTTCTGACCCCCTTGGGTGTTATTTTGTGCTGACTCAGTGAGCCCAAGGCACCTCAAGGAGTCAAGCTTCCTGCTGTTAAAATGGCAGTTACTCAGTGAACAACATCCTTATGTACATGCCAGCATACTCCACGTTTGTCTGTATGATTACACCTTAACTCTTTTTAAAAAAAATTAGAAGAGATCCTTTTAGAACAGAAAAGTATCATCTGCAATACTTACCCCTGGGTTCCTTTATAACTATGCAGGTCCCATCTAGAAAATAGTACTAAAATCTGACCCTTTCATTAGAGTGGTGTTAGGCCTAAAAGCTTTCGTGTTTACATCTGCACAGTAAGTAGAAGTTATGAATAAACCAAGTTACCACAAGCACCTATTGTTAATTAGGTTTTTCAGTTTCACCAGCAGACAAAATGTGTGCTGGAATTTTTCATATTCCTGAAAAAAACCCACAACCCACACCAGCACAATGAAAAACTATGAATATTATGCAGAAGTCTATGCGAAAGGTAGAAAGGAGCATAAATCCAATCTATATTATTATTTTTCCAGTAGATTCAGGGTTTTCACATGCTGAATCCATAGGAGCAAGTGAGACAAAAATCATACCTACAGAAAAAATATCTGCTTTCATTTAAATTATAGAAGTTATATAGTTTCAAGGGAACGCAGTATTACCCTGCCCAGTAATAAATGGGTTCACATTTATCACTATCTCCAATCCATACTGAAATAAACCCAAACCAAGAGAACTGGGCTCCTCCGACTTACGGCAGACTTAAATTTAAGACTGTGGCTGGTTTCACAAGTAATTATTCCCCTTTAATATATTTCTTACCCAATTCAAAATGCTACTTTAAGATACATGCCTCCCGTATGACACTCATGGCAGCAAGCATTCCCCCATCACTTCCACAAGGAAGAGGTGCAGAGGAATGCAATTAGAGACCTCGGATACTCCTCATGGATACTAAATCCCAGATCCCACAGAGAAAAAGGCAGCTTGCAGCTTAGCTTCAAACATCTTAGTGAAGCCAAAGGCCAAAGTTGGCATTAGTTTTAATTTTCATAGACTTGGCTTTTCAGGGGAAAGGAGTATAATATAAACCAGGCCTCAAGTATTGGCAACAAAAGTACTGGAGAGTACTTGCTAAAGATGTGAAGTACGGACTGTGAGAAAGGTCTTGACAACACCACCATTTGGTGGGCCTCTAGCAAACAACAAACTGCAGAAGAAATCAGAGCAGGTATTGTTGCTTAAGGTATGATTAACAACTATTTTAACCAAAAAATTAAATCACATTGTGATCATAATTAATTAGATTTTGTGTAAGTTTATGCATTCAAATAAGCCACAGCTACTTATTCTGTTTACCAAACGACTGTTGGTCTGTAAAGCCAGGCCACTCCAGAGCCATTTCATTTCTAAACAAGGCAACTACTTTTATTCCTCTGCAAATTACTATCAAGCAGGATACCTGGAAGAGAATTTGATTTTCATTTTCAGAGCGAGCCTCAGCAAACACATACGTAAAACCAACAGTCAGCTGATGATTTTCTTGACTCTGGTAATTACTAGATTTGAATCCAAGTCAGACTTCACAGTGAACATAAAAAGCTGTTAGAAAATACTAGCAAGGGAAAGCTTAGATAATCTACATGTGTTTCCAGCAAGCTATACATATGTATATATGAAGTCAGCTGTAGGAGATAAGCAGTACTGCATAGATTGTATTAAAACTGGTGAAACAAAGGATCCTGAAAGAAGCCACGGTTCTTAAAGAGAAACCTATCTATTTTTGTATGCTTTAAATGATTTTTATACACCAGTAACGTAAAGTGCTATGAAGTTTGTCCACACAAGACATTTGGAAGTTGAGAGCTCTGAAGAATATGATTCTTAACAGAAAAGTAGAAACAATCAATATTCTTACAATATTTCAAGAAATGTTCCATGCAAGTCCCCAATGCATGGTTTACTTTCTCCCTGACACATGGTATTGTGGCATTAATCTGATTGTTATTCACAACTATAACAAGCCAAGTTCTCAGCCAAAGTAAATTGGTGTAGTTCACTGAAATTAGTAGATGTAAGTATATTTAAATGAAGTGCCTACCTGCTCCTTGTGAACTTCAGAGCTGTTTTTGCAAGCAGTATTTTCACTTTGCCAGCTGTGAAGTTAACTGGGGCCAGCTGTGGATTAACACCCAACAGCAGTAATGAGCTACTAGTCATTAAAGGCTTGCAGGAACAAAACATAATAGCAGTTCTCATCACTGGGCAGCAGCAAGGAATGCAACAGGGCATCTAACTGCACTGAAGTAGCAGACTAGTTAACTAACCAAGAAACGTGGGTCAAATTCTCCTTTATTCACGCCAGGGCAAATTAGTAGGTATTTCACTACAGTCAGCAGTGACACATTGATATATTGGCAAGACTATCAGTCTTTGACCAATACCTTTGTGCGATTACAGTCTATAGCAGGATGCAGTGCCAATTTACCCACACATTCTTGATAGCTGCGAAAAAACCCACATGATAATCTCTCTCATCACAGTTATGGAGCTTAATTCCCCAATTCCACTTCCTTTACATCCTAAACACGCTTAACTATTATTACAGCCTCAAAGTATCTAATATAGTTCAATTGATTGGGACAGGGCAATGTGATCTATAGTACTTCTGCACTATTGACTAGCTAACCATTGATTGAGCCTAACACAGTCTTTGACCTAAAATAAAGAATCTTAAACAATGAAAAAGATACCCATCATACAGCACCAGGGGGGCTTAAAATCTCACAGGAGCATTCCATACTGCATGTTAAGATGGGCAAGGCAAAATTAATAAAAATGAGGGACTTCATAAACACCAAGACAGGTCTCTGAGTAGTCTCTTGGATGCAGCGGTGTAAGAAACTACCACACAGAACTGCAACAAATTATTATCAAATGATGGAGAATTCTGCAGCAGAGACTTTCTCATTATTTATTACCATCTCAACCGTTAATCACGGACTTTAGTGATGTGTTCATGTCACTTATTGACAGCATGCTACTACAGCATTCTTTGTAAAAACACTTCCAGAGACACAACTTGTCTCTAACAGCACAGCCTATGAAGATTATTGCTATGGAGTCACATTAGGTTAGCAACATCACCATGTTCACTGACTGCTGTCTCCCACCTAACCACAAATGAGAGTTGATCTCAACAGAAGTATCTGAAGATACACTGTGGAATTTTCTAGCACAAGTACAAAGATTTGGTAAAAAAAAATTCTGAGGACATTGAAAGTTAACTTTAAAGTTATAACATTTTATACGTCTATAAATGTAGTATGCTTCCACAGTGTACAATATGGTGTTTCTTTTGTGGCTGCAGATTTGAAAAGCTACAGTAATTGGAGACGGGGGCAGGGAAAAGATCTATCCATTAGAATAGTCCTACAATAGCACTAGATAGACTCCCTGAATGACACAGGTTTACTCTGCAGAAAATACAAGGTCAGTTAACCTCAAAGAGCAGAAAGCTTAAGATAAATATATACACACACATTTCTGGCTTGATTCCACAAAAACATTGTGTGTTACTTGCCACTAATTCTCACTCAATATACACTGAGAGGCAAATAACCACCCCTTGTGCATTTAAAAACCAATAAAAATTGACAGTGAAAAACATTTATTCTATTCCAAATCTAGTCCTCACCTTAAGAGGTAAATAAATACATTTTGCCAGAGACCTGTATTTTGGCAATCATCTTTTTGCACACTGTACTTAAGTGCAGTGCGTATGTTTTCAGCCAGTAGACGGCTAGGGATCTCATCTATTGGTTTGTACCTGTGAAAAGTCTAACTCTGAGGGATGATATGAACTGAATACTGTAAAAGAGTTTGAATACACTTAGAAAATTCATACACTCTTGGTGGCAATGACACTTCTATATTGAAAAGAGTAAATAAGTAACTTCTGACCATGAGGCAATCTCACTTTCTCTTAGAGACTGTGATTTAAGCTGTTGAGCACAAATTATTATAATCTTGTGTGAGACAGGGGATGAGTGGAGCATTGGTGAAGAGAGGTAAGCTGTTACTGTTTCCAGCAAAGATTTTTCTCTGATGTTGATAACCTTCATCTAATTCCAAAGACAAACAAAAAAGTAATATACATACCCCTCATGCAAGGATGGCTGGCAATACTGCTCAGTGACCAGCGTAATCACTCAGAGAAATGCTGCTGCTTCCCCTGGCTATTAGAATTTTTATATTCTTGAATAATTCTGTCTAAGTTTTCTTCCCGTCCTTGACTAGTTCTGTCAGCTGTCCCCAGCCAACCATGTTTATCTGCATTTCAATCCCAGAAAGTACAGATCTGCCAGCAGGACCTGTACTGTCCTAGAACATGCTTATCTCAAAGCTTCTTTAATCTCTCAGCCCTGCTCCTGCCTCTTAGACGTTCGTGTTTGTTAGTTATGGGGTTTAATTTCTTAGTCAGTGCAATTCCTTGTAATTACACCAAACATAAGTACTGAAAATACTAAAATTATTGTATGAAGTTATTTTTGTATCTCAAAGATAATTTCAAACCTTATATCTTAAGTCCAACAGTGACTTTGTGACAAAGTTATTCATTCAGATGTTTCAGAGATGCCTATCAAACACAGAACAACTAAGACTCCTCATTTCCAATAAAAGCCTACATGCATTCATGATGCTTTTGTTTCATATTAACCATGATCTCCCTTTCCAGTACCACTGTCTCCCCATTTCATACAGACTTCATTGTAACACAAAAGGAACATAAGAATGCTTACCATCATTCCAAAGGATTACTGCTGTACTCAGAGCAAATGATATTTAGTTTACAGGCCAAGAAAGCTAAAATTCTTTAAGCACGAGAGGAACACTAAACCATAAAGGCATCAGTTCTCAAACCAAGAGAGCAAGTTTTTGCTATATTCCACATTAGCAGTAAGGCTTTTGTTTAAAATATTGTTTTCATAAGTTATGTTTAAATCATACTTTGTGTCAGGTAAACAAGAGATTAATCTCCATGAGGGTCTCACCATAGAATGTCATCAGTATGTCCCAATTGCATATATTCCTAACAGAAACTGAAGCAAACAGAAGAATTTGGGGAGAAGTAAAGTGTGAGCATAACTTCACTTCTGACCCTGCACTACTCAGGGATTTAAAAAAAAGAGCGCTCTAAAACCAGTATTTATTAAGTCTCAAGAATAGTATTAAGTAAATAAAACAGCCTTCAATGCTAAGCAAAAGGAACCTTAATGAATAAACAATGCTTGATGAACATGTCAGACAAACTGCCTAAGAAGGAATATTTCACCTCCAGGAATTTTATTTTGCTCTTCTGCAATATCCTTGCAGAAAGCTTATTCTTCAGCAACTCCACAGTGGCAGTTATCATCAGCCATCTTCAAGAAGCACTTGTATTCTGCTAAGAAATTATTAATTATCATTTTCTTATTACTACAAGGGTTTAGGGGCACCTACTTACTAACAGTGCTGTATCAAGTAACACAGTCTCATGAGAACAGAGCAGCTGTCCTTCCTCTCCAGGTATGAAGATTCATAATGAGACGCATGAGGCAATCCTGCACTGACTTTTTATACAAGCATCAAATGCTAGCATACTGTAGCAACATTTAAAGTTAATAAAAAGGAGATTTGAGACTACCCCCCTCCCCAAAGAAAAAAAACCAAACAAAACCCACAACACATTTTGCTGCACTGACTGCAGGTTAAGTATATAATTTTTTTATAGTGTATCCCATAAGAATATACAGACTCCCAAAGAGTTATCCGGTTCCTGAGTTCAAAGGAAGGCAGATTTCAAATAGAGTTAGAGGCGCAAGTAACAGCTAACATCTGTAAATCAAGGAACGTCATTACAAGACAAAAACAGAGAATGGCATGGGTTGGAAGGGCCCCAAGGATCATAGAGCTCCAACCCCTCTGCCACAGGCAGGGCCACCAACCTCAGGCCTGGATCTACACAAGGTTGACCAGGGCCCCATCCAACCTGGCCTTGAACACTTCTAGGGACGGGGCATCCACCACCTCTCTGGGCAGCCTGTTCCAAGCACCTCACCACTCTCACTGTGAAAAACTTCCCCCTAATATCTAATCTAAACCTTCCTTCCTTTAATCCATTCCCCCTTGTCCTGACATTGTCTGCCCTTTTTAAAAGTTGATTCCCCTCCTGTTTGCATGCTCCCTTCAGGTACTGGAAGGCTGCAATGAGGTCCCCCCACAGCCTTCTCTTCTCCAGGCTGAACAAGCCCAGCTCCCCCAGCCTCTCTTCGTAGGGGAGGTGCTCCAGCCCTCTAATCATCTTCGTGGCCTCCTCTGAACCCTCTCCAACAGTTCTACATCTTTCTTGTATTGGGGGCACCAGATCTGGACACAGGACTCCAGATGGGGCCTCACGATGGAGGAGTAGAGAGGGACAATCACCTCCCTGTCCCTGCTGCCACCCCTCTTCTGATGGACCCCAGGATACCATTGGCCTTCCGAGCTGCAAGAGCACACTGCTGGCTCATGTTAAGTTTCTCATCTACGAGAATCCCCAAGTCCTTCTCAGCAGGGCTACTCTCAAGGAGCTCTTCTCCCAGTCTCTATCTATGTCTGGGATTCTTCTGGCCCAGGTGCAACACCTCACACTTGGCAGTGTTGAACCTCATTAGGTTCACCTGGGCCCACCTTTCCAGCCTGTCAAGATCCCTCTGGATGGCTTCCTTTCCTTCTCTGGTGTCAACCACACCGCTCAGCTTGGTGTCATCCACAAACTTGCTGAGGGTGCACTCAATTCCATCATCAGCAATAGAAAAAAATTAGGAGGTGAAAATCCCACTCAGTCAGAGGGACATAACAGATATTGACAGACAGAAGTACTTCTGCAATCAGTGACACTGGAATGAAGCAATAGCAGTGCAGAACAGAGACCTCCACAAGAATAGTGGAAATTGGAAAGCAAGCAAAACAGATGAAACAGAAAAGGTCACAACAAACAAGAAAGGAGTTTTATCTTGAAAAATCCAAATCAAGGCAGTTAAACACAAACTTGCACAAAAGTACCAGGTATCTTTCTGTCAAAAAGCTAATTTGAGATCAAAAGATGTCAGGAAAAACAAGGTCTTGTGGCCTCTTGTCCCTGAAATGACATGTGCTCACTTTGGAGATTGGAAATAACAAATAGTTTATACCAACAAGGAATCACATTGGTTTTGTAACGAATGATATGACCATCTTATATTAAATAATGGTTTCACATGCTCATCAAGATATTTTTTCCAACGACAGGGGGGTGGGGAGAATAATAAAACAAAAACAAAACAAAACCCCATCACATTTCAGAGAAGAGCCAGAATAATTTTAATAAAAAAATAAAATTATAAAACGAGTGAGGGTTATCCCAGTGGGTAAACGACTCCCATACGGCCACATTGACACATACAGTTGCACAAGGTAAAGCCAGAGACAAGCATTTACATCAGGTATCACAAGCACAGACCACCAGTGCACTCTTATCCTAGAGAGCTCACATTAACAAGGAATGAACATCAGAACACATCTTACAGATACTCAGGTCCAAACCGCCATACAGCCAGTTCTAACTTTCAAAACCTCTAAAGAAAATTCAGGAGAAAACCAGCATGAAACAGTGTATTTTGGGGAAAAAAAAAATAATCAACGTTATCCTTTAAAACAACATAAGTTGTACATAAGATCATCCAAAAAGTTATCCACCTGTCAAAATGATCCTGTTCACACAGAAATTGTGCATGCATGTATTTTGTATGGACACTGGCATGGACTGAAGACATGGTACCTGGAACTGGGTTGTGTGACCTTAACCTTCTACACAGCATCTCACTCTGGAAGGAGCTTCACAAGTATCATCAAGAAACCCACATACAAGTACAGAAAATCAACCTGAAGGATCCCATAGTACCCTTAAACTAGCCCAAATATATTCTAAATGAAAATTATTCTGAGAAGGAGTATGAGAGCTTTCATTTTAAACATGCTGTAAAAGTCACTGTATACTAGAAAAAAAAAAAATCATAGCTCTGAGCCTGAATCTAATCATACTGGGCAATCACTGTAGGCTTTTTACTCATTTATTTGCTCTCCTTCAGAGATGCTCAGTTTTGACATTTGTGGAACTCTTATTTCAGTTAAGCTAAGAGTCTGATTTCACAGTTTATTATTAAACTCTCTAGTTACAGAATTCTCTATGCAAAGGTTATATACTGGGTAGTCAGCTCACACCTTACTCTTCCTCTTGACAGGTGACTATCAAGATTCTGCTAAACATACTAGTGTCATTGATACTGACTAGCTTAACTTTGTTGAGGATATGTTTATATATTTGTGAATGTTTTGTTTTCAGAACTCAACTGAAAACAGCAGTATTGAGTCTGAGGGTTCCTATCAGAGGAATTCTGGGCAAGTATTGCACAGAGATTCATGAAAGAATCAATTTTGATTTAGCAAAGATCAGATATGAAGCTACCAAGTCTGAAAAGAAAAACAATTCTGGTGTTAATGGCCTGGTTTGCAGAAACTTAATGAAGATGCACATGAGACATTTCTTGTTACATGCAGAGGTTATTTTTTTATTTTTATTTAATTTTCACCTAAAGGAAGCACTGGTAGTCACAGACCACATGATTTGGTCACAGAAACATAAAAAAGGGCATAAACATGAGGGTTTTTTTAAAACAAAGGGAAAAAAAAAAAGAGAAAGAAAATGTAACAAATACCAAGCAGTATAGTAGGAGCAGAGATTAAACAGCCAAAACCTTGCCTTCTGGCAAGTGTGAACTTATCATCCATTCTTTTCACACAAAGGTCTTTCTGAGGGTGTCTATACACATGTTTTAGAATACCTCTTGTGACTAGATATAACCAAACACTGAGTTGCAAGTGTTTGCTATTTGCAGTTACGTATGTATATACTTTAGCTTTTCTGTTTTGATAATAAAGGACATAGTGCAACAGTTCATGTAATAGCACATTAAACCTTCTTGTTATTAAGGGGAAGGTGTCCATCGAGCAGCACACATTCCATCCATAAAATGTGAAATGCCCGTTACATAGCTGATAACAAAACATAAACGCCACTAAGAAGCAAACTCACATGCATATCAATTTCTGGGACATCACTGACATCAGCTAACAAATGTAACAAAGCACTGAGGGAAGGGCCTGCCTTCTTTCTCACTTCTGAAACATCCCTCCTCCAGTGAGAAATTCCTCACTGATTTCTGGCAGACACCTGCTCAGACCCAAACACCACTATCTGGTCCTCTGAGTAGTCTAAATTCAGAATCATGGGAGCAACAGAATCTCTGGAATATTAAAGTAAGCCTTGAAGGGATAAACCAAGGAGGAAAAGAGAGAGTATTAAGTTCACAGCTTGTGGGAATACAGATTTGTTCAATGCCTCAGGGAATGGAAAAGACAAGGAACCGCTGCAGGAGGAGCTTACCCCTAGGTCCTTGGTATGAAGAACAGATTCTAACTTCCAGAAAATTCCAGGGGAAAAGTACAGCCAAACACAAAGCGCCCCTCAAGACTCTGAACATGCAGGTCAGATGCCGAAGATGGAGAAACCAACGAGAACAAGAAGTCTTCTAAACAGGGCAGGAGAGAGCTGTTCTAAGAACAGCTGCAACTTGTTGAAAGATGACAACGCACTACACACACTTCACACTCGCCCCACACAAAACTGCATTTTAACGCTAGCCTTGTTTCCACCTTTGGAGTGGCCTAACTTTATATTTTGTTAGAACACGCTTGTAGTGTTTTTCATCCTGAAAACAGCAAAGTTGGAAAACCTCTGTAAAGCTAGAAAACACTAAGTTCTTCTCTATGGAAAGGAACAGGCCTGAGCAGCAGAGACAGCAGCTTACCTGACACCCTAAGGAGCAGCATATAAAATAGCATGTGCACTTGGACAGCTGCAGCTTCAAAGCTGTGATTTATATACTCTACAAGTGTAATTAATCTGATATCACCTCCTGCGATGCACTAGTGTATTAAACACTCGACAGCAATATTTCATGACATGTAGCATACATGACAGAGGCTAGAAGTATATTACACACGTGGCCATAACAGCGGTAAATCACTTGACTGTAGCACAGCTTCACAGTCATCCCAGGCAGAAATAACCTCCACGACACGACCACCACTTCAGAGGAAAATAAATCACAAGCAACGCAAACACTGCAGCGTCCTGCAATACTTCAGTTTACCAATTATTGGGCTCTAAAGAAAACACAGCACTCAGGCGAGTTAGCTGCAAGGACAGGGCGCCCGGGGGCTCTGCTAACGTAGCAGGGCCCGGCTCTCCAGCAGCACAGCAGCTGATGGGAGGGCTTCACATTAGAAGAACTGTTTGGGGTAAAAAAGCCTGGAGGAGCTGCGAATCGTACCCATCAGAGAGGTAATCACCAAGTAGGGAATCCATTCTCCCCGCAGGCTAAGGGGGCGAAAAGCAGTTAGCGGTCCATGAAGGAAGCACACCGCCAGTGGCCCCTTTCCTACGCCAGGCACGCTCAGGCCTCGGGTGCTGGCGGGGAGGGGCGGGTATGGGGCAGAGAGCCACGCACCCACCCGCACCAACAGCGAAACTGCTCCAGCGCTCGCAGCGCGGAAAGCAAAAAGCCTCAGAGCGAAAAGAGCTACTAGAGGACTGAACACGCTCTCTGCGGACAACGAGACCCGAGGCGCTCCACTCACCGGGTTGTAGCTTTGTCACACCTACGAGGGCTGCCCATAGCCGCGGTCCGGCTCGCGGTGAGAGGCGGGGGTGGGAAGCTGAAGTCGGTACCTCAGGCGAAGAGACAGCGGCGGAGGATCGGCCTCTCCAAGGAGCAGAAGAAAGCCAACCAAGCACGGCCACAACACGCCACTGCCTCGAACGATGCCCTCTACAAGGGACGGTCGTTTCCCCGCCCCAGCCCAGGTGCACGTAATTAAGCAGGCGGTTAATTGCGGCAGGGCCTCGCCTCTTCCCAGCCCGTTCAGGAGCTGGCCCCGGCCGAGCTCGCAGCCACCACGGCCCTGCCGTGCCCGTACTTGCAGCACGCGGCTGAGGCCCGCAGCGCCCCTCAGGGATGGATGGCAAAGCGCCCCGCCGGAACCTAAACCACCCGGGAGGGATGCTGCCTTCTGATCGCTTTGATTTAGAAGCGATACTCCGAACCAGATTACTTAAACTGCTTTGAGACACAGCACTTTATTGTTTTGTTCCTGTCGGGACGGCAGAACGCAGTTCCTCACTAAATAGCTTCTGGGACTGCGGGCTGGCTTGTTTTCTGCGGCAGTACCACAGAGATTTACAAGGGAAAGAAGACAAAATTACCATGCCCCATCTCGAATTTGTGAGGATCTTACAAATTTTCTGACTCATTTAGATCTTCTATTGAAATGAACTTCAAACGTATTTCATAGCAGGATTCTCAGAGTTATCAAATGGAGAAAATTATTAATTTCCATCCTAGTGTACGCAGTGAGAATGGCCCAGCATGGAGGAATGCAGTCACCAGTGCGTGAGAATCTCCGAGGATGTGGGGGACATTCACCTTCAAGAATAAAAAGATCTTGAATATTCTTCCTAAACCCCACATAAAATCCTTCAAACCAAAACAAGGCAGATATTCTGGCATTTGTGTAATCTCACTGATGCTTTGTCCTCTGCGCTGCCCTAGTAAAAGTTTCATGGGATGAGAAAGGAGGAGCTAATTTTTATCGAGTTTTTAATACTGCAAGTACACCTTACACTCACCTCATAGAGCACTACTGCTGGCCCAGGTGAAACAAAAAATTATTTGAAACCCAGCTGGAGAGCAGGCTGAAGTTTTAAAAGAGTTTTACTGCTTGATCCCTTACTGCTCCCTCTGCTTCAAAGCTTGGGAAAACCTAGGGAGAATCTAATAAACCAGAATCAGGCCTCTGGAGATGAATGTCTTATGTGTTCTTTTACCAATTGTCCTTTGAAATTCCTTGATGGATGCATCAATGGCATAACTGATATGTGGTTGATGAGAGTGGAAGGCAAAAGAACTATTTTCCTTTCTACTTTCAATATCTGGGTAAATGTTATGAATGGCTGAGTATCCCTGTAACATGGCAGGTATAGCCATTGGTTAGAGCACTGCTAAACACTGTTAAATGTATTTTGCACCTGTATAGATATCTCTTGTATGACACATTGCTAAAAACTTGCTTAATACAAAAGAAGTACATCAAATGTTAATAATGAAATATATTCTTTCTAGTTGCCCAAGCATTTCAAATTTAGGAACACTTCTATCACTAATATATTTCCTTTTCCTAAATATGACAGTATATTTAATAAGATACAATAAAAATAAAGGGATCATTTAATAATCAGTATTTCAACGATACAACCCACATTTAGTGTAGTAGACCTAAATCATTAGAGGTTTAAGATCAGATCGCAGCTATTGGGAACCAGGAATAGCTTCTTCATAGAGCCTGTTTGACTCACAACCCCTCAGCGAAGCCACAGAGATGATTTTGAGACCTTTTCCAAAGCCCTTAAGTATTTCCTTTCTGAATAGGAGACATTTCCCTGGAAATTTCATAGCATACATTTCCATTGTAAGAAAACTTTTGCATCCAGTTAAATAACCAAAGCAGAGGTGAATTTATTGACTGCATGTCAAAGATGTTTAAAAAATCATTTTTGAATGTCAAATGGTCTTTTATTTCCCCACCTTGAGATTCCTGTCTCTATTCTTTCTCTATATTTCATGTCTACTTGTTCTTTCAACCTCCTTGGAGCGCAGCCAGGCTCTACAGCCTACAGTATGAATATGCCTGCTATATTCCTGTTTGATCTTCTTCCCTTGATGTGTCAGTTTCTTTGTGGCCTGCCTACTTGTCAAACCATTTTCACTCTTCAAAACTTTTTATGAATTTTTAAAAAGCAGTGCAGATCTCAGGACATTTGATGAATTTTTCAAGAGCTAATCACACTCAAATATCACAAACACTGCTGTTTATGTGTTTAATATACTAAGGACCAACATTTATTTACAAATTTCTGCGCATAAACCAGCCAGATAGCAACAAAATACATTGCAAATAGACTGAGTGGTAGGTAAAGAGAGAATGCATTCCTCTTCTACCTATAATAGGAGTGACTGATTGTTAAAAATGTGAAAAACAAGGAAAAGTGCAATTACAAGTGTCAACGTATACTAGTAAAATACTCAAGTATAATGAATACAGAAGACATGCAGAAGGACAAATAGCAAGCCATCCTCACTTAAAATACATATTTTAGAAAAACTGGATAATGGGGCAATTCCTCAAGCTATGAGATTGTTTTATGCTTCTATATCTAACTAAGTATTTCTTACCAGACCTGCAGATATGATACACTTCACAGAGGTAATATAACTAGTCCATCCATATGCATCTATAATGTATTGATTGATAGCTTAAAAAAATCCATCTGCTAATAGCTGTAAGACATAACTGACAAACACATTTTTGGAGATTATTACACTTCTAAGGTGGTTAAAATTGCTTGCGTTACAAGTGAGCTCCTCATGCAAGAGGGGTATACACTGATCATCAAAACACAGTGTTCCCTCTCTCAGGTGGGTAAATAAATCCCTAGAATACTATAATAAAGGATAACTCTTACAGAATCATAGAATCACAGAATGGTTTGGGTTGGAAGAGACCTTAAAGATCATCAAGTTCCAATCCACCCTGCCATGGGCAGGGACACCTCTCACTAGACCAGGTTGCCCAAGACCCCATCCAACCTGGCCTTGAACACCTCCAGGGAGGGGACAACCACCATCTTCATGGGCAATCTGTTCCAGTGCCTCACCACCCTCATAGTGAAGATTTTTTTCTTAAAAAAACAACCTCTACATAGGAAAAAATTTAAAATATTGTATTTAAAATATAAAATATTTAAATATTGTAAATAATGTCATTTCACTTATAAACTAGTCAGGACCACCATCAGACAAAAGGTATCAAACAGTCCAAAGTAAAATTATTCACTTTTCCCTTTCCCAGTGACAGTCACAAAAAGCATACTTAACCGAAATATGCAATATGAAAGAGTATCTCTAATGTCCCCTGAAGTCAATATTTTAGTACCTCAGTGATACAGGATAGGAAGAGATAAGTGAATACATACAAAACCCACATATATGCTAAGTTGTCCTAAAGTGGTTTTTAATATAGAGAATAGTCCAGGGAAACAGTCTGCCTTTCCAGGTCATTAAGAGGGTTTGTCATAAACTGTTACATGCTAGCCTGAGGTTAATAATCAGAATATTCTAAGACTACTTCACATGATTTGTTATATTCCAGTTATAGTGTCACATTTTATAATTTATATGCATTCTATAAAACTAATATTGCATAAAGGAGCCTTCAGTATATTAGATTTTAAAACAATATCTTGTATCTCAGGGAGATTTCCTGTCCCAATGGTAGAGGACACAATGTGAAAATTATATTGTTTACCAAACAACTTTACCTTTCAATGAGACCTATGGAATACTGCTTGCTTTATTCAATGTTTATTTTCTGTTTGGAAATGCAGATGCTGATACGTCGATACGACATCTTTGTTCTCTCATAAGAGAGCTAAAGTAGTTGTAGTAATGTGCAGAAAATAGATTTTTTGTTCCTGGAAATGGATTAATAAAATGGTCAGTGCGGACATGCCAAAACTAGGATGTTTGTACAAACTCAATATCTGTCAAGACTGAAATGTATTAATTCATCTGGTCCACTTTACAAACTGCTCTGAAATCTGCACCTTGAGGGATCAGATTCTCAAAGCCATTAAAGTTCTTGTTTCCCCTGGAATAGATACGAAACAGGTGCAAACAAATTTTTACAGCAAACACTTACAGATCAATGAACACTTACTTTAATATACTTTAGAGACAGTGGCCTCAGAAAAATTCTTCAGAACCAAAAGAAAATTTATTATTTCAAATAATTATTAGATCAACTGTCATAAACCACAACTTGAGCAGAGAGCTTCAGGCATGTGTTTCTTTCAAACTCAAAGAATCATCGTAATGCTTTTCAATGCATTGTTACATGTTTACTAAACAAACAAAAAAAGATCTGTACCATATCTGGCACAGGTGAAGGGTGTCAGGGCCCAGAGAGGATGAAGAACTTAGAGCACTGTTAAAGAATTCAGCATCACTGACTCATCAATTAGTGACTCCAAAGATTTTACTTTCTTGCTTATGAGATTAAAAAGAGTGTATTTAACAGGATTTGTATGATCAACTTAGAATAAACTCAATCGAAATTGCCCTGTTACAAAATAGAATACAAAATATTTAGGAGGAAGGAGTTGTAGATTTACATCTCTATTGGCTTAAAGCACTTTCAGAAACAGCTGAAGGAGAAGCACAAGCATGCTGGCCATCAGTATGATGAAGGAATGAGAAAATGTAATGTAAATTATCAATCAGAAGAATCACAATAGGTGGTGAAAACCACAGAAATTGTGGGAATACCACCAAGAAGCAACTAAAAATGTGATTACTCCTTCCTAAAATTGTGAACTGGCCTTCTCCAGTTTTACCAACCCAAAGCATTCATAAATTTTGTAAATTTACCAACCCAAAGGCTTCCAGAAAAGTGTCATATCAAATAAGTACCGTGTTGTGTTGGAAAGAGTTGGCATTTGAACTGAAGCCAGTTATATTTCTTCATCTAACTCTTATCTTAGAGCTCATTAACTGAATTTGATGATAAAAACAATTTTGGAATGACCTTGAGAGCAAAAGGTTTCTTAGAAAGCTAGTGTCTCTTAGAAGGTTATGAATAATCTGAATCCTAGGAAGCGTTGACACAAAATTAATTTTAGCTACATGGATTCTAGCACATTCATTAGCTTTGCTTATTGTCAAATAATGTTACTGAAATTCTGTGGCAGCAGTATATCATAGCATGGGTAGCAACAGTTAAATTACACTGAATATCTGCTTCCTTCTCCGTTTCACCCATCGCCACAGATTCTACATGCCAACTACATAATTAAACCTTACAATAATGATTATAATTTAAAAAGTTTAGTATTTCCTCATTGTGGGGCCATTGGCAGAGAGAACGTACTGCAGTGGAGGATTTGTTACCTTTAAAATTCTACAGCAAGAAATCAAGCATTTCAAATGCCTCAGAGATACACGGGATGTCTAAATGGGGACTTCACATATTCAAGCCATTTTCTCAAAGGGGATCATTTTTGTTGTCAGTCTTAGAAGAACAATGATGACATGTCATTATGGGATAAAAATGTCATGAAAGAATTGAATCCTGCACTGACTGTCAGAAATGTCAAGGCTGAATTTCATTCATTTTGATAGCAGCTCTCCTTGCACAGAAAGATTTCTCTCACCATGCATTCTGATGTGTAAACATTTTTGTACAAATAATACACTTTTAGGCAACTTGTAAAAGCAACCAATCCTGCAGTTTAAAAAAAATTATAGTATTAGTTCCTTCTGATGGTACCATTTGCATGAATTATTTATTCCAGAGCACAAAACTTTGTATTGATCCAGCAGAATGGAATCAATTGTTTGTCATCGTATCTCTGAAAGTCATAATCGACAATAAAGCTGTTTTCAGGCCACGGATGTCAATACAACACAGCTATGAAGTGTTCAGACAGAAGCAGCTAGAATGAAAAATCCTACTGATGGTAGGTTTTGCCTTGTGATGCCATATTTTTTAAATATTTAATTTTATTTCACAAACCAACACTCTTTGCTGTTACTGTCATTATTTGTATTAGCATTATGCAAATATGAGCAGCGCTATACCAACAGGTACTGTTTACCTTTCTGCTTCCTACACTCAACCAGGTACAAAACACATAGGCCTCTAACTTTTAGCTAGTTTCCAAGCTTTCTGCTGAATAGGCATAAGAGCCTACACACTGCAGTAAATCGAGGCCAGAGTGTCTTTATACAGAGCTGTGAAAAAATAGATGGGAATAAAGCTGTTACATTCCCTCTAAGCTATGACAGAAAGAAGATTGTCCTTTCTCTTTTTGTCATTTTGCTTTTACAGAGCAGGCAAGACATTTACTAATTGGACGAAGAGGCTGTGGAAACAGAATGTAGAAGGCTGAAGCATGCAAGTAAAGGGATAAAAAAGCGTGGCAGAAGATACTTAAACAAAAGATATGCAGAAAAAGTATCCGTTATTAAAAATGAATACTTCTCGGGTTGTTAAAAGAAAGCTGAAAGTTTGGGAAATTTGTTCATGTTTTTCTGTGATTATATTATTTTTCCTGTATACATATGCACATATGTATAAACAATAAAGAGATGAAGAGAACGTTTCAGTAGGCTTGAATAAAGAATTCAGTATTGCTATATTACTGAATTTTGGGTGCAAGGTAGATAAGAATTAAAATCCAGCACACGTGAATATTGCTTTTTTCTACTTCCAGCCATCTTTTTTGTTATCTTTTTTTCCAGCCATGAACTGAGGAAAGCAAGCCTATATACCTATACATACTTCCATATGCCATGCACATAAATTAAATCTTAATGCGACATATCAAAAAACAACCCACTGTGAATAAGCTGCAGAATGGAATTTTAAATTATTACAGCATTATGCTCTGAGCTGGCTAGTGGACAGCTTGCTAACAAAATAAAAAACGTAGTTCATTGCAAGAAAAACTTTTAAAAATTTCCATTTGCTTCCACAATGGTTTTATAACGGGAAGAAAATGTGCTGGTTGCATACCATTATGGTTTAGATATTAAATATACAAGCTACAAAAATGTTACATAAATCTTAAAGTTAGTTTACAAACTGTAGCCAAAGTGCTACTCTGAGGCCTGAGCAGGGATATGATGGGTCTTTAGTTTCTAATAGTTTGGGAAAAGGAATAAATGAGAATGACGAGGGAAGAAAAAAAGCTTGTATAAAAAAACATCTTCAGCAATTTTGAATCTTTCTATATTTTTAATCCAAAATGCATGTTGGATGAATCTGTGTACATAATATTAATAAAAGGTCTCTAAAGATACAACTGAAACAAATAAATTTTACTCAAATAATATTTTTTTTCAATACCAGCAAAATGGTCTCCTCAGATTATAGTTATTTACCAATTCTGTGCAGATTAGGCAAAAGCTTCAAATTCTACATCCACCCCCCAAATGTTTATATCACTGCTGGAAGCTTCTTCTATCCTAGCCATCAGCAAAATGGCCTTTAACTTCTTCTTAGTTAGGATATCCTGTAAATATTGGAGTCTGCCCAACTTCAGATGAAAAGGTAATTGGATTATTCTTATCTGGAATACCTTCTCACAATGAAAGGTTATTCTTAGAGGTTAACAGAGCAGATCTTGAACTTTACCCAGATAACACAGAACTTTATGAAGTAGTTCACTTACAAAATCGGGCAAAAAAAAAAAATCAATTTCTATGGGGTTAAAAGTCTCAAAGAAAGAATGCAGGTATTATATTCCTGCTTTATATCAAGGATCTCCAGGTATTTCCAGTCATTGGAGGGTCATCTGAGGCAACAAAGGTTCTGCAATAAGGTTAATGAAATGACAGGGGCTGATTGGGACCTAAACTTAATAAATCTGGTCTGGATCTTGCCAGATCATGCTTCTCACCACACAAGGTCACGCTAATGGAAACACTGAGTCTTAGATATCCTACTACCTTTTGTCAAGATGTCTTCTCAAACATCATTTCTTCTCAGAAAGGGAACAGAGAACCTGTTTAATTACCACATGGATTCAAGAGTTATTCCACTGCCTGACTCTGGGGAACAGGCAGAAGGTCAATGAATGGACAATGACTTTGCACCTTTGCTTCGCTCTAACCTTTGTATGGAATTTTTTGCAGTTGATCTTCCAGCTCTGGCTGTTGCTCTATGGATTACAAGATACTGCATTCTTCATAGTTCACCAGAACTGGCTCTATTTCTGTAGTAAATGCTGAAACCTTAATTTTATGAGTAGTGGGCTATTTTTAAGTGCAATTTTAATCATAGAATCATAGAATGGTTATGGCTGGAGGGGACCTTAAAGATCATCAAGTTCTAACCCCTCTGCCATGGGAAAGGACACCTCTCACTAGACCAGGATGCTCAAGGCCTGTATCTTTTCTAAATGTCTTTCATCATCTTAATCTTCCAAATACACTAAAGAAGAAAGGACATTTTTCTTTTGTAGAATGCAGTTGTGATCATTCAATAAATCTCTTTCTCCTTTATTCTTATTCTTATTAATCCTTCCTTATCTCTTTGTTCTAAAAATTCCAAACTGTTAAAGTTTACTGTATATCAAACTAATTTCATCATAAAAAGCTCCACTATAACCTATTCAGCAGTAAAAGTCTAGAACTTGTATCTTGTTGAAGTAGTTAAGAATCTGCAGAACACATTTCTCTATAAACCTCTTCACATGCACATATTTGCCTACTGACATGGTAGAACAGGATTTCACAGTGATATGTCTTTTCAAGTAGACCTTGTGGCCGCAAGCTCAGTGTAACTATAAAGTATTTTGAAACCTGAGAGAAAAAGGGGAAGGAAAAAGAATTTTTTATATATTTAGGGTGAGATAATATTCTAAGTTATCTCGGTAAAGTTCAAGACTTGATCTGTTAGCTTCTAAGTATTACCTTTTACAGAGAGAAGGTATTCCAAATAAGAATAATCCAATGAACTTCTCATCTGAAGTTTGGCAAACTCCAATTTTCTTTCTTTGACACCTGTACTTAAGGAATATGGAGTATAAAAAGGAAAAAAAAATCTTAAATAAGATCAGAAATGGACTATCAACTTACAAAGCAGAATAAAGGTTTATGCTACTTAACTATGCTACAATAGAATTCCATGGCAAAGCTGTTCCTATCTTTAATTGACTTTCAATCCTATTTGGATATCTCCATGTTGCTGTCATAAAACAGTCAATAAAAATAACATAAATATTTCTTGTTATTGGACATGTGCACTGACCAACAAATAGACCTTCTCTCACAACAATTAATCATCTCAATATTAGAGCTTCTATCCTATGACTGGTATGGAAACCTCACACTACTGCTTTAGCTAACAGTCAATCAACTGAGTTTTATTCAGTGTGCTTTTAAAATTAAAGTAATACTAGGAAAATTCATACTTATTTAAGGGATCTCTTCCATGAACTATGAAAAATTCTGAAGATGAAAGGCAAGTGTTCTTAGATCAAAACACATTTGTGTTTTCAGCTAAATTCTGCCAGTCCCAAACAATGCCAAATCAAATAATGGCTTTTTTTTTTTTTCAAAAGGCCATTTGTAAATATTTTCAACTATAAAATGGGGGAACTTGTTCTCCAAGAAAACTGTTGGAAAAGATTCTAGTCACAGAGGTCAGGTTCCCATTGACCAGTCAGCAGCTCGCCAATTCAACAGCCATTTGCAAGCAAGAGGATTTTATTTACTTAAGAGAGTCTGTGAAACTGTAGTTCTAGTCTCAAAAAGCAATTCCTAAAGCTGTCTGAAAAACTGAAACAATGTCCACACCAAACTATCCCCTTTTAATGGGGATTTTTTTTGTCAAACTATTTCCATAGAAGAAATAATGAGGAATTGAATGAATTTGTTGTAAATATAGTTTATATATTTTCTTTTCCTTTACATGAAAATCTGCGTTTGGAAATGTCAGCTGTCTTTTTGGCAGGGGGTGGAGGGTGGATTTTTATTTCTCTACTTCAAGGACTTAATTTTTAAGTTTTTGTATGTCTCCCAAAACTCCTGTGTTTTTTGTCTTGGATAACACCCATCTAGCTACCTCTCAGGCTCAGTGAAAAATAGAAATATTAATATTATCACAAGATTATACTATAAATATTTAAACCAGCAAATATTTATATATTAATATTAAATGGAAATATTATTAAAATAATTCAAACCTTCCAAGAAAATTATGCAACACCAAATTTACCAGTTACAGATCACAAAATCACAGAATTGTAGTGGTTGGAAGGGACCTCAAGAGATCACCAAGTCCAACCCCCTGCCAAAGCAGCTTCTGTAAACTCTACTGAGTATAATCACATTTTTAACTTTGAAACAGTTACATTTGAATTTGAGAGAAGTTCTATTAACAAGGAGATTACCACTATGCAACGTACTTTCAGATAAATCTATCCAAAATGAAAGTTGATGAGGATCTTAGAGTTCCAAATTTCTGGTACAACATCAGGTCTAAAATGCCTCTTTTTATATCTTAGTCATATAATAAAATACTGACCACATCAGGTGTTGTCTTGGAGGAAACTGTAAGTAATTATGTAAATAGGGACATCATCACTATGAAGGCACACAAAGCAAGTAGAAAAAGGGGGAAATTTTCAGGGTGCAGCTTTTGTTTAGGTATTTCCAAGCTTTGAAGTGCTTGATTTCATGTCTCCAACAGTGTTGATACTAACTACAGAGATTAAAATGGTTCTGGTCCCTGAGTCTTTAAATGACATTACTTCTCAGTGCTGAATAGCACAGATGGCACCTGATGCCTCATCCTCAATGCTGTTTTCTAAAAGTGTTCAATAAACCTAAAATTCCAGGCTTGATCTAGTTTCCCCTGAAGAAAATCAGAACACTCGTTCTGGCTTAAGTAATAGAAAATGAAATCCTAGAAAAACTTGGGACACACCTTTGATTAGTTCCTGAAATATGACCCATCCGATAATTACACTTTAATAGTTCTCTACTGCACTTTATGTATTTTTTTCCTACACTGTTAGAAGGAAGGGGAAAAAAATCTGTCATCAGCAATTTAGAGCATTTGCACCTCATAGTTACTTTTGTTTGCTTCTTTCTCTAAATATTTTTATTCCACAAGCCAAGTGCATGCTTCCAATTACAATCATGTAATCATAGTACAAAAGATAAAGAACTCCTATAATTAACTGTCCAAAAGCAAAAAATAACAATTGGCCCAGTTTAATAAACAACAAAATAACAATTGGCCCAGTCTAAACAAACACACACAAATTTTGATTTTATCAATTCTGACTCTAAAAATTGCAGGGCCTTTTTCCCCCCACACCAGTGTTTTGATATTCAAAATTTCCTACATACCTTCTTGGATTATATCTCTATTGAAATATTACAAGAAAAATTATATTATCATATGAACAGTACAATTATCTACACACAAAAAAATTAAAATATGAGCTACTATCTATGAGACCTGGAAATAGATTATTATCTGTCATGGTAATAATAATTACCATTTCAACCATTTCAGTATGTCACATTTTTCCTTGTCAGGGCCAGTACAAAGTCAATGCAATCCACTGCTGAATCAGGGGACGGTTAAATAGATTTTATTTATTTTTATGTTCTCGTGTTTCGTTCCAGTGCCAGATGGATTTTTCTTTCTGCATAAATGACAGATAATAAAAAGTGGACCTATCTTTTTTTATTGCACAGAATTAGCTCTATGCCAGACTCCTTGTTACTAATATTTAGGTTTAGTTTATGTGCAATTAGTGCAGATTTGAGGAAAGAGGAGATCATGTGTTTGGGTTTTGAAAAGGAATAGCATCATGTCTCATGTTTAATGCATGATTTTAGAAATTAATTCCTTGTCCAAAGCCTCAAAATGACTGTAACATTAAATTCTTTCCATATCTCAAAGCAAAAGGGACTGCAAATTTGAAGAGAAAAGCCTGGTACAAGCTGTACTTTTTCTATTGTCTCATTAGTGCAACACCCACCACACATGTTGGTGTCCGATCTGTAAACTGTACAAAACAATAAGTATTTAAAATGTGCACACCAATAATCTATAGTTTAATTATCCATAGCTAACAGAGCTAAACAGATCAATTATCCTACACAAAATCCGTATCTATTTTGCAAACAGTGCAACAAAGCATGTGCATATGTGAAACTGATACAGCACAGTACTTGCCAGAAATACTTCCCAGAGCTCAGATTCTGTATTAAGGTTACACGTCATACCTAAAATTAAAGTACATTTTGCCCACTAAAGGCCACATGGGAAGGAAGTGTGAGAAATCAGCCATGTAGCCCCTTGCTCTTATTTTGAAGCAGATTGTGACTTTATAATCTGCTTTCAACTGCAGCAGTGACATTCTTCCCTTCAAACAGGCCAGAAACTGTACAGGTCAAGCCACAGTTTCTCCACTGTGGCCGTTTGGGCTCAGTGGGAAGAAACAGGCTCTTTGTCTTTTCTCAACAAGGCACCTTCACGTAAGCCTTTGCCAAGACAGGCGTGGGAGTGGGAACAGCCAGCATGGGGTTGCATTTGCCCTAGGAGGACAGGAAGAGCAACTTCCGCTTCCCCAGGAGACCTGAGAGAGGAGCCATGGTTCCTCCCTCTGACAGCACTGGAGGACTTTGGAAAGCACAGTAATACACAAACAAGGTATTTCTGGAAACACCCAACCCCACAAAAGACAGTCCTTCAGCCTACACCGTCCCTTCTCTCTCCTCCCCTGTAGGCCACATACATCCCTTTCATTTATCATGGACAAATGTCCAATCAGTAAAACGTGAGCTGCCTTAAAATGTACTTAAATGCTCTCCTATTCCTGAGGGAAAGAGCTTTCCTAAGAATATTGCTAAGGAAACTGTAGCTGTTTTCATGCAAGAGACAGACTGCTTGGCGAGGCAGAAACCAGCACAACAGAAATACCCCACAAGCCTTTGTGTTTTAGTCCCAGCTCTTCTGGTATCAACAAGCTTAGTACTTACAAGCATCCAAGTATCAGGGAACAAAACCTTGCACTAGTTCAATTTAAAATAAAGTGAAACGTTTTGGGTGGTTTTTTCATATTTTAAGTAGCAGGTGGATACCACTACCAAGGATTTGACTGTTCAAAGAAAGGAAAGGCTGCTACTTCTGCCACTGTAACATTCAGCAATGTAAGAAGGTTAAAAATTAGATCCCACTTAATATATGCAGGGAAGAAATTTCCAATGCAGTCTGCTATCAAAACTTGTCTGGCTGTAGCTCTTTAAGGGTGCAGATTATGCATTAGCCTCCCAATATTAGAGTGTGAGAGTTGACCAAAACAGTGAGATGATCCCTTGTGCCTTAACCCAGGGTTTGCAAAGGTTATAGACATGTTCAGCATAGATATAACAAGTCTCCTCATTTTAACAAGAATTTCTGGGAGCAACATTTTTTATTATCTGTCTATTTGGGTTACTTAAATATAAAAAAAAAAGAATTTGGTATCCATTTGTAATACTGTTGGGAGGGTTGTCTTTTTTTCTTTACATTGTCAGCACCATTATTAGATGCAAAAAATATTACTTTGATATACCAGCTTCATTTATTGACACTGAAAAACAAGCCATAATTAGAGAATCTTCTGAAGAAAAGTACAGATTGCCTCTGCTATGTCTAATTTGGTCGGTATTACAAGCATTAACACAAGGTTAAAGGGAGAAAAGCATGCAGCACAAAATGATTTCTCCTATTTTTCTGTACTCATCATTAATACTGACGAGGTTGACACATATTAAAGGAACCCCAGAAACATTTCTCAGGCTCTTTAGGTGTAGATTGGTTTCACACTTCTGTTTTGCTATATTCAATATGCTGTCAGGGCTATATTCTGCTCTCAGTCATGCCGATGTAACTGCACATGGAACCCACTGATCATGCTTAACATTGGTAGAATTCACACAATATCATAGAGCCACAACTGCCAAAAAACATCACAATTTCCACATAGTGAAGAGCCTCTGTTGCACTGGGTTTAGGGAAAGGAGCACTTTGCCTTGGAAAGAGAACAAGAATCCAGCATTTGACATAGCTTCAAAACATGAAAGAAGCTGTTAAACTGCAATTTTTTCATTATTGGACATTGAGTGTACTTCCCAATTAATTCCCAAGAAGCACATTTTAAACATGAACAGACTCTGTACTCAGCGCTTTGCTCACTGTAAGTCTGGAACTCTAAGGTAGGCTGTTATGGTTTCCTGCTGAGTTGTTGCAGAAACATTTCCTTTAAATTCAAGATCTATGTTAATTTGTGATGAAAAATAACTGGTTGATTAGGGGCCATTAACAGATTCTTCTGAATTTAAACTAGGATAAATTTCATAATGATATGAAACAAGTTCAACATTTCCTGAAATGCTGTTTTTTACCCTAACAAATTTCACCTTCCACTGGAAAAAAAACATATATTTTTAAATTTCTTTTCTTTTTTTTTTTTTTTTTACAGTGGAATGATGCAGTAGCTACTAGATTAAAAATATAAAAATACTACCAAATTTTAGTGCCACTATATTTTCTTTGAAAATCAGAAACTGTGACGGTAAAGTTCACAGAGCTTGGTACTTCTCCATAATCACATTAATGCTGTTTTCCTTCAGTTAGTTATTATGGACTTCTTACTGTCTGCGCAGCTTTTAAATAGCAAAATACTCATTTGCTCCCCTGCACTCAGTCAAGTATGTGGCCCTCAAAGTCTCTGTGACCACTCCAGGCAAGGGGGCCAGAATTAAATGCTAGTCTCCGAGACCTGGTTTGAATCAATGCTCTAACATTTTCTATAACATACTAAGTCAAATATTATCCTCTCTCCTGTCTGGTGAACATAAAAATACATAATTTATTTGAGGTTCTTATTTTAAAATTCCATATCACTATTCCACATGCAAAATCTTTCTTCTGGAATCCCTTTGTTGCATTCTTCCTTTGTGTTCTTTTAACCAAAGTACATCAACATTGGTGTTTCAAGTCAGACTAAAACTGTATTTCCAAAGTGAATGTGGGGTTTTGGGGGTTTTTTAATAAGTCAACATTACTATTGCTTGGTAATGCTTAAAATGCTTGTCTTTAGCCTCACAGCTTTTCCCACTTGTACTAAGGTTAGGGGAGACTTTCTGATTCTAGAAAATTTTCCCTGAAAAAACCTTTAATCTCAAACTACAATTATATTTTGCTCTGCTGGATGATTCGTCTGTATATTGAACCCTAACAGATGGCAAATATCAATGGTGCTGAGAACTGTTACAGTAATAAGCTGTCAAATTTGCCATCAGTGTGCAACTTGTCTCATGAATAGCTCTATGTGTGGCATTTGCCACAATTGTGCACTGCTCTATGATCAATCTAGAGTGCAGAGGCACAGGGTAGAGATGAGCAACCTTGTATTACGCCCTCTCCAATGCCAGCCTCATTTACATTCCAGCTGCAGTTCCTGCTGATGACTCCTGCATGGCTGCTAGGTTTTCCTGCATCCTAATCAGGCCACGTGGCAAACCCTTATCAAGAAAATCTCCTGTATTTGCATATGATAGAGCCACACTGTTTCTGGTAATCAGTGAAGTGCATGTACTGCTTCTTAATAAAATCTCAGGCTCGTTCTAGCATTCCTTCAAGGTGAAAAATCTATTTTTGATTCTGCTCCTCCTTCATTGCTCTTTAGGTCTCATTTTGAACAAGATCTGTGCCCTTTTTCAAGATCTCCTTGTGGCACAGTGTTTAACATTTACTAATTAAAGACTGTTAAAATGATGTATGTGAAAATATGCCAACATGTAAATGAGTCTCACCCTAATATTGTAGAGTGACAAGAAAGAAAACAAATACATAATGTGGAATAATGGGGGGATGGCAGGACTCTCAGGAGTCTCTGGCTCTTCAATCTCAACTTTAAAGGTACTGACTTTCAATAAATGGACAGAAATTAGCATACAATCACTGGTTTTGTACATAAAAACACAGCCATTTAACCTGCTTAGTATTCCTGTCAAGGAAGAGTGACAATAAATTACTCTTATTCAGGCAATACTTTGAAGACCCACAAGCCCAAAGACCAAAGCCTCTGTCACAAAACTACATACAGATTTATGGATCTCATCAACTAAGTCCCAAGCAGAGCTCTGAGAGAGGAAAGTGTTAGAAGAGAGCCACAAAACCAGGAGGAAATGTTTGGCACTCTGCTGTATTAAATGAGAGCCTATAAAGTTTAAATAAATCTTATCACAGAGAACAAGCAGTCAGAGGGCTTGAGAAAGGCTTTGACAGCAAAAACAGAAGATCCAGCAGTTTGCATTATAGTAATAATACATTGCCCTTTTAAAAAATACCCATTAGCTAGATATATTACTGTAATGGTGAGACGCTGGTGAAATTGTTGTTCATGGTGTGATTTTTAACTTCTGAATCCAGCCAGAGTGGAACATAGGGCAAGAAAGACTAATGTTCCAGGGCCATAGTGAAGAATAGAAATTATTATGACCACCTTCTCCTCTTCAGAGCAACTGGTTGTCTTGGGTTTTTTTTCTCCAGATTCTTAGTCATGGTAGAATAAAGCTTTTACTTTTGTTTTGGCTCCATAAAAGTGTTTAACTTTCTATGCTAAAATGCATATTTATCAACATAATGTTACTGTCTTTGTATCTAGCAATAGCTGCGGTATCTACAAGCAAGTTAGCATCCTTAAGAGTAGCTGGAAGACTTTCAATACTATCAGTCAAATCTCATTAAGGCTGCAAGATTAGAAAATCCCATTTAAAAGAATTTTCACACAACTGTGTAGCATTTTGAGAGATGTGCTTGTTATAAGATAACCAATTCTTTGAAAAGATTTCCAAAATGTTTCCAGTATTGCACCGTCTTGAATTAGTCTTTGCTACAGTGGAACTAAAATGTTCTTTGGTTAGATTTCAGTCTCAGGACAAAGTGTTTAGTCTAGTTCCACCAAGAAGCTCTATTCATAAATGACCTTATTTCCCACAGATAACAACAAACTGAATGCACTGCAACAGAGGAAGCCTGAATCTGACTGACTGAAGAGTTCAGCAGTGTGGTGTGATACAATAATTTCAACAAACTTTCTTCAAGCTAGTTAAAATATTCACAGAATAAGCATACTCTAAGACTGCAATATGTAATAAAGAGATTCTGAAAACCAAAAAGAAGGATCTTAGGTCTAGTATTAGCAATGTAGCTATAATAGTTAATATCTGTGCAATCGGTGACAGCCAACCAGTACAAGCTACTCAGAATTATCAATACAGTTTATCTATTCTGGATCCAGAGAAGAGAAGCCAAAGAAATCACTGTTTTTTTTCTATGATGAAAGCAAGGAGCCATGAAAAAGGTATTCAGAACTCAAATTCTTTGTTATTACCTTATTATGGATTATTATGTAGTTCCTTTCATAGAAAAACTGGAGTAAATCTATTCTTAGTGAAATTTAAAACACTAAATGTTGTTCAATACTTTTCAAAGTTACTGAAACTATTTATCAGCATCAGAACAGGCTATAGAAAGTTCCATTAAATGAAGCATATTCATACAGTGAGCAATCGTCCCTCTCCACAAGAACTTGTAGACTAGAAAGTGAAACAAAACAGAAGGGGCAGATAAAATGATTGTGGTTTGGTAACACGGAAATGGCAAGGAAAAAGGGAAATTGGTTAGATGAGTCAGTAGCAAACCCAGCAAATAAATCCAAGTTCTTCATTGCCATTGCTGAACACACAGCCTTCCCACTCAAATCTCTTGCCATCTACATTTTTTAAATGAGTTTGATGGAAAAAGTAACTACCAAATACCAGAGTCTGAAGGTTTTGCCTATTCTTTGATATTTCTATGCTTTGTTATTATTGCCTAACAAAAATCAGAATCTGATGTTTAGTTTAAGTTTTCTTATGTATTTATTTTACATATTATTTACTATTATTGTTTCAAAACCTTTTCTTCCCTAGCACTTTTTCTTCAAATGATCTCTTGGATCACAACTTATGCTAATATAAATCTTTGACAAGTGAGATCATGGAAGGTTTTTAAAACAATAAATTATTTTATTTTTTTCCGCTTCTCAAACCTGGATAATCTTTGCTCAAAATCAGAAGTAATATATTTTAGAAAGCCAAGTCATCAGCAGGTCTCCACACAGGTATGTCATCTGTGTTTATCCTGTGGTAGGATTACAGCATAGCTTCTTAAAAATGTTTCCACTGTGAGTGTTCATGGGCTTTTACTGTAACTCCTTCAGGTTACTGTAGCCTCCCTATCCTTTTCTAATGTCAGAACTGTTACATTTTAAATCTGTGTTTATTAAATCCAAATAAATTAAATACCTATCACACCATCTACTTTTGCAATATTAAAAAACAAATTAACAAAAAAGACCACCACCAAAACCCTCCTCTGAACCTGTGGACGTCTCTTTTTTCACCTTTAATATTCAGTTTTGCTCGTACAGCATGTGAGAACAAGCTGATGTCCCCAGCTCTTTCTCTTCTGCAGTTCTGGGAGAAGAAAAGAGACATAAGGTATCAAAGGAGTCAATCGTGTTCCTGTGAACACTACTCTAAACTAATTCCATTGCTGTAAAACCACTCAAGAAAATGGCACCGTAACATCAAACATCCTGCACTGCTGTCCTGTATTATACAGCAACAGGGACTCATCAGCCAGCTAAAAAAAAGTGTGGGACATGCCTTTGAAAAACCTCCACTGATCATCAGGGTCCTTTATTTGTTTAAAACTAGATGAATTACTTAACTGCTACAGGTAGGTAAGTACACTGTAGTTAAATACTTTCTGAAGAATGGATATAACTATCAAAGTGACTGTGATTTATGTATTTCCTGGTCTACAAGGATAAGAAGCGAAGATGGAAAGCAAATTAGATGGTGCAACTAGAAGGCCAAGGGAAGCAACTCCATCTCATCAAAAGCACATCTTTATATGTCTAAAATATGCATTACAACAACGAAACCAATTCTAAACCACATCACTTCATTCAGTCCACCCTGCATGTCCTAGTACAAAGACATAGATCCTAGCTTGACTATGGGAAATAATTTTGCCCTCAAACTCTGTGTGTACAAAATAAACATTTTATAACTCAACTAGGTGATCTATTTCCAACCATCAGTTTTCCTGCCTGTGAAGCACCGGCCATCCAAGAGTACTCTAAAACCTGAACACATGGATGCTGATGTTCTGAATGATCACTTTGGAGGTCAGAGAGAATAGGAAAAAGGAGAGGAAACATTTCCCAAGTTACTCAGCAGAGAAGCCTAATCAGCATCTTGCCCAAAAGCTTAAAGAACAATATTTAATGTTTTTATTACAGCAGAAATCAAAATGGCTACCCAGTCCTCCTTACACAGAACAGTGCTAATACCCTTTGCACCATACAATTACCAGGAAAGACAGTGGTGTCTCCAGCAAATGGTTCATTTGTTCTAGCAATAGAAGCTCAAAGAACAGAGCAAATATTTGGCTCAATATATAAAAAATACAAAACAGAAACCCACATCGGTGATCTGAGAGTGAAATTTAAAAAACAATAAATAATTAGAGCCTTCTTACTCTAGCAAGTGAATCTGAATTGCATTCCATGTCCACAGCATCAAGAGAGCAGAATTTTACCAACCATGCTACCATCAGGTAAACTTGGCCAATGCTGCTAAATTTACAGGTGTCTGAAAAAATGAGTACAGTAGGCATAGGAGTGTTCCTACCTTCAATACACGTCATAAGTAGTGAAGAAAAAATTTCAATAACATCATAAATGCAGGGAAATTATTTAATACTTTCTAAATTTAATATATTATGAAGTATTTAGGTTACTACAGAGCGATTTAATACTGTGAGCTGCTCCATATCTCAAACACAGAACCTATGGTCAGTGAAACATATTTACTAATGAAAAATTCTTTTTATTACATGGCCAATAACCTATTAGGTAATTAGGTAATGGACTAATTAACATAAACTTAAACACCTGTGCTGAAAACAGGCTTCTGAAAGACTGTAAAAGTCAATACTGAAATTTCCAATAGCATATATATGCAGATTTCTGCATATTTAACTAGTATTCATTTATTTCAGAAGTGCCAATAAATTAGAGGAAATTTTGTTTCACATTAATTTATATGATGAAGCAGTACATACAAAACCCATCAATTACAGTGATAGAAGTAATTAGGCTTTCAGTTCCTATGAATTAACAATGCATCATTCTCAGTAGTAAGTGGCATGCATGATTATCTCTGATTGTATCTATCTGCTTAATTTTTAATGAATGTCATAGTCTGTATGCAGATTTTAATTGACAATAAAAACATGTAGATTTATTGGTTGTTTTCAACTTTATTAGTTAAACTTGTTAATGACCCTAATGCACGCTAATGGAGATTTCGTAGCGTATTATTGAGTGTACTCACTGCTACATACTGAGACAGGATAAGGGAGATCCATGGCAGTTACTGGTTGAGCTGTTAAGTATGGAACAAAACAGATGCATTCTGACTCTGCATTCAAGTCAATGAGAATCTATAATCAAGTCATAACACAGCAGGTAACGTACCCTGTGGTGGGCAATGCAAGCGCTAATAGACTACCAGAAAAGTTGTGAAGAGTTGCGTTGAGTAGTTCACCAGTAGTTCAAATGGCTCCTTCTTCTTCTTCTACTATTTTTTGTTGGTTTTTTTTTTTAAGAATTCAAATAGAAGATATGTGTTGCACTTTTATACAAGAGCTTTTAACCCTTGGTATTACAGAAAATCTGCGAGCAAGAGGTGGGATTTTATGAAACCTGCATATGTAGCTGCAGCTACGATGCCCTAAACAGTATGCTTAACTAATACATTTTAATTTTTAGTTTCAGAATTATGAGGCTGGCTACAATAAGATAAAATGGGGTCTGTTTCATCCCATTGAACTGACTACTCCACCTTTTTTTTTTTCTCAAAACTAGATAATATTACTTTATAGAATCATAAACCCAGGAAGACACATTTAAGCAGAAGATATCAATATTATTGTTGACCTTGATATGCATGAAAACGTTGCTATCCATTTCATGTTATAATATTTATATTAACTTACATATTAGAAAATGTCACAGAAAATATTGGTTTTCAAAACACTTGCATCTCTCTTTTTTTTAATTAAAAAAGGGTATTCACAGACACAGACATACACTGCTATTACCTACAAAATGCTGTAGTAATCATTTAATCAATACGGTGAATCAATGCAGCCCTTTGTTACCAGAGCTGGTGAATGAGAACTATGGCCTCATTGAAAACATCCTAGCAATCCCGTTATGATTGCTATTCAAGGAATGGCATTAGAGTAATATCATCTGTCATAACATATGCTTCGGGCCTTGCTGTTTATTTGAACATATTTAATTAAACAATATAGAAGGAGGGACAGATGAGTAAAAAGGTCCATTTCCAGGGGAAATAATGAGGAAGATATTAACATAATTTTGTTTTTATTTCTGTAGTTGTATGTGTGGACTGATGTTGCCTTTAATAGCTCCATGTTCCCTCTGATGTTTTCTTTGCCATCTTTCATTTGCAAGCCTTTTGGCACCTAAAACACCCTGGGCAATAAACAACTTTCTAACATTTGTCATCTGGAAAAACGTATTGCACTAAAACACTAAAGGACCAGAGGCCACAACCACATGAAAGTCACACTTCATTTAACATCTATTACACCACTCTTCCCCCTCCTGTCCTTCCCTTCTCTTTCTTTTTCTCTAGCAGGCACAGTGGCAGGCTTCATTGAAGGCTTACACACCCCTTCAGGGAAGTGTTTTCAGCCTCTTTTGCTATATCATTCTGCAAATTGATGTTTGAATCAACTCATTCTTTTAAAATTCATGAATTTAATTAATGTCACATCCCGTTCCCCATTTCACTGGACTCAGAACATTCATTTAGGGATACTGGCTGTAGCTTTTTCCCATTGATAGCAGTAATAAAAAACAATGGGGGGGTGCTGGTTGAATTTTTTTGTTTGCTCTTATTTCACATCAAAAATGAGTAAAAAAATTTAATATAACATAAATCCAGATGCATATTTTAGAATTTTTTTTTACTGAATATACCTTTTCAAGATGTTCTACAGAAATAGGTATCTAATCAGTTGTCTTAAGGTATATTGCAGTTGTCATCATTAAGTATTTTCTAGAAAAATTTGACCTACTACAAGGGCAATTTTACAAAATTCTCTCTTTTTAATTGATTACCCAAATACCTGCCTGAGACATAATGCAGGATCGATGGGCAGAGGTCTCTTAGGTAACAAGTGACAGGATGAAAGGAAATGGTTTCACATTCCACCAGAGAGGTTTAGGTTAGATATCAGGAAGAATTTCTTTACTGAAAGGATAGTCAGGTACTGGAACAGGCTGCCCAGGTAAGTGGTGGAGTCACAGCCCCTGGAGGTATTTAGGAGGCGTGTTGGTATTATGCTTGGGGACATGGTCTAGAGGTGGACTAGGCAGGGTTAGACTGCTGTTGGACTTGATGAATCTAGAGGTCTCTTCCAACCTAAGTGATTCTATGATTCTATTCAGAAAAAAAAAACAAACCCAAACAGCTTTTCTTCTATTTCATTACCCTTTTTTCTCATCCTCATTTTCTTTTTGTTTTCTTTTTTTTTTTCCTAGAAGAAAAAGATAACTAGAAACCTCTGCAC
Source organism: Hypotaenidia okinawae (assembly GCA_027925045.1). Classification (NCBI taxonomy): domain Eukaryota; kingdom Metazoa; phylum Chordata; class Aves; order Gruiformes; family Rallidae; genus Hypotaenidia; species Hypotaenidia okinawae. The sequence goes on along the minus strand of BSDF01000009.1, from coordinate 11,950,153 downwards.
ACAGTTGAGAAAAGAGAAACAATTTATCAGGTGATCCAAAGGTGCAGAAATTCCAGAGCATCTATGTCATCTGGAAACATTTCCACAGTTGCCTGCCCAAAGATTAGATGCAGTTCATCTGCAAGAACAGCTCAGCCATTCTAGTGCTGGTGGAAATAAGGCTGTATGGACACATTACAGGGACACAGGTGCCTGGGCTAGTATACAGGATGCTTTTGAAGACCTAAGGTCTTGGCATGCCAAGGAAAGTGTATGCAGTGGAGACACAGTTTCAGCATGTCATCTGCCAGCAGCATTGTGTCCATCAGCAGTACTGAACTCTACAGTTTGCAGCGATGACACGGGAAGGTTGCTGGGACTCAGTGTCACAGTAGTCTCAATTTCTTCATAATAAAGCAAAAAATTCATAAAGACAAATTTTAAAGCAGTATATGCAGGCAAGGGTAGCCTTAATGTTATCAAAATAAGTTTTCTTTCTGCAGTGATAACACAACTGAAATATTTTAGATTAAAGAAAAATGGAAATACATCCATTACATAAAACACATGTTATTTAAGTGAACAGAAAATGCAAGGTAGGAGTCCAGTGGGAGATACACTGGAATTTAATCATAGATTCCAAAAAACCGTTTAGAATTTCCCAGAAAAGGTTTTAGAGAGAAGATATAAACAAATCTCATCAAATTAATCTCTTCATTGTTCCTAATCTCCTGTGCTGTCATAAGATTGATCTCATATCAGATATTAAATTTGACCCCTACAAAATGGCTTGGTGGAGAAAGGGGTTGTTTAGTGGCAGACAAAACAGAACAAATAAGATGATTTTTTTGGTACTTTCTGGTTTGAGATTTTTCTCTCCTAGCTCATTTCTTTTGCAGCCACAGAGGCTTCTATGAAGGAATAATTGATGCAAAGAGTATCACAACTGGAAGACACAGGTCACACTAAATAATAATTCATCTTAGGAACATGAACGTAAGTGTTACATTCAACGTGGAACAGGTCCAGGAAACAGGTGATACTTTCACACATTTGCTGTGAAGCTTAGGGATTAAAAATGTGATGTAAGATGGACAGCAGCGGCACCTTTACGGTCTGTGTTGTTAACCCTCCCGTTTGTTCGTACAAACTGGGGAGGAAAGACCAGATCTGAAGCTCTGTGGCAACCGGGAAGATTTTATGTATTACTTAAGATGATGAGAGTGTACACACACACACACACACTATTCCTTGGAACTACCCCCAGATAAATCTATATTCTCACATAAGCCAGAAAAGCCTGCTTTAAACAAGGGGTTAAGCTCGTGGTTTCTAGATACGGTTTAATGGTTACATTGATCCCTCTACTCTAACTCCTTAGTCTCTTTTGTTTTGTAGACATTCTATGATTTTGTTTGTTTGCTTAGAAGGAGCATAGTGTTTCCATCTCCATTTTTGCAGCAGTGCCCTGGGAGGCTGCCTTTTGCCTGCAGGTCTTGTGGGTTCTGGGAGAAAAAATCCCACTCTTCAGCAGCCAGAGAGGTGCCAACAGGGTGCAGAAGTGAGAACAACTACCAGAAGACAAAGCAAAGCATAAAGAACAAAAAATAGGTGAAGATAAGGACCATGGATTTATATTTTCAGAAGTCCATTCAACTATCTCAGGTTTGGATTAAGCATAAGTCTTTAGCCTAACGGGATAGGATGAAGTCACCACATATATCTCTGCTGTACAACTGGGTGATTCAACTGCACAGTCAGAAGAGAAATTCAATGCGACTAAATGATGAAGGCTTTAGATGAAGTCTTGCTCTGGTCTGTAGCTACAACAGATACAGTGCTAACAAACAGGCAGGACTGTCTGCAACAAAAGTAAGGCTAACAGGTGTACAGTTTGTGTTTACATGCTGCACTTTGCAGTGGTTAGCTTACTGTAGTAACTGTTTAAGTAACACGAAACACCCAGATGTACTTTTACAGAAGTAGTCCCTGGTTTTCAGAATCACTTAGATACCTTAATTCAGTACTTCTGAAAAGTCTCACCTTTCAAAGACTCTCAGATTAGTCATGCAAAATTTCAGGTGGCAGTATGGAAATAGGATCAGTCTGCTATCTGCAGATAGCAAATGAATTTCAGTTCAAGAATCCTACTTGTATGATTAAGTTAGACTCCTGGTTACCAACTCAGATCCCTGGGTGCATTGGTGGTACAAACACTATTCTCCTTCTCTGCTAAAGGAGGCAAGGATGGCTCACTGAGTTCAGCTTCTGTTTCTATCTTATGCATTTTAAACATAAGCTTCTAGTCTGTCATTTGAAGAACTTCAGTTTCCAAGAGTATCAATTAACCACAAATCTTCAGAAAGTAAAGACGTGAGAAATCTCCTCACAGGACCAAAGAATCCTCAACCTTCTCCCCCAGTTATGGTCTGACATTTCCCCAAAACAGGAAGCAGAGTGGAATCCTCATACACAATGATGCCCAAATTGTTAGGAGATGAAAAAGTGTTCATAAAAAATGAACTATTAATATGGCCTAATCATAAGCTGCATGGTGGAATATCAGCTATTTAAATATTTGTTTCCCTCTGTTTTTGGACATAAATGGTCTGACCCTGTATGTAGTGTTTCCTTACATCGTTTGGCTGAAAACATATAAGCAACAAAGCAATTTCATAGAATAACTTTTTTTAAGTATCCCAGCATTTGATAAATGAATTGAATCTGAAATAGAACAAAAATCTAGGATTCTCATCATAGACACTACTAAAGATTTGTTGTAATGAAATCCTGTAGATAAATTTGGATCACATGAAAACCATTAACAACTGCAAAATACTGGCATACAGACAAAAATAAGAGCAAGCCATGAGGCAGCTTGAAAATTCCCCTTCTGTCTTGTCTCAGGGCTACTGCTAGCATATGATTATGGTCACCAACTTTCTGCTTCCATTCGAACTCAAACTTTGAAGTCCTAGGTAAAGAAAATACTCCTCTAAAGTAATAAATATTAAATATATTCTTAGGGCAATATTTTTAACTGTCTATATGAAAAAGCTTTAAAAGTAGAAATGTGGAATGGGAATTTTTCAGAATAACTGCTTAAGCATTATGAAATACCCAAATACACATTTCAAGTGCATCAAGTACACGAAAGCATCAGAGAATGAGGAGAAGGGTGAGAAGGATACTTGAAAACATCTTGCTACAGATCCTGAAATCAACCTGACTGAAGGTTTGTGCCTAAACCCTATCAACCCACCAGCAAATAGCTATTCAGTCAACTGGAGTGAAGGTGTTTACCGCTTGCACCTCTCTGCACATTTGTTATAGCAAGTGATGGGTTTCAGTCCCAGCGATACAATAGGCAGCGAGATTTGGTGGATCTCTGAGCTAATAGTGACTATGTGCCTGCAGAAAAGAACTGCACAGCCAAGAGCAGAGTAGAGACTCAAGTTGGGTGCTTTCAATCCACTGCCAGAAGAGACATTCACAGAATCCATCACTTACTTTGAAGAGATGGTTGGCTGTTCTCATTGCTGTAATGCTTACTCTCAATGCAGAAGAGTGGACCAGTGCAGACTATGGCTCAACAAAACTAATTTGAATTTTCCTTGCATTGTTTCATCCTCTCCTCTTTATAAACAATGTGGTTTGACTGCAGCCTTTAAAAAAATGTAACATTATTAAACTCAACACAGTGAATAACATAGCATTTCAGAGAAATCATAGACTGGCAACTGAAATGAAAAGGAAATAAGGCAAAATATGGTATGATATACAAGCCCTGGATAGCAAAATATGCTGAAATGAAAAGAGAAACACCAGTTAATATTGGTTGAGGCTCTAGCTCTAGGTTTGTGGCATTTGGTTTGGGTTTTATTTTGCTTTTCTTCTTTCTTGCAAGAGGCTGTCAAAAAACAGAATAACTGAGAATATAGTCCAAGAAAAAATGGCCTAAATGCTGATTCCATCTTCCCACAACTCCCCACTATTTTGTAGTTTCCCAAGCTGAAAGGGAAGTATCAGCAAATTGTTCGTTTGTGACAACTTCAGATAAAAGCTAATATTTTGTCATGAAATAAATACTGGCTAAGAGTTACAAAACAGTAGAATTGTCCTGGTTGAAGTTTGCAGATGCCAGGTAATGCATCTACTATAATAATTAATTATTATTAATAATAACAAAACTACTTTTACACATAGCTTTGTCCCAAAACTGGCTTTGCTGTAACCACTTTGACAAGACAGTTTAATGTTATGGGCGTTATTGAAAAAATAAAAATAGTAGGGTATTGAGCCAAAAACATTCATCTTATTTTAGATTGTGCCTATGTCATACAGGACCAAGGCCAGAGGAGGACCATGAAGATGATCAGATGGCTGGAGCACCTCTCCTATGAAGACAGAGAGAGAGAGTTGGGCTTGTTCAGCCTGGAGAAAAGAAGGCTCCTTACTGCAGCCTTCCAGAACCTAAAGAGGCTACAGGAAAGCTGGAGAGGGGCTGTTTACAAGGACATGGAGTGACAGGGCAAGGAGGAATGGCTTTCAGATTGAGGGGAGATTGAAATTAGATGTGAGGAAGAAATTCTTCTTGTGTGGGTGGTGAGGCACTGGAACAGGGTGCCCAGAGAAGCTGTGGCTGCCCCTGGATCCCTGGCAGTATTCAAGGCCAGGTTGGATGGGGCTTTGGGCAACCTGGTCTGGTGGAGGGTGTCCCTGCACATGGCAGGGGGTGGAACTTAAAGAGCCTTTAAGGTTTCTTCCAACCCAAACTATTCTATGATTATGAATGCAGGTAAAAACAGTAAGATCCAATAAAATAAAAAAGATATCAACAGTGGAAAGACATGAGAATTCCTTCTAGCTGATGAGTTCTGGTCAAACAAATCCATAGCTTCAAGGCATCTTTAGAAGGGCAAGTGGGAAGATGCCTAATGAATACTTTCCTGTGCACCTAATTTCTTCTTTGTTTTGGACAGTCATTGATAACTCAGGTATGACTTTTCTACATCAAGAAGCACCCTCAGTGAGTTAGTGGAGTTTCCCTTACTTCAATTTAGATGGCAGGCAAATAGGTAACAGGGGTAATATAATTTGAATCACGCCTCTCAAAGAAGCTCCTTTACACGTTATGTAGGAACTGTGAATTTATGATTCAAATAACTCTGCAAAGAGCAACAAAATATAAGAAAGAGCCTCCAAAGGTAAAAAAGGACAAAGAAACCAAACCCCAAAGAACTCCTACACCATTTGATTCTCTGTTGAGAAAATCTCTGCCCATCCTATGGCAACAAATATTTCTGTGTCCTAAAACACTGCACATTTGCTGCTGCTACTCTAAACTGGAAAGAGATCTGTAACATGAATGGATAATGGCAGTAAGTCATGTATCCTGATGCCATGGTTTAACCCACCTGGAAGCTAAAATAACCACACAGCCATTCGTTCCTCGCTGCTTACAAGGGGCTTAGGAGAAGAAGCTCATGGATTGAGATAAAGACAGTTAAATATGACAGAAAAGGAAGACAATAAAGGTAATAATGATAATAGATTATACAAAACAAACGATGCACAGCACCATTTCTCAAAACCCAAAGCTGATGCTCAGCTAGTTTCTGAGTTGTCCTACCTCCTGCCTAACACCCAGTTAAATACAGAGCATGACACCGTATGATATGGAATACCCCTTTGGACAGTTGGGGTCAGCTGTCCTGGCTGTGTCCCCTCACAGAGTCTTGGGCATCCCCACCTTCTTGTTGCCAGGGCAGTGTGAGAAACTGAAAAGTCCTTGACTGCTTGGCAACAACTAGAACATCAGTGTGTTATCAACATTGCTCTCATCCTAAATCCAAAACATAGCACTAACCAGCTGCTAGGATGAAAATTAACTTTATCCCAGCTGAAACCAGGACACCTGATAAGGAAGTTTAAATTTCCCTAAGTAGAGATGCTATAATTTGAATCAGATGTAATACTTTGTCACACAGCTCTTGGCTACCTATGGGTTCTTCTGTCTTGCTCTTCATCCCTTTTCCAGAATTTTTTCTCCTATATTTCAATAACTGGTTAGACCCAGATTTATTGATACAGATTCTTCAGCCTCATCATTTGTGCTTCAAATCCATGAAGAATCTAACTCAAATAATATTTTATTTTGTATTCACAATTATTGTCTCTAGTTATTAACTATATCCAAAAAGTAGATTTTTATAGTTCATATCAGAATCTGTATTTTTCAGACTTCTTTTGTTCTCCTAAAATCACCCACAAATGATTCTAAATAATAACAAATGTAAAACTTGTTATTTTGTGAGTCACTAGACTAAAATAATTCTAATTATCTTACTCTATTTAGAATTGAATTCCTGGGTATGCTACAAGGTTTCTTCACTAGAAAGTTAAGTAAACAATGATACCTGATATCAGAAAATGAAAATTAATAGGATTTTTTTCCCCTTAAATAATTCCCCTAAGTGCAAGGCGCTGTAGCCACGGAAACACCACCAATGTAATTTACAGAAGCTTATATGTACTAGAAACCTTCTTTATGTAAAAATTGTATGATCATTCATTTCACTTATTTTTATAGGAAATTCATATAGGAATATCAAATTTGTTTACCATTAAAAGTAAAACATTCTTATGCTTCATTTCGTACTGTTCAGTCACAGTAAATAAATTTACATAAAACAAATTTTTAAAACATCAAAGGAAACTTTCATAGGTGAAACAAACTTACTTTTTATGTATTCAAGTCAAACATATTTAGAGATTTATATTTTGCAAGAATAATAAGTAGGAATGAATCCACAACAAAAACTGTAGAAGACTGCTAGACCTGGATCCACTGAAGCTGAAGTTGTCCTTTAAATATATTCACTGACTACACTCTCCCTTGTATTTGTGGAACATCCCAAGGAGAGAGGTCCTTTGCTAAAATTGTTTGAAAGAAAACATCACATCCTGTAATGTCCATTCAGTGTAGGAAGCCAAAATAATTTAAAAATTCTTAACTGTAATTGTGAAGACACAGCAATAATTTCAGAGGATTTCTCACAGGAAAAGCACCAACAAGTAAGCAGCTTCTAATTTATTCCTGGTACTTAAAATCTAATGACAATAATTTATTGGAATTTAAGAATTTACCTTAGGAATCAACACAAATTTAACATGTCGAGTCCAGTTACAGTGAACTAAGTTCATGACAGATTTAGAAACTCTCTACCCTGACTGGAGTTTGTCAAGGGCAAAAATTAGATTCCTTTTAAATCCTTTGTCTTCACTCTTTGCATCTGTAACCTAGAAATGAGGGTGAGCTAACCTTTTCCTGTCTCTTTATGACATAGTTAACTGAATGAATTCACTACATTTATACATTAAATTAACAATGCCATCTTGGTCTTTCCTTTCATGTCCAGATCAATACTGGGAATCTTACTTAACTATTGCTGAAGTAGTATCCTGCAAAATAAGAACATGCTTTCTTCTTTAAATCTGTCAGACCTGCACTCTTCAAAGACAGACATGGGGGTAGAGGGTGTTTGGAGGTCAGTGTTATTTCAGTTGTTTAGTTGTCAAGGAAAAGACTTGAGATTTGTTATAGAAAATGTAGATGCTACTCTCTGGATGTCTGCAAGATATTACAGCTTTAAAACAACATCCTTCTCTTACCCCTTAGAAGAAATCCTTGCGCGCACAGTTCTTGGGTTTGACCTTTAAGAAGGCATGGCTCATGGATCAAGGTCTAAAAATGAAATCAAAAGTCAGAACCAGTTCTGGCGTCTGGTTTTCAGTTTTTCAGATGTTCTTGATTCTAAACAATTATTAGTTTTAGATGGCTGCAATTGACCAATCTGATTTTGCTGTAGTGCTGTTATGAGGGAAGCAAGGAAAAAATCCATAGCACTGCCACCACTGAGACCACAATTAAAAAATCCCTTCTGACTCAGATCAACCAAATCTACATCATCCTAGATGAAAACAAATTATAACAAAACACAACTGTAGAATGAGAAAAGGGGCGGCAGCTCACCTGTGCTTATGAACATCTCAGAAGCAAACCAGAAATTTGCTGTGGCACTGTCACTAGGTACTGCAGAGGAAAGAAAATGTGTTCATTCAATTGGCCTTGATTGCCCTTTGCAATCTAGCCCTTCTCACAAGCTTTATGTCTTCATAAAAGAAGAGGGGTCTAAATTTTATTATATAGTCCTGAAAAACAATGTTTCTTTCGTTTGGTGAAATATTTGACAGAAAAACCGAAACCAAACACAACCCTCCCCCCCAAAAAAAAACCCCAAACAACCCACCACAAGCCACAATAAAGTAACCCAGGTCCCAGCAGTGGCAGTAGTTTGAAAAATAAGGGATGCGACCGATGTTAAATTATTAAGTAAGAAGCAATGATGAGATCACCCACATATGGTATTACATTTAGAATACCAGTGAGCCATCATGTAAGAATAGCTTTTGATAACTAATAACCCTATGTGAAAGGCTCCTTATCCAATTTCAATGCTGTTTTGCCTTCTCGCCTTTCATGCATCCTTTCCTGGTTTAGAAAGCAACTGTCATAGGCAACAGGAAATATTCCAGTGAGTTTCATGTATCTAATGAATGCTGATAAGTTATTTTTCTGCCCTACTGGATACCTGGAACTAAGCATCAATCTGCGAGTAAAATAACAGACAGAAGTTCATTACATTCAAAGATATTAGCATTGAAATGCTAGTCTGCAGTTACAGAGATCTGTGCTGCAATAGTTATTTAAAATTGATATTATTTCTGTTGCAGATATAAACTTTTCCTTTGAGACTTTTTAAAAGGAGAGAAAAGGCAGAAAAAGTTTCCAAAGCCATGGGTCAATAACCCAAACTACTGAAGCTAATTCAAAACTCCCCTTGTTTTACTGGAGCAAGAGAACTTTTTGAGCAATCAGCTCAGTAATACACACCCCCTGCAAATGTGGTGAGGAACAGAGACGACCATTAGCTTTCTACCTTCCATTACCTTTGGTTAAAATCATTTCTCTCTCCATAACAGGTGCAAACAGCTATGAAAGTGAATCCTGCTGCCGCTAACAGAGCAGTCCACTGTTGCGCCAGCAGCCCTCCTGCAGGCTGTCAGCATCATGAGGGCATGGGGCTCAGATAGCACTGGGATGTTTTAATTCAGGGAAAACGCATATATGTCTATATACATTCAACTTTAATGTGGAAGAGAATTTAAAAGGAAGGATCTCTAAGGGTTTACTACTTCACAAATGCTTTTCCCCACATTCATTTCACCGAACAACAGAACACAATGTTATCAGCTTTTCAAGATAAAACTAAATGCTTGATTTAACAAAAGTTATATGAAAATTTCAGCTAATGTGTTACAGACTAGCAAACAATCTGTACCTATTTCTGAATACAGAATTTAAACAGCAGTTAAATCAAATCTCCTTGTTATTCAGTCAGGTTGTCAAGCATGCATATTAAGAGAAAAAAAACCCAAGTATGATCACGGCCATTAAATGCAATGAGGTTTTAGTGACAGAATATACAATATTGAGGAAATGAGGTACATTTACATTTATGTCTGCTTCCATTTGTGTAATATATTTCAACATAAATATTGATTCAAATGCAAGATTAGTTAAGCTTTACTCTCATGAAGGTTTGAACTACCTTCTGGTGAAAGTTTGCAATAGGCCAGCCACTTGTGTAGGTGATGCAAGTCAGAGCAAAACATCTGAGGTCCATGAAGCTTTAATGATCACACAGGAAGATGACCCAGACCAAAAGCGAACGGTTGAAGAAAGACTTGAAAAACCTGTTTTCTTTTCCTTTTCACCTCAGAAATTCCCAGGTCAACTCTTATTACCATAAAGTGGAAAAGCTCTGTTGCCAAAGTACCAGGCGACAATATCAGCAAGACAAGGTCACATCAATGTCAATATAATCTTGGTAAGAAAATTCCAAATGCAGTTAAAATAACAGTACAAGGCTATTAACTCATTAAAGGCAGATACAACATATTTTGGTACTATCATGCAAATTAAAGTTCAATCTATGCATTAGTCTGTGAAAGTTTGCAAAATGCATATTTTTGCCTAATTGCTGAGAGATTAAAGCAGAAATGCATCCTCTGGGATTCTGTTTAAAAGAATTGTGCTGAAAATTAGGTGATAGAATCAGTCAATATATGCATGTAATTTAAATAACACTAATGTTTACCAAAAAAACACACAAAAGTTTTTCTTCCATATAAAAACAGGAGAGAGAGAGCATGAGCTGTGTCATTGTTTGGGTACTAAAAAGAAACTGAAACTTTTACAATCTCTGTGACAAAAAGCATCCTTTAAAATGTTTGGGAAATGTTTTCTGGATGTTTTCCTGGGAAACAGACTCTCACGAGACATAGCCTGGTGTTAAACACGTGCAGATTGGTAATCACATGGAATAGAGTTGAGAGGAGATATGAACCGACTGTGTTAGGGGCGAAGCTATTAATATTAATAGCCCAGGTACCAGGGACAGGTATCAACAGACATGCAGTAGCATACCCAGTGCCAAGGTTTTGAGGCTTCACTTCCCAGCAGCCTGTGGCCACCTATCTGTTGAGTCAACTGTAGGGCCGAGTTGGCACACTGGCATTTCTACAGACACCTCTGTAAAGATTTGTTATTGGTTTTGCCTTTCATATTTTCCTTGATCTCCCTTTTTTATTCTTGGTCATTTGGCTGAATCCACAAGCACATTCGCATGTTCCGCCCTGCCCGTTGCCCTTCAGCACTGCCAGCCTCTGGATGAAACATGTTTAAATGCCACAACTGTTTGCTAAGCAACACATGTCAATACCAGAGCTTAGATTGGAAAAATGCTTCCTCTACAGTAAAGCTATGCACAAGGAAAAAAACTGATATGAAGGACACATGGGAAACTACATGTTGTACCATATTCTTACATAAAATTGATATCTTTTTAATATCTCTTTGGGGTTTACCGTGTTACCACAATATCTGACACTTTCACAAAGAACCACAAACCTGACAGTACCAGGAATTTCACAAAGCTGCTGACATTTTCTCCTTCTCTGAGGGGATATATCAGCAAGTTCTTATTATGAAGCAAATGGACGTAAGGCTAGAAGACAGTATTCCTATAACAAGAACCACTTGAGGCACTACAATTTTAAAAAAAGAGAAATATTTATATTACATACAACAGAAAACGCTGCCTTCTTGATGTTCTGGAACAGCACACAACTATGGGATTGCTGCTCTCTAAATACCCCAACAGGAGAGGAAGAACTAACTCAAATACATACTGGACATCCAGAAGAGTGAATTAAGCAGGATCCCTTAGGTTTACTCTGCCACTCCCTGTTCAACTAAACAAACATAATTATTTTCCTTTTTAGTGGAAAGAAAAATTGAAGATGGAGGACAGAGGTGGGAGTGTGTTGCAGCTCTGCAGGCAGAGTTGTATAGAGACATCCCCGAGCCCTGGGAATGTCAGACATCACCCTGCCTGGATCCCTTGATCTCCAGTGCTCCAAGTATCCCCTCTGCCTGCTGTCAGGAACGCCAAACTCAACACCAGCTGCAGCAGCATCCTGTTTGAGGCAAGGAAGTCCTTTCCTGTTTGCAGCCATCTTTTATGTTCCACAATTAAGGTGATGCAATGTATAAAAGCAAATTATATGTGAAGAAATACAAAATAAACCCACATAACAGAAACACACAGGGAAGGTAATATTACAAGTGGGCTCATTTATGATGTAAATGATCATTGCACTATTGGTTATCATAAAAAAGCACTGCCTACCACTCTACACCAGAATACTGCCATAAGGTCTGCCATTCCCCAATAACACTTCTAGTTCAGTATTTATTATACTAGAGTGGTTGACAATATGAATAGCAAGTTATGAGCAGAGCAAAAAGCTCCACAAAATTAATACAGAAAATCTATTATCAAAATCTTGGGTTTACTTTCTAAAGAGCAGAAAATGAACCCCTATTTTTACTGTCTCTTTCAGTTTCTTTAACTTTGTTATTTTTTTAAAGCTTTTGTTAGTATCATTGCTGTTGTAATTATGATTTCTGTGAGGGTAACTGCAGCTGAAGGTAGCACAGCTGAACAGATAAATGATGGACTAAATTACATCAATGATGTTTAGATGTTGTGGACATATGTTCCCATTTTATAGCCATAGAGAAAGCACAGCACTGCAAAGTTTCTTTGAGTAGTCTGGGAATTCTTCAATGTAGAAGAATCAGCAGTAATCTAAATCTGAGGTTCAGCCAGTTCATTTTAGCTATTTTGTCTCCAAGCCACATGCAGCTGAATCAAAACATTTTGGGTTGTGACTCTATAGCACCTCATGGCAAAAACATATACCTAAAAATTCAATGTGCTTTTTTAATAAACTTTTTTGTAAACCCAAAACCAAACTATCAGCAGTGTTCAGAGATCAAAAAAGATCTGTATGCCATTTAGACATCCATGTCTTCTGTTTCAACATGCCATGCTTAGCATTTTATTGCCTGTCACTTTTCCTAGCACTATACAGTTGTCTTTCCAAAAGCCTATAAATCACCAAAGAACTTCTTTGTGACTTCCGCTTACTTAGGAGACCTATCATCAATCATAATTAATGAGTCATTATGAACAGTCCTGTGCCTGTTGACTAGTCTTTTTAGTGCCATAGGCACAGACCAAGTCTGAACAGTGGAAGCCAAAAAAAGACGTTTAAGAGCAGCAAAATGCAGTGAGCAATAGGAAGAAACAAGGTAAAAAATAATAACCTGTTTGAGTGACGTAAAGGTATTCAGTACTAGTCATCATTGGAAAATATTACTCTACTTTTAACCCTTTGGAACTATACAATGTAAAGATACAAGCTTTCTTTTGGCTCATAAACTTCAAGAATATATGTGAATTACTTTAGCTAACACTAGTGATCATGTTCTATATAATTTGCCAATATTGTAAGGCATGACAGTATGGATTGCTTTTATTTATTGATCTGGATTTGATGGCTGATTTGCATTAGTAGAAGTTATCTAAAGTATAATTTAGTATATTTAAAAGTCCAGGAGTGTAAAGATTAAGTAAGCTTTATTTTCCTTAATAAGTCTCAGTTACTCTTGAGGGGAACCACTACATAACATAGATGACAAGTCAAGTACCCAAATTAGCAAAAGCGAACAGATTTCACAGAATACTTAGACTAACACTTTATTTGCAGCACACTGGAGTACTGGAATGAACTGAACAATGAAGGAAGGCATATCTGCTAAAAAAGTAAAAAAGTGGTAAATTGTTTTCCTTATTTTTCTTTCAAACATGTGATATATTTTTTGAAATATGATGGCTGTATTCCAAGGCTATAATCAACACCGCACTGCGAGTGAAGTTGGGCAGAAGAGATTTTTCCCTTTGAAATAATCTAATTGACAAGATAACTATATATTTCTGAAAGCACAGTGTTTTTCTTGAAAATAGTGCAAAATGTTTGATTCCAGCAATCTGAACTCAAGTTTTCTGTTCTAGTCCTTCCTATTGTCTTAAGACCCCCCTTATAAAACCACTATAATTAAGTGGCAATGTTGTTTACCAAAAAACTAGTACATGTTTCTGAATCTCACCTCCCTGGATGCAGAGTCTGTTCTCTATCTAGATGTTCCCTGTCTAGCCTGATGTGGGCTGTGAAGTGCAGAAGCATGAGTGTAGTTTTGGATAGCACCAGGGAGGCTCAGCCAGGCTTGCTGCGTTGTCCATTTTGCATTCAGGGAAAGAAAAGCAAGGGAAAGAGCAGCTGGGCAATAGAGGTGAGGAGAGATCAGAGGCACTGAGGGCTGGGCTGAGTGGAAGGTAGCGGTGGTGCAAGAAGGCAGCAGCAGAGATGTTTTAGGACGGAATGGTTTGTCTTGACCTCTGATGTTCTGTCATAAACTGAGAATCAAAAAACTTTCCTCAAAGCTCACAATGCATCAGTGCAACTTTAGCTTCTATCCCAAAGAGTGCCAGAAAAAAACAAAAAAAATTTTCTGCTTTTCAAAAGCGTAAGATCTAGAACAATTTTTCAGCCTGTTTTATATTTATAGTTACTCATACTATAAAAATAACACATAAAGGAAACTGTAAAGAACAACCACTTCTCCTGATCTGAATTTCTTCTGAATCCACCACACCTTCTTCATTTCTCCATGATGAAATTCCATTCCAAATGGGAAACGGATTCAAGTTATGCAGTAAAGCTCCAGACTATGTTTAAGAGTCCAGAGCAGAGGTCAGAAAAAACCTCACCCTCTGCATCATCTGTACATACAGTATATTTATCAGTGGAATATTTTCACAGTCCTACAGATCTTGCAACTATATATAAAAATGAGTCTTTTTTTTAAACTGAACTTTAACTTCTTTTAGTTGGGTAGGAAAAACAGTTTGCATCCACAAAAATGTATTCACTTTAGGTACACCAGAGTCACAATTCATTCTGAAAAAATCAGAACTGGCAGTTTGTACATCCATAAATACACTTGACCAGCAGCGTGTTTCTTAAATTGTTTGGCCACCACAGCTCAACCTAATTTTTTAAGGCATCTTGTATTAGCAGCTTTTAGTCTATTATCATAGTGGTATAACACCATCAAATGTCCTTTAATGCCCAATTTATTTTCCTTTCCAGTAGAATGTTCACAAGCACAGCAGACAAACTATGAACTGAAAGTAGTGCTAGAAAGAACAAATAAAGCCTATTTATGCTATTATACTCAAAACTTCATGCTAACCACACATCACTAAAACATTAAAATACACAATAAATATATCATAACTTTATCTTAGACAAAATGCTTGTTAAGGTGATAGCACACAATATATTCTTTCAAATCACTAAATTATTACATGCTTAACATGGAAATTGAAACACAAAAATGTTACCTGCTCACATATAAAGATTTTTCCCTCTGCTTTGATCCACCATCATCAAAACCATCGTCAACCTTTCCCTGGCCTTGTTAGGAATTGGGGTCTACTCCTTATTTGTCATATTTGCTTGCACAGCCTGAAATTGCTGATTCCTGCTGATTCAACAGCCTTTAGGGCTGTTGAACCAATGATGCTGAGAGCTAGCTTCTTCATGTGCATGCCTGCAAGTGTGACCTGTGTAATAATTTTTCCTAAATGCCTGTTAATTACATCTGTGCTTTTTCATTAAAAAGAAAAGATTGATAAGAGGTGACTGATACCAGATTGATAAGCAGTAACTGTGACAAGAAGATGATGTAGCTCCACAGCTAGACAGGGACATGATGATGATATATACTACAGATTGATTTCTTTTTTTCCTAAATTGACTCTAAAGAACCTGGAAGCTAGAAAACAAAAATATGCCTTAATTGTAAACTAAATATGCTGTTTATGGAAGTTACTGGTTGAGAAATAGACAGTGTCTATTGGACTACTTCTGTTGAACTGGTTTCCAACGTTCAATAGCAAGTTTTAAAATGTGAGATTCAAACAATTTTAGGATGAATTTAAATTATCTTTCACGTTTGCTCAGCATGTTTTGCTTGTCTTAAGCTAAAATACAGCTTCCAATTTATTTTATAAAATATAAATAAAATATAAATATAAACCATAAATACTTATATGCATATACACACGTATATTACCCATGTTTAAATTGGTTTATCTTAAAATATGGAAAAAAGAAAATTTAAAAACCCCCAAGCCATCCATAGTGCAGAAATAGAGGGTCAAAAGATCAGCCTCCATCTGGAGCCCAGTTCACAACAAGAGGAAAAAATAAAGGAAGCAGAAAACAGACCGAAGGTCCCTCAGACTTGCATTCTCAGTGATAGGAACAGGCTCTGCTAAATTACTCCATTGACTGGATTGGTCTATATTTTGGCATGTTGCTTTCTGTTTACCAGACCACTACACTGAACTTCAATAGTATGTAATGGTCAATAGGCAAAAAACACAAGAAAATAATGTAAGAGCAATTATGAAGAATGTAATATAAGCTAGTTCTTTCACTTTTAAAGTCAGTCCCCCCATCCTTTGCAAGAGATCTCTCAAATGACAAAAAACATAGCCAAAATCTTGCCAGGCACTAACTATTTATGTTTTTGATTGCATTGTTTATGAATCTGCAATAGCAATCTTTCCATCTGTTCTACAGTTTTCACTTCTACACTCAATTTACAAATGAAATAAATTGCTTACCTATTTGTTTCAAAGATCTCTTCCAAAGAGGTATTCCAGCATCTTGGCTATTAGGGACAATATTCTAAAAATAATAAAGTGAGGCAAAGGGGAGAGTTTGCATGGAAAAAAAGAGACTCTTAAGAAGAGCTGATAGAGTTCTCAAGGGAAAAATTTAAAGAAATACTTATCAGTTTCAACACAGACATCGACTGTCTCTTCAACATAATGTAAATTAGTTTAAAATGCTGCTTTAAAACTAAAATTTTTAGAAAAGGATTTTCAAAAGCAGAGTTCAGTGGAATTCTGCACAATACATCTGACAATTCTGTGGTAAGAGGATCAGTAATTCCTGCAATTAGAGTAAAAAAGCTCCCTGTGCCCCTAGGTAGGACTCTACAAGGCAATTGGGAAGTTGTTTCAAGAGGCCCAGATCCCCTTTTGAAGAGGCTCAGAATTCTCTCTCTGTTCCATGTGGGTTAAGTGGGTAACATGCCTTGTCTTGATCAGTGTCCCCAGGTGTGAACAAATATCGAAATGATAGCCACAAATAGAACTATTAATATATAAACTCTAAATTATATGTCAAAAGCTTATATTTTATCATAATAAATTACTATCACAATTACAACTCTCTGATGTAAAAAAATAAATGAGATCACGATCAAGTTTCTTAGGAAAAAGCTAACTTTGGTACTTAAACAAATGCTATTCTTTAAAATGGAAAACATTTAATGTTTGCTCCCTGGGTGACTAGTTATGTGCTTCCCCATTCAATTAACCAGGCATTCACAATGGAACCAGACTGAAATTAATTTCATGGTAATTCTTCTACTCAAACTCTTCTCGTTGCTATGAATATGCTCCGCTATTTGTTTGCAATCTATCTAAAGGAGCCATAGATGAGATTTCATTTCTGTTACAATAAGCAACTACCTTTGATATTATTATTATTATTGCTCTAGTGTTGCACTTGCTCCCACAGTTATATCTCAAATACCAGAAACTGTCATGCATTACTACTGTTACTACTAAGCAAGACCTTAACACTTCAAAGGGCTCAGTAACTGAGCAAATACTCCAGGCGCCGCTGGAATTAAATAACATGGCACTTATGAATATAGCTCATGTTTCTTTCTTCATTTACAAGATGCAGTGAGTCAGAAAAGTAGCACCCAAGTATGATTAAAAAGAAATGCTTTCTGACAGCCTGCTCTACAGTGACTAGTGAGCATTGAGTCACCATCACCACCTCGGCACAGCATCATTTCTACTTGATATTTGCCATTCCATAATTAGAACAAATGACATACTTGGGACACAGCAAAATGTTGTCAGTTAACTTAAACCCATTTATAGGGTCTTTACTGTTCCTGCCTCAGAAGGTAAGGTACACAATCATGATCCATGCTGCCTCCATCTCAGAGACAGCCCTATTATTATAAAAGTAAATGCCACCCACTTCCTAACATTGGAGACTAATTAACTCTCTAATTGCTGCTTAGTGAAGAGAGTACAAATCATGCTGCCTGTTCCAGCAGCTATCTTAGAATGCCAAGAGGATTAGATAATACTGTGTCTTTCCTACCCTCCCCCCCCCGATTCCTTTCTCTTTCTATTTTAATTTGCATTTTTAATTTCAGCTTGTTTTGCTTATAACTATTTTTTTAAGTACTGCATTTTGTAAAATTGTAAGAGGTCTCTTTGGCACCTCTGGATCTGAATTCATTTGTTTAAAAAATCGGTTTTAAATCCTTTTTGTTCATCCTCTGATTCAGTTTGAAGTTTTGTCTTCTAAAGCAACTTCTTATAAGCAGGTCAGCCAGTGAGTTTTGACTTCAATAGCTATACTGAAAACTGACAGCGTTAACCATATGGTACCAAAAGGAAATCTCTACATCCCAGCTATTTGGGCACAATTTATTAAAAAAGAAAAATCAGTTTAACTTACACCTCACCATCTATTTTTTATTTAAATGCAAACATGTTCACAGTGTGAAAAAACATTCCAAAAAGGTGTTAAATAAATATGCGATTCACCCAAAGAAATAAGACCAAAAAAAAAGCAATGGCCAGGCTCGCAACACTGACATACACATACCTAGAGGGGAAAACATTAGTTACAACAGCACCAGGATGAATTAAGCAGTTGAATTAATTGGCATCAGGATTAAGGCATAACCAAGATACAAAAAAAACAAACCTAATCTGCTTGTAAATCAGCAATGTTTTATAGAACTTCTTACTTCACTTGCATTACTTTCTGCTCCAGCAAGTTAGCTTCTCTTGATTCTGGTGAACAACCAGCAGCAGGAGGGCATGAATACAAATATTTTAGAAGCTCCATTCTAGGAGCACTTTTAAAGAGAACTCTTTTTTAGGCATCTTGCTGACCATTTTTTTTTCGGGGCTAATGTTGAAAGCTATAGAAAAGCAGGAATGGGTTTTATACAAGACAGAGTTCCTCAGAAATGGGGCCCAGTCATTGCTGGCTCCAAAGATGCAGTGAAATGTGCTC
Source organism: Hypotaenidia okinawae (assembly GCA_027925045.1). NCBI lineage: Eukaryota > Metazoa > Chordata > Aves > Gruiformes > Rallidae > Hypotaenidia > Hypotaenidia okinawae. The sequence goes on along the minus strand of BSDF01000009.1, from coordinate 11,931,448 downwards.
CTGTTACTGACTGATCTGGTGGCTGGCTGTAAAGAATTCTTTTTGGTTGTTGCTGGGGGCTTTTTTTTTTTTTGTATTCTGTCCCAGTTCTATAAACCATAAAGAAACACAGATTTTGAAGGTGTATTCTATTAAAGATTTTATAGGTCTTGTGTCGTAGAGAAGAATTGCTAAAACGACTTTCTGCTGCTACTTTTACAACCTGTGGCTGTAAAGAGCAAGTGGAAACTGAGAAAGGGGCAGAGGATAACTGGAACAGCCCAATAGCTGGTATGTGATACCAGCATCACCCTAGTATAAGCACCTTGCCAGCAAAGCACAGGAGCTACAAACCAGCTTACAGCCACTGCTGCCCAACAGATTCCTGCACAAAGCAGCTGCAGTACAGAAAGAATTTAACTATGAGGTCTTGTTGGGCATATCAAGCGGGGTACCTGAAGCCATGCATGAATCACACCGCGGTGTTGAGCTCTCTAGAAGACTCAGAGATATAAACAGGAAGAATTAGTAATTGTTGACTTCCATTTTCTCAGAAATGGAAGATATAGCCTCTGAAGACTTTCTGTTTAGTTGCATTGAGTCCAGTAGTTAAGCAGATGAGTCACAACCTTTCCACAGGGCATATCTGCTAGAGAAAACTGCCGAAACTGCCTCTTTGTTGCTGCTACTACCAGTCTTTCAAAACTATGTAAGCCCTTCACCTGTAACACTTGATGCACAGGCTGTCCCTGTCCTGTCCCTGCAGGTACTCCCCAAGACATCTAGTGCCTCCTCAGAGGATCCAGAGAGACAATGCTTCCTAGTAGGAAACAGCAATTAGGATCACAGAATCATAGAATGAGTTTGAAGGAACCCAATAAGGATCATCAAGACCACCTCCTGGCTCCACACAGGGCCAGCCAAGTCAGAGCGCGTGAGCGTGTTCTCAGTAAAGAACTTATTTATAAAGAACTTCTCTGCATCTCTCACACCTGATATTCATTAATAAACCAAACCAGAGAGATCAATACACCACACAACACTTTGATACGAACATCAAAGTGGAATCATGTATTTATTTCCCATTGTGTAAGTGTCCCTTATTATAGGATGTCACAGTAATCTTTGCATTACCTTTTGTAATGTTCAGAAATACTCCACCTCTATGAGATTTTTATTCCAATAATTTAAAAAAATATTTTCAAATTAGAAAAACTCCTGATTTAGAGTTAAAGGCCAGAATTTAATTTTTTTACATCCTGGAAAATACACGACAGATTCTCTTTACTCTTGACATCAGTTGTGAATTAGTCTTGTGCAGCCAGTTATTAGTTAGATGAGAAACAAATGCTTTTTTTCGTGCAAGACAAAGTTGAAAAATGATAGGAATCAAAATAATTATTTAACCATTAGAATAACTAGATTTGTTTTGCCAACTTTAACTTTTAATATGTAATATATGTCCTTGTGCTAAGTGATAGATGTTATTCCCTCTATACATGAATTTCCAAGGGCATACTTGTAATACTAATTAATAAACAAGGACAAATGTTAGTGGTTAACTAATATAATCAGACCCAATAAGGAAAAGTAGTTTATCTAATGTTTCACTGAAGTTTATAAGGAATTGATAGCAAATACTTTACTTATGTAGGAACTCAGTGTTCTAGACATCTTTAGGGAATGCTTGGGCTATAAATAAAATTAAGACTGCAATATCTTTGGAGCAGTAATTTCATTACATATTTATACAGCACCAAATACAACAAAAATTCCATCTAGATAAGATCTGTGGATACTACAAAAATATATGACTACATGAAAACAAAAAATAGAAACAAGCTACTATTATCGAGCTAATTAATTTAAAATAATTTGTTTACTTCGTATAAACTGTGAGCTGCAGATTTTTTTTAATGGAATATCTGTAACATCTGTTAATGTAAAACTTACTTATAATTAAGGGACTCACTTTCAAGATTTACTCATACAAACTCTGGTTCCATTTTCATTTCATTGAACACATGTAAGTTCTATTAATGCTAATGGGAGTATAGCCTGTACATCAAGGCAGGACAAAAGCCTTTTATGTTGAACGTTTAATTAAATTCCTTTATAAAGAGTTTCATGTGTTCTATAACATACTAATTATCTTCATACCTATCAACTTAAAAACTTGGAGAGGACTAATAGAAATTGTCATTCTGACTAAAAAATAAAAACACTTAGAGTGTGCATGTAAGTTCACAAATAGTCTAGATTAATCTAGCTACAAAATCAAGAGACAGGGGGCAACATAGTCCTAATTAATTTCTAGAAAGCTTTTTTGTATTTCACCAGTTCTCCAAACCATCAGCTATATCTTATTTCCATCTAATAAACAATCTGTGTTTTCAGCTCTATGTTTTCAGCCTACGTCAATGACTTATGAACATTATATTTTGTGATGGGCACCTTTATTTTTTTCTTGTAGAATGTTGCATCTGATCAGTGTCACATATCAGAGTTCTTAGCAACAGTGTGTGCATGCTCAGTGACTGTTGTAGCAACCAATGATAAAAATAAAATGACAGTGGAAGTAAGTATGTGGAACTAAATGACATCCAGAGGGTAATTGAGAAGGGGCAGCATGGTGATTCAGTAGGAGCTGAGCTGTGCTTGTGTGTTGTTTTTGTGAAGCTAGAATGGCTACTGTAGTCAGTCTGAGAAACAATTACTCTTACTTGTATCCTACATCTTTTCATCTTGCCCCATTTTTGGGCTACAAGAGGGTTATGAGACATTCGAGGTGTCTTGGAGTTCATGATCATCTCCTTGTTAATTTCATTCAAAGGACATTAAAGGGTCTTCCCAAGCATCTACTCAGATATACATCTGCCACATGATCTATGTTTAGGTGCCCCCAACCCATGTTAGAGGAGCTGTTACTGAGCATGTACTGGTAGACTGGTTATGTAGTTCCTCTGTGCAGGAAATCTGGATGGTCTTTATTTAGCAGTGCATTTCAAATTATAGCACTCTTCACATAATTCATGGGAGGTGCTGCCATTGGGATAGCACTGTAGGCCAAAACAACCTGACCAGACAGCAGCTAGGCTAGGAACTGAGACACAGCTGACCTGCTAACAAAAGATCTGATACCTGCACCCACTCAGCGATAACATGAACTAGGCTGAGGAACTTTGCAAACTGCAAAGTGTGGGAGGAAATGCAAAGTGAGGATTAATTCGCTTTGCAGATATGCAATTTTATCATGCAGACATGATAAAGCCTCTTAATGGATGAAACTAATGCCTTCTGCGTAACTCCTAGAAGCCTTTAAGGAGAGGCAAATGGAGGTAGAGGAGCAGAAAAGAAAAGACGGCCGTGTACTAACACCATCAAAGCACAGTAGAAGGCTGCAAGAAACAACACAAGAATTTGGACTGCCCTACAGCTACATATAAGATCAAATCATATCTCATTCAACTGTAGCTCTGCTCATTGTTGTAGATGTTAATATACAGATTCTGAAGCTATGGATTATAAAATCACGCAGCAGGGGACTGTGCTACTCTATTTTCACTTGGAAATGCCATGATAAGTTAGAATAACCATTTACTCTCACTGTGGGGTTCCCTTGCCCACCTCTCTTACAAAGCAAGGGGTAAGCAGTCAGAAGGATCTCCTCAGCCAGCAGGCTCAGCCAATCAGCAGCCCACAACACTATCTAATCAAACATTTCAACATCACACTCTTAAAATTTGCACAGACTTGTGCGTTAGTTATGCCTGTTAAATTGTTTGTATTTACAGCTGGACATTTTTTGAGGTCCCTTCCAGCCCCTACAATCCTGTGATTCTGTGATTTTTAGCTGTGGATTTACTCAAGAGAACTTGTCCCTAAAAGCCAAGTCACAGGAATTGTGGATGTTAACATTGGCCGGAACTACCCTGGTGCTAAAGTGGGAATAACAAGGATTATATACATCACTGTTAGTAGACCAAGTGTTGTTATGCTGAATTCCCATGCTTCTATTCCAACGGGAAGCCTTTTCCCCCTCATTTGAATTACATCATCTCTTCCCAAGTTGAGGCTCCATTTATTTATTTTCAGCCCTTTTTGGATCTGCACCTAATCTAAAAGCAAATATATCTTTTAATTTTGTTTCCCTGTGAGAGCAAACCTGTGCTAAACATTGACCAACTTTCTAACTGTGAAAACTTAACAGTTTAAAACATCAACATAAGGGAAAGGAATAGGAAGCTGTCAGGACACAGCCCTTAACCACGCTGTAAAGGACAGAGAAGAAAGAGGAGGTGTTTGAGCTGCAGAAACAGATCTCTTCATGCAGAAAGGGTAAATAAAAGGGGTATCTGAAGTTTACAAGGTCTATGATAGTATGAAAGCAGTTGCTAAAGGTATGTTCAAGTTGATTAAAATTACTAAAATAACTTGTCATACATAAAGAGTTAACACTTACACCATTATCTCTCTAACTGCTGTATCCAACATTTGCAAACCAAGGACTTACTGTCTACAGATTAAATGCAGCCCTCTGCTGTATTTTGATAAAATCTCCAAGCAGCCTGGACTCTGCTACACAAACAGTATGCCCAGCTTTCACCATCTGACATAGTCTCACAGTCCCTAGACCTCCAGTCTCTATATGCGACTGCTGCCATCTCATTCTCTGGAAGGCAAGTAGAAAGCAAAACACTCTTCTTTCACCATCATGCATACTATTTCCACTAACAAGGACAGTGTCTTCTTTTGAAGTTTGATTTACAGGTGCTATAGAGCCATTGTGCTGACTGCATGTCAGTCTCCAAGGAAACTAGTAGCATATATATTCTAGAAGCATCCCTAGAAGAAAAGAAGTGTTATTAAAAGTATTCTCAGCATAACCTCTGCTATGAGTAGAAGCAGAGTTCAAGGTCTTCTGTTGAATGATTGAAGGATGCTGTGTTCAAATAAAAGGCTCCTAAGGAAATAATAGCAGGTCAAGCTGGGGATCTAGCTGTTGTACAGTCTCCAGTTCTGAAAAAGTCAGAAATTGAAAAATAATCTATTTAAAGCTATAGAAAGGCTTGATAGTCTTTCATAATTCAGCCTAATTTTAGATTGGCATCTCCTCTACATACTTAAGCATTGGCTCTTTCTGTAATACATTGCCTTTTGGCTGCTATTGCACTTCTCAGCCCAATCCACATTTTAAAGTTGATGCTCAACCCATATCTGGACTTTTATATGGCTCATTTATAAGACCAAAGAGAAGCACAAGACATTGTATCTCAACCAGGAAGATTGCAGCCCTCTCTGCTCCCAGGATTCAAGCAGCTGGGTGGCCTTGGGTGGGAGAGGCATTCCATGCAGTAGAAAAACTCTCTTATTGGAGAAGACATCACCTGAAAGTGTGCACTTCCATGGTCATTAAAAATTGTATGTGGCGTTTTCAGAACACTTGCAGTAAAAGCAGTGTCATACTTGAATTTTAAATGAGGAAAGAAATTCCCCTTCTTCCCTAAACTCCCCAGTAAGCTCTCATCTGAGTAAGATATGCTTTCTTTTTTTTTGTCTTGAACAAGTAAGGATATTATTTATTTGATCCTAGCAGAAACTTTATTCAGAAAGAGCTGAACTAATCCCAGTCTAAAGTTCAAGTTACTAAAACATTTTGGAAACACATGAAATCAAAGATATTACATTATATATGAGATTCTCATTATTGTTGCCATAGTACTGACTGTTAGAAACATAGTTGCTCAATATTGAAACTCCTTTTCTCTTTCAATGGCACAGTTCAATATAACCAAACACAAAGAAATGGAACAAAAGACTAAATCAAAATTAATTAAAAGAGCCAAAAAGTGATGATAATAACATATAGCTTTGTTCCCAGCTTAGGTCAAAGTGGACCGTAATTTCAAGCATTTTCATAAAATAGTGTAATTTCATTTTATGAAGGATTTTCAGTTTCCTAACCCTCTCAGCCTAAGCGTGTATCTAAACAGACACATACAAGATAACATCTGAAGTCTGAAGACAGAAGATTTAGGCATTGCCAAAGTTCAAATCTGATCGGAAACTAATGGAACGGTCTGTGAGAAGAAAAAGATTAAAGAAATTTTACAGAGGAAGAACAATTAAAGTAATTTAAAAGCTATGGCTTGTAATGATTTTCTTAAATTTCTATATTTTAATTCAGAAAAATATCATGTAATGGAGTTCTCGTTTGTTCCTGTTGTACTGCTTATCTTCACCTTTCATATTTATGCATCCTTAGATTGCATATAAACATCAAATTCAGTCATTGTAATGGACAGAGAAAGCGAAGCATTTGGTTGTAACAGAGCAACAAAGTCAATCTGTAATTTTCTACAGCCATTTTATCAAATCAAGAAATGAAACAACTGTAAGTTTGGTAGCATGTAATAGGATAACAGTTATATCTGATTTCCAGAATAAGATTCTTCCATCCAGTAACAATCACGCATGCATCTTAACCTGGCTTCTATTTTCTTCTCAGAACTGGCAGGAGCACAAAGGAGTATTGACAAGACAGTCCTGCCAATACTTGTTCCCAAATCACCTACCCTGGGGGACATCATCTGCAGTTATCATTGCATTATTGTCTCATTACAAAATATGATTTAACACAACACCGTGTAACATGAGAATGTTTTCAAATCCTTATGCTACCCTTTTGCATTTCTTATTGAATTTGTCCTGCATTTGCCATATCAATAGACCTTTGTTATTTAATGTTAAAATATTTTAGGTGAACACAGATATATTTTCCTATTGATTTCCACATCCCACGTGAAAACCAGATTAAATTTACAAGACTGTACCAAATGTTAACACTTCATGCAGCAGTATATGCCCAAGAGCATGCTTCCAAAGCAGGTAGACAGCAAAGACACTCTGCCAGAGACATAATAGCAAAAAAATATCAAAACTTTTTCATCACGATTTGCAGTGACTTTTCTCTTTCCTTGAAAGGTGCTTTGCCACAGAAGAGACAGGTTTTGATATTCATATACATAACAGCATCATTGTATAATATTTTCCTTGATAGAAAACACAAGCCTATCTTAGCACCAGAAAACACAGACAGGGAATCTGACATGCTTGGTTAGAATCACGTGCAAGTGGGGAAAGCACTGAAGACCAGATGTTCATAAAGGCCTACCTAGCAGAATAGCAAACGCATTCATAGAATGTGTGCACTCCTCTTCTATACAAAAGGTGATCAAGCCATCAAATATCAAAGGAATGAAAGAGCACTGTACAAATTTACCAAATACAAATTCTAAGAGCACTAGTGAAGGAGGCAAACAGGGAGCAGAAAGTCATTTACACCACCTGGCAAAGATGCAGGCTTAGGTCATTATCAGGAAAAATGTTGGTAAAAGTATGAAGAAATAAAATAATATTAGTAGTTGGATGCTTGTTATAAGGCACTTCCCTAAGTGAACAATACAAGTGATCTATAGAACCCAGAAACAGTGAATTTTCAAAGAAATCACAAAAAGGTCATATCAAATTATTGCCATTAAGACCTATTACCATTTTAAAATGCTTGATGATTTTATGTGTAGAAGGGTGAGAAATAAGTTTTTCAAATTGTAGTGGTGAAAATACAGTGACAACAGATACGTTTCTGCTATTGTGTTGGAAAACATCCTGTGCAAGGCACTACTGAAGGGACAATTACTGTTCCTCCAGGCATCTGACCATGACATATCTACCAGCCAGCCTTTCTTTCAAGCGCAAGAGAAAATTCTGTTTGTATTCGGATCTGAAAGATCTGAGAAGAACCCAAATCACTTTGTAGGTGAGTTAGCTTCTGCTTAAGCCATTTGGTTAATAATTCCAGCCCTTCTCCACTCACCTGGCAATTAAAGGAAAAGAAATTTCTGCTGCAGTTCTGTTTGGCCAGGTATTGACACAGCACTGATGCTGAAATTCTAACAGCAGAGACACTCTGATTGGATAACTTAATCAAATGCTTAAAAGCACTTTTAAAGCTGCCAATAAAGCAAGATGTAAGAATAGAATAGACCAGTCTATCCCAACTAATCACAAAATTTTAATTTTTGTTACTGTGGAATTGAAATGAAGGAAGAAAATAGACTTCACAGCTACAACAGTAATTGTGCACAGCAGTCATAAAACAGATTATAAGGTTATGGATAATTTGAGAATAATGTGAAATTACTTCAGAAGTTATGCTAGGCTTGTTTTTTCTGTTTTAGATCAGGCTATTTCAAGAAGCTTCATACCGGATCCTGAGAACAGAGATACGCATGTTATTAATATAAAATACATTCTCTACTCAATAGAATAAAGGGCAGCATTGATATTGAGTATTTTTTCCTTTTATCTAAATTGCACAAAATACCTAAAAATTTGTTTAATGTTTAAACAAAAGGCTAATAAAAAGATAAATCTTACAAACATTGATGTGATTGGTATGAACATCTGCTGGGTTCTATGTAGATGTTTAGTTTTACTGACACTTCCCACTATAGTTACTCAAAAACCGACACGTTAATTATTTAGGTTAAGATTATCACCATTTTGCATACATATATTTTCTTCATTTTATGTTTATTTACATAGATTACAAAGTGGAAGTGATAACCCTGGCTTCCAGTGAATGTACTGAGCATATCATTTAGTGCCAAGATTTTCAAATGTTGGAAGGGTCATCATAGGAATTTATTAATTTTGAAATTACCTTTTAAACTCAAATTAATTACAGTTAAAAGTATATCAGCCTGCTAAAAGTGTTTATAAAAGGAGTTCCTCCTCTCTGGCTTTGTGACAGGTATAGATTAGATGCCCCGGACAGCTCCCACAGCTCTCAATTCTGATTCGTTTCAATAGCATCAGAAGAACTCTTCTTGTTGGGATTTAATCTGGCAGGCAGCTAAAACGATCACACAGCCATTGACTCCCCCTTCCCCTCATCCTGTGGGATGGGGAGGAGAGTAAGTAACACCACCAACAATAATAGAATATACAAGACAAGTGTCACTCAACACAATTGCTCACCACACATTGACAAATATGAAGCTCGTTCCTGAGCTGCAGCACCCCCTGGCCCACTATCCCCAGTTATATCATGAGAATGGTGTCATTCAGTATGGGATATCCCTTTGGCCAGTTGGGGTCAGCTGTCCTGGCTGTGTCCCCTTCCAGCCTTGTGCATCCCCACCTCCTCATTGACAGGCAGTATGAGCATCTGAAAAGTCTTTCACTGCTTAACAACAGCTAAAAGATCTAGCAGCATTGCTCTCATCCTAAATCCAAAACACAGCACTGACCAGGAAGAAAATTAGTTCTATCCCAGCCAAAGCCAGGACAATGGGAAATACACTCTTGGAAAACATTATTCCTTTGTCCTCCATTTGGACCCCTCAAGCCTTTCAATTTCAGCACAAAATAATTCAAACTGAACAGAACAACTTCTGAGAACCAAACATGTAACACAAATCAAACCAAACCTGCTATTACGTTTCTTTTTTCTTTCCAACCATTAACCTTCCCTCTTTCCAATTAAGCCTAAAGCATCATCCTTGGTGAAAGAAAAATGTTTGATCCTGCCAGCTTCACTATTCCAATTCAGTTGAAGACCAGTGGCTTTTCATTTTTTTCCCCCATGAACATACATTTCAGTGATCAGCAAAATTAGCAACCACAAGACGGTATCCAGAGGCACAATGTTCCATACAGCTCAGAAAATACACTTCATCCCACACTCATGTTGCAATCACTTGCCTGTACCATCATGTAGAACAAATTTGATTTCCATAGATGAACAAAGTAAAGAAAGGCTGATATCATCAGCATATAATTTCCACATGTCAACAGAAACAGAATTGTAACTCACAACTTTCAATGGGAAGCCAGTGTACTAACCATTTAAGAAGCTGAGTGAATACCTGAAAAGTAGATTTCCCTTAGAAAATATAGGGGAGGGGGAAGATAAAAAAAAAAGAAGAAATATCTATTATTTTTCTTCACAGGTTTCCTACATGCCAGGTAAGTACCTTAACTACTCCCTGTGAGATAGCTACGTTTTTTTCCTCTCTGTGGATTTTATTATGTTGTTAGACATTTAGGAGTTAAGTGATGCAATAAATCTTCATGCCAGTGGTCTGCTTCACTGGTTGCAAAATCATTCAAAAAATCTACCCAGAAATGAAATAAATTCAGCAATGAATAAATGAAATGTACTACATTTTTGATCCATTTTATCAGTACCCTATATAATATATTTTTAATTGCAAGGTATTTAAAATTGGTTTGCATTTACACTCTGTTATCAAATCTAACTGGATAATTATGTATATATATTCCTTTGCAGATAAAGAAACTGAGGCAAATGGTTTACCTATCCAAGATACACATAAGAACTTGAATTATTAACATGACTCTTACATAGCAACATGTCAGGCCTACAGATTTTCACCTCACAAATTGTACTCTTGAATAAGAAATGTATTTGAGACACTATATGACTTACCTCTTTAGCAACAAATATAACATGCCCTTTCTGCATCATGCATGAAGTACACCTGTCATTTTATTCAAATTAGCACATCATCATTCAAATTGGATTAATCCATCTGTCACTAAAATTTAGAGGTATATTACCAATATCATGTATATGGAGTTATGTATGCAAATTCATGCACATCAGAATGATTCAATACCCGTAAGAATATTAAAATATTAAGAATTATAGTCAATGTGGCAGTCTTATGTACCTAATGTTCCACAGACTTCCCAGACTTTTTGCTCAAAGCTTGAGAAGTAGGAAAGATGATGCATTTCACAGAGCAGCCAAACAAATGGGGGGGAAAAAAAAGAAAAAAAACCCCAAAAAACCACAAAAAGGTTTTTTCCAGCATGAACTGTAACTGCCATTCCCACATCCAAAACTTGCTAAATCAGGTAATTAATACGAAGGATAATAATATGTATTATAGCAGGTACAAAAACATCTGTTTTAAGAGACCAAGCTCTAACAGTAGATGGGTTTGTTCAAACACTTAAAACTTATATTTGGCAACCGCCAAAGCACAGGAAGAACCACCCTAAACTTTTAAATATAAAAAGTATGTACTCATAGTTATTTTTACACCTTTACATATCAGAACATGCATAAATATATTTTAATCATTCGACTTCTCATTCCGTTCTGAAAAAACAGCAAACATTTTTTGCAGGTACTGCACAGAGACCACATCTTTTTAACAGCTGTGTGCTTTATTTAAGCCCAGGAGGCAGAAGAAAGCAGGTAAAAAAACCACACTCCACATTTACAGCATACGTTCAAAGATGTCTGTCTTCTACTCAGAGAAACGTATCTCTCCGTAATGGTTTTGTTATACAGATGGAGAACTTTGGCGTGAATAAATGGAGGGATGCACTAGGGGAATGTGACATTTTCCAAACACATAGAAATAGCTACACAGGAAAGATGAGCTGCTTTCCCCCCCCCCCCCCCCGTAAGGGAGAAGTAAATATATGAGATCATTGATAAATTTTGGCCCTGACTTCTTTCTAGCAGAAAGTAATAGAATTAAGCCAGGCTTATAACAGGTGACCTAAACTAAGTAGTAATGTCCAAAGCATGCTTTGCTTTTTCTGTTTTAGATGGTATTATCTGGTTGCCTCTGACAACCAGATACACATCCTGGCTGCCAAAACACATGCATCTAGCATCATTTCAGATGCTGTAGATGAGATCTTCTGCCTCCTGCTCCCTCCCCAGAGGAAATCAGCATCGCCTGTGTCCTGTGTTGTATTTGCCAGCCCTCTGCAGGTAACCTGGGCACCGAAACCATCTAACAAGGTACTAGCCCTGAGGTTTAAGCAAGTGACTCCTACCCTGGATGGGTGACTTGTGGAAAAAAGCCCATGCTGCCAGGAGCGACTCCTTGTATCTAACTGCCAAACGGGAAACCACAGCTGGCAGAGCTGATGGACCAGCCTGACCCCAGTCTTGAGGTGATCGAGGAAGTGCAGCTCAGTGGAAAGGCTACTACTTCTCCCACTCTGTTCCACAATAGCTTATTTTGTAATTGGTCACATGAAATAATACATTTTGTTTAAAGTTTTGTTTTTAAAGGACTAAATAAGATTTTTTTCACTTAAAATTACTGTAAAGAAGAGCCTAGGAAATTTGCTTAAATTGCATAGCCAAAGATGTCTGACTTAGTGTCCAAGAAATAACTCTCTGCCAGCTCTAATCCTCATTTGAATTAATATTGGCATAAATATCTCCACATTTTTGTGGGGTTATTCAGCGTTTTCAAATTAGTTTGTTTCAAATTTCAGTAAAATATGAGTTGGTGAGTAAATGCAGGGCTAGTTGTTTCATATTCAATGTCTTAGTCACCAACTGCTGAGGTTTTGAGTTTTAAACTTTAGCACATCAGTATGACATGGCTTCTGGTTCCCTGCTGAAGTATATTCCCTGCTTCTCAGAAAATCATTAGATGCCATTGTAGCTCACTCTATTATTGCCGGATTTTGCTGTCAACTGGGTAGAAAAAAAGAAATGAAAAAGCTCAAAGACACCTTTTTTTTCCCTCTAATTTCCATCAGTTTATCCCTGGTACCAAATACTTCTGAATGAATCAGATGTCTGCAGAGCAGGTACATTTTCCAAATTTAGGGCCAAGTTTTAATACTTGTAATGAAATGCATAACTGCTGCTCTGTTGCAATAAACACTTAATGGACAGTTACTTTCTAAGGATCCTGTTGTTAGGGATGATTACAATGTAGGGATTAAAATATAAATTGCATGGACTGGCAGACTAGACTCAGTTTTTGAAAATGCTTTAATAGTCCCTCAGCAGGTCCATGTCTTACAATGAAGGACAAATTCAGATGAAAAACAGGCATGAGAGAGACAGTAGCATGGCCTTCTATATATATACACACCAGCTATCTAGTGTGTTGCCCATTATGCCACACACTGCAAAAATCAAATCAAGCCACAGTGTTGACCCCAAGCCCCAGCAGGTTTGTGGCACAGCCTTCAAGTCCTGTAATGCTGATTCATTGTGAAAGTGCTCCATTTTCTGCCTGGATGGACCCTTAGACAGAAAGTGAGGGATGCGATCCCATTGGCCTACCTTAAGCTAGACTGTATTTTACTCTAAAAGTAATCCCAGTGAAATCAGGGCAATATGCATGAGATCAAGAGCATCAGCAATGATAGATGGAAACTTGAGAAGAAGAGAAGGCATCAGCACTACGGCAGAGATGTCCACATCATGCTAGTCCAAATGGCAGAATCTAGTCCACCATACAGGTCTTTTGTAAAGATTTGAAAGTTGCTAGTACTTTATTATTAAGTCATGAAAAGGTTTTACTATCTCTCCTAGATGTATAGTTAACTTATGAAACAAAAATACCCAACAAAAAATAAAAAGAAACTTTAGGGATATGCAGGAAAAAATTTTCAAGACAACAGTTAAAAGCAAGGCCTCAGTTCTTACTTACACCAAGACTAGAATTGAAATTAAATAGTTTAAACTTGTAAAAGTATTTCTGAGTACACAAATAAAAATGTCTGATGCATGGATTTTTTGCAGCACTGAGAATTATGGTTTTGGCATGTAAGAAAGGCAAAGAAGATAATTTTGGAAAAGGGATGAAAGGTAGCCATGCACATCAAAGTCTGTATGACCTGTGATTAAAAGAAGCTTTAAACCTAGCAGACAAATGTGACTGGTTAGTGTAATCACAGATCAAACTTTTCTTACACCTGTACTTTTATAAAGACTTTCCGCAGTGCAGCAATGTCATCTTAAACCCCATGTTTCATGTCCTGAGCTCTCTGCAGTAAAGCCCTAAGAAGAGCTTTAATGATGAGCAGGCATTCAAAAGAAAGAATAAAATACATATTTTACAGCCTCCATAAAGTCATTGTGCTACAGTTTTTCTCACTACAAACTGGAAAATTTAAGTATCAAACAAAATATACCAAAAGTCAGATGAAAGGTGCCTGCTCAGACTGGTAGCCGAAGAGCACATCAACATTAGAAGTTCTTTAAAAAGGAAGAAATTGGTATTTATACTACATGATAAATCACGTACTCTGTCGCAAATATAAACACTTTCCTGCTTATCTGCCACCTCCTCTCTCCTGACACACTGTGTTTTTCCAGACAATTCGGTTCCATGAAACAAGGAATCACCTGCATTATACATGTGGATGCAAGGACTTCCTTCTATTTCTCCAAACATCCATACAGAGGATCCAGCCCACAGTCTGTATAGCACACACCTAACTATGAAGCTACAGACTTCAATCTGAAGGCTGACGGATTGGGACTATTCTTCTATTTCTATACCACAAGACCATAGCAACTTCTCCCCACAATGTGGGGTTACTCTGTTATTTTGTAATGTTGTTTTTAATGGCCCTCTGTGAATACTCATTGGAAGAGCATTTTAAAAAAAATAAACCAAACAAAACAACAACAAAACCCCCAAAAACCCCACATCAGCTACACACTTTTTAATCCAACACAGGGAGTTAACATTGGTTTTTTAATTCTACATTTTTCTATGCACAACTGATCATCTGGATCTTATAACTAATTTTGTAGCATCAGTGTGAAATAGAGGCAATGGCTAATGATGTCATTAGGTAATTGAATCTCTCTGGAGAAAATGGTCATTGCAGTCTGCAAAGAATACAGCCTAAATAGGGCCGTAAGCAGTATAAGAAATTTGAAGGGTCCTTTTATTCTCTGTCGTGCATGAAATTTATCTGGCTCTAAAAACAGACTCTAAACTGGGAAGAAACAGAATGCATACCTAAAGAATTGGAGAAGACCAGTTACAAACAGATGTGCTGCTCACATAGGCTGACAGAGCCCCCTTGAAGTCAAGAGAATTTAGCTGTTACATGATATGTCCCCAATATTTAGCCAAATGATTCTCTCAGCACACTGTCAGAGGAACTGGGCACAAGACTATCCTCTGCAGTGCCTGTGGTTTGATCCCCTTCTGGCTCATCAGCCTGCCAAAACTTCAGATAAGAGATTTTGGAGACCTCAGAAGTATTTTCTCCTCCTTTGTACAACAGCAAATGCCTGCTATTTGCAGCCAGAATTCACTCATTTCCATTTCATGCTACACCATTATTCATAAATCACTTTCCACAAACAGCATATGGTATGGTGTATGGACAGTGTTTTTCTATTATGTCTTTAAATCTCATTATAACAGTGACTGGTGATAAAAATTATAGAAGTGAGAGAAGTGAGCTCTGTTTGTGATTGTCTTGGTACTTTAAGACAAAAATTAATAATATAATTCTAAAGAACCTGATAAAGTTATTTTACCAAGGGCAGTAAAAGTCTCAAAGTTCCTCTCCTTTTATGCCCTTGGGTAAATTCAGTACTTTGAAATTACATGTTTGAATATTATCTTTTTAATAATTTCCTTTCAATGTGTGGTATCATTATCTTTAGCAAGTAGCCCTACTAGAGTTTTCCTTCTTTTTCCTTCTGCTTATAACATTACTTCTTTTTTCCCAATAAATTTTCTCCCTCTTTCAACTGCATTTTCATCCAATGGAAATGTTAAAAATCAAGTTTAGATTTGAGGCCCTTGACAGCAGGAAAAAATATCCATCATTGAAACCCTGGCAATGGCAGAAGATAGTAACACTTGATTCATCTGTTCTTATTCTCCCCAAATTCTATAAGTTAGGCTGAAGCATGACATGAATTAAAGTGGAACAATTAAATCCTCCTATTTAAATCCCCAAAGAACAGGCACTAGCTCTATTGCAGTAACATCTGCAGATTGATAGTACAATAATATTTCCTACCAAACCCCTCCCATCTCTTAGTATTACAAGGAACAGTGGTTTGCCAGCTCACTAGACCTAGACCTGTAATGCCATTTCACTGCTGGCTGATGTTCAGTCATTTAGCATAGGGAGTTGAACAGACCTACTGCAAGTCTCAAACCTGCCGTATATCTTGTATCTCTTCAGCTGTGCAATTTCATCCATCAGCTCAAATTTAAAACCTGCAGACTGTTTTCAGTACAATAGTCAAGGAGCTAGAGACAAAGCACAGAAAGCTTTATCTAATAGTGCTACTATTTTACAAGATCTAGTAGGGCTAAAGCTCTGCTTAGAAGAGGTCTGTCAATTTTCACAACACGTTGTTTAGAGATGGTGGAAGAACAACAACATAACTGGCAATAGTACTACAAAGTGGTGCTCACCACCTCTGCTTAGCTGCACTTCAGAGCACCTGCAGAAGCTGGGAGGAGCAGCACTCCAACTGACCCATGATCCCCTCCGTGCACACTTAGCATGGTTTTGAAAACATAGGGTATTTACTAAATCACCAGTGTTTAGAATCCTACCAATCTGGCTACACCTTATGCAAACGCTGTGTACTTACAGTATTGTATGTCAAGAGGAGGTTAATCTCCACCGAGAAACACGTAATTAGTGGTGTGCAGGCATACACAGCTACAGAATACGTCATCCGAGCACTAAATTACCTTGCATACTGAATAGGGAGACTAATTGTTCCTGTACACCTGTTACATATTGCAAGAAGTTTTAATTCCATGCTAGGGAAAAAGATAAAATGGAAAAAATGAAGTCACAGCAGTTCTACTGAAAATATTCAATGGAAAAAAAAATATTCAAAAAAATTGATTGCAGTGCTTCAGGTGCAGTCAAATTAGCTCTAACAGAAAACAACACTCAAAAAATCATCTCAGGATATTTTTGGTGCCTTTCTTACTCTGTAACAGATAAATAAAATTTAAAAAGTTTATCAGAATGGAGCAAAGAGGAGGGAGTGGGGAAGAGGAGTCCTTCAAAAAGACTGCTCCGTGGCTCTTTAGCACTAGGATGTATCCCCTACATATCCTCTTGCAGCCACAGGTGCTGAAGGCCCATCCTTCAACTCCCTTTTGTACACTACAGGAGAGAGGATGTATCTTAATCTCCATTAGAAATTCTCATCTCTCTCCTTCTGCAAATGACAAGGGGTGCTTTCATGGAAACCCCCAGCAACTGCAACAGTAAAGACAGGAGATGTGAGACAGCAGGCAGGACCTAGGCAGATGAAAATTTGGTGCTAGGAACATAACAAGATCTATTACTTACTGGCAACTTTCCCCTTGCAGCTAATGTTTATTTTTAGTTTGCATTGAGACTGAGAAAAAAGGACATTTGATATCTTGAATACTAAATATCACCAAGAGGCAGAAAGATGCATACTGGCTAAAAATTAGTTACTAGGCTACTTAACTGATAGGTATTGATTGCTCTTGGCCTGCATACTTATGGCAGGTACAAAAAAAAAAGTCCTCCTTGTCCTCCACCCCCACTTCTTTCTCTTATTTCTCACAGGTTTTTCCTTTATCTATCCATACTTCTTTTTTTCATGGTCGTTTCTAAGTGAGGTAAACTAAGTAATGTTTGAGTTTGTGAAATTTACTTGGAAATCAGGCAAGAAAATTCTGACCCAGTTTAGTCACTGCTGTTGAACTATTAGCTCAGAGTAGACAAGCACAAGAGCAAAGGATATTTACTTAAAATGAAGTAATCCCGTTACAGTTTTCTCCTGGTAACAAAGGCTGTGTACAGCTGGGTAGGCCAATAACCATTTAGTGGAAAATATAAACATAAAAATGAGCATTCTATTAATTTCTGAGAAACAGTATCCAACGAGCTGCCACTGAGAATACTTTTCCACCAAGAAATACCCACCTCCTTTCTGACATGAAGATCACATTCCCTTTGCTTACAGTTGAAGCCAGCTTTTATTCCAGCAACGTCATGCATCTAGCTCCAGTATAGGACTGCTCTCCCTGAGGAAAGTGCTCATGCAGTTAATGTGCATTTTCCCTCATCACCATGTCCCAGGTGCCCTGCATGGAGATGCAAGCCCCTTTGCCAGTCTGGGTCAGGAAAGTAAAGCCACTCAGGTCAGAATCTTAGCATTAGGGAACTTGACACATGGCGTTTCTATGAATAATTTGGTTCTCAGCACTTTGAAGGATGCCCAAAATTTTAACAGTGAACTAACATGCAAATGCCGGTAAGCAGATTGGTGAACCAGGAGTGCGGCCTTGGCTCAGTCCCAAATGGTGGTGGGCAGGGGGTTTAGGGCTCCTCAGCTCCCAAAACCACCTGGGCCTTACTGATACCAAACTCAGACTTCTGTGCAGGCACTGCATACAGCCCCCTCCATCAGGCTGCTGTTCTCTGTCAGAGAAAAGACAATGAAACCACAGGTTAATAACTTGGGGTTCATTTAATGTTTCTATAGTAGCCTCAATATATGAGAAAAACCTCTTGAAATAGTTCCCTCCCTGCTCTGTGAGCACTCAGGGTGACAGCCCAGAAGGATTACGCTCAATTACTTTAGGTCTTTGTTATACAGCAAATGGAAAGGATGGAAATTAAAGCTGCACTCCAATTAGATATAAAAGTAATTCAGCTTTATTAAATTATTGTAGACCACACAGTTCTTGTGAAGCTACTTCTGACGAGTGTGTCTTACTAAATCTCTTAAAATATATTGACTTTGCCAGCTTTAGCCCACATGGCAGCTCTTCCATTCAGTAACCAAACTGTTTCATGTAAGGATTAACCCAGTGATCCCACACTTGAAAGGGAATGCTGCAGGACTTCATTCATATTCTAGTATCCGCACTCTGTTGGGAAAGGCTAATTAGTCCACAGTAATGGCAAAGTGATGAAACCTGAAACCTGAAGGAAATGCTGAAAGATAGCTCTGCTAAGGTGCTTCAGCCAAAGTAGTGCATTTGCTATATGGGCTATAAATAAGTGTTTGTTACCCTATAGGATCAACAAAATTATGGGAAATAGATTACTAAATCATTAGCTGAACATTATATTCAGAAGCAGTTGCTAAATGTGCAGCTTTTGGCATGTTGTTTGCAATATAATGTTGATCTTTGTGTCAGACGCAACAGTCTGCAAGAGCTATCAAGGATCTTTTATGGTAAATGAAAGTGAGGAAGAAATTTTTCTTTATCCTTGAAAGTCAAACAAGTCTTTTAAAAAAACCCCTAAACTGCAAGAGCCATTTAATATAGTTCTAATGCAAACTTCTATTTTTGATTTACAACTTTACAAAGAAGTATGCAAGTTCTGACTGAACACAATTGTAAATTTGCTCTTTGAACTCATGTACTGGTCAATAACTGTTGGAAATATTCTTTAAATACCGTTTGTGAAATTCAATTTAAAATATTTGCATACATGTTTAAAATCACAGATTTGGGCCACAAACTTGGAGAGAATTACCAAGGTAACTAATTTTGCACAAATGAGTAATTGAGCAAATGAAAATTTCCATCTGAAAAGTTAATTATTCTTAGTCTGGGGACCTAAAGCAACACCAAATGTCTAGCTTGTTAATCTTAATACTCTAGAAAATTGATTCGGACTGCTTTTATTTGCCTTTTTTTTTTGGTCCTTGATAGCAATTTAAAGACTTAAATAATCTTTGCTAATATTATGTCAGGGCTTTAACAGGACTCTCAGTGTTGGAATAAGAGCTTTTAGTTTTCTACCCTGCCAACCAAAATATATTGCAGTTCAGGTTTTCCACATTCCCCCTTGCTAGCATTAAGCAGAGAATTAGACCCCAAAGTCATATGCAGACTGTCTGCTTTAGACAACCAGTTTATGTGCAGGATAATTGTCAGGGAGCCCAATTTCCCAAAATATTATGGGAAAGAGAGGTTTCTCCAGAATACAGTTTGGAGTTTCAAGAGATATTTTGAGCAAGACAGTGAGAGAATCCCTGGGTGGGAAATACTCAAGTAACATGGGCACTCACTAGCACAGGTCTTATTAAACTGCCTTTCTCCAAGTCAGACTCCAAACTGCTCACAGTAGCAACAAATTTTAGGAGGCTACAGCCCATGCTCAGGCATTCAAAGGGCATCTGTCATGAAGAGAGTCTCCAATCTGAGCTGTGGACAGGCAGGAAAATACCTTCAGATGTTTTCCTACATTGAAAAAGACCATTTACAGTGTTATTCTGCAGCAGCCAGACACACATTTGAGTATAATTCACCAGAATTAAGCAATACTGTGTTTCTCTAAAATTATCCACAGGAGAACCAGGACAAACATGTTTACACCCCTGACTTCTTGTCAAGAGCTGCTGCAAATAACTATGTCAGAACCTGTGCCACAAAGCCAACTTGCAGGAGGCACCTTGGTAGAAAACTGGGTTTTAAAATTCCTGTTAAATTACATCTAACTTTCTGATAAGTGATAAATATTTGTCAGAGAAACAGGCTACCTAACACTCACCTCACCTCTCTTCCCTCTCTCGCATTTGCTCCCCTTAAAACTCAGGAGAGTTTTAAGTTCTTCAAGTTCAGTCTGAAAATGAAATTCTCCGTAAAACTCAGAAGATGAGAATGAATGTCACTGAAACCAGAGAGATGTTTGCCAAATCAGTGATTTTCACAGAGCTCTGAACAAGCGCATGCAGCTTGTCCAGTGGCACATACTGTTGTCTTTACTTGAGCAGAAATCATCTGTCTGAAATAACAGTACAAACCAGACGAAACAGCTTTCTGTGAATAATTTCAATTTAAACATTGTTCCTTTCACCAGGTCAGACTGCAGAGTTTTTTCCAATTCATTCTTGCATTTGAAAAACTAGTACAAATGATTAGAGACAGTAGTTAAGTTATTGGGCTGGAAGAACAGCATAGGGCCCCAACATACAAAGGGATGATGAGGTGAGAAGCAGCAATGTGAAATGGGAATTGGTATTCCAAGAGCCAAAGTAAGCAGCACTTGGGAAATGACACTGTGTACTTGCTATAAGCCTGATAAGATTTGACTTTACACCGGAAAATAATTAAGATTATTGCATTCTTCTGGTTGATTAAAGAGAGACTGTGAGCTTTAAAAAAGGACTCATCAAAATACTGTCCTCTGCAGAATGCCTCAGATCATAACTGGCCAAGTTCATAAAATTAGGGAATAATAAATAAATAAATGCTTCAATAAATAGATAATTGCCTCATTCCTGTTCTGAGACAGTGCATGCAGATCTCAGTACACTGTCTTTAAAACAACATTTAAATGAACCCCTGAAAAGAAACAAATACTATTTATCTCTTCTCCAAAGAAGGAAATTGAAGTAATGAGATTAAAATCATCTTCCAAAGCTACAGTTCAAGCCATTTGCAAATAGGATTAGATCTCAAGATCCTAGACCAGTCTCCTGCCCACTAGAATATATGAATTCTTTATTAAGCTTTGGGGAATACTGTTTTTAAATTTATTTTTTTTTTAAATCACTTCACTTTGACTAAATCTGCGTATTAGAATGTAAATGTAGTAGTAAGAACAATCTATACAGTTCACTGATTAGGAGAGGATTATATGTTGATAAAAAAATCTGATTAGATGGCTGCATGCACTATGGACTGAAGAAATGTTTCATGAAAATGAGGGTGCAGGGACAGGTGCACAGATAAATCTGCATAGCATCAAAGGCAATATTTGGTTTCACTGGCATAGGCTGTGATTCTGTAGGTAACCTTAAACCAGCAACAAAGTTGTTTTTTCCTTTCCAGTTGTTCTTGATTTGTAGATCTGATTCTCTATAATCCAAAAATTAATATTAGTTACAGGAAAAAAATGAGAGGAAGGGAGAGATGCTTATCACGGTGTTCTGAGACTTAATTAATATTTGCAAAGCTCTCTGAGCTTCTCTGATGAAAGCAGCCATAGAGGGCAAACTGGTTTTATTATTATTATTATTAATTAGTTTTCCATTGAATTCATTGTGTCAATATATGAATCATTGAACCCACATGCTTCATCAATTGTTGTACTGTGCTCTTTACAAGTGCTCTTTACAAGCGGCATTGTGGTGATCGAGAATACAGGAGGAAATAAAACAGAGGATAAATAAGTCTACTTACAAGTTATAGACACAAGTTTGAAACCAACATTTTATCCACTGATCTGGAAAACCTTGTTGCCATAGTAATGATTACATCCTATTGTACAGAGATACTGATGTAACTGTCCCTATAAACACTGAGCTTCTGTATGCATGACAATAGCCTACAGGGGGAAAAAAAAAAATCTTTCTTTTAGAGGTTTACTTATGTTTTTACACTCTAGCCTCACCGTGAAACACTCCCATGGTCAAGCATGATGAGAGTCTGCTTGTTGGGTGGTCCAGCAGCACAAATTCAAGCTGTGGTCAGATGAACGCCAGACGCAGCATTGCAGGCAGCGTGTCCCAGCAGCCCTTCACACCCCTCAGCCCATCTACGGTACAAACACAAACGGCTTATTGTCCTTGTCTGAAAAGTGGGTATCTGCTTACCTTCGTACAGGGATCTATGGAAGAAATACTAATTTTGACTACTAATCACCATCTAAACCCACATGAATATAATGCATTTGTGAGAAAAAGATCCATAGCTAGAATTCTTCTGCAATTCAGTTTACTTAGACTTCATTTCAATGTTAGGGTTACTTGTTTGGGTGCCTACATACCTCATTTTTAACACTTCTCCTTTTTTCTTTAAAGGCAGAAACATTTATTAAAGATACTAATTTAAAATTTTTTTCAGCCATTATTTCTCTCTTCCATTTAAAACAGAAAACGACCTCACCACATCTAAGCTCATTTTGAAATCTATGGGAAATAAATATTTTTAGCTCACTGATATTTTATGCATTTGCTTTAACTTCAGATAGGAAATCTGAAATTACTGTCATTCTTCATCATTGTAGAGGAACATCCATTACTGTTTTCTAATGCTGCAGAAGTTAAAGTGCTAATTGTCAGCTCATGTAAATCAACATAGCTGCAGCGAAAGTTCATCCTCTTACCAGCTAAGAATCAGGTTTGCAGATTTTTCACCTGTGTGTGATTCACAAGGAAGAGACAGCTTCTACCTACTGCACACAAGGGATATTCAAAAGCTGAACTCCCTGTTACAAAAACTGTGTTTATACATTTTAGGAAATGTGCATTGATTTATTCCCTCAGTCAAGGATACCAAAGAGCATAGACTCCAAAGAAGAAAGCTGTGCTCTTTCAAGGGTCACCACAGCAGTCTCTCTTCTGCCAATCACTCACTTCTATCAGTCACTACTCCTGCAGTCATTTCTTTATACAAAACAGTTATCCTGTTAGACACTAAGCTTTCCTCCATTGCACAGATTTGTTTATAGCTCACACTTCCCCCATTTATGCCAGAAACAAGCTGCATTGTTTCCCTCTTTGTAAGGACGTCATTTAGTTTTTACTCAGCCTTTACCAAGGTTATACTCCCATTAAGAATAAGTATGTTTTGCCACCAACAGATTTGACCGCTGGAACATATTCATTTTTTAATTTGATACTCTTTTAAAAAAAGGAAGGGAGAGCTAAAATCATTATTATGAAAATTAGACTAGCAGTTGGAAGGAAAAGACAAGCTCTTTCACAGCAAACAAAGAGATTTGTAATAACACATCCCAATAGTTAGCCAAGTGCTTTGATTTTTTTTTAGGCAGTCATTTTCTTTTATTTATAAATTTTGGATTGTAATGAAAGATGGCAATTGAATAGGTTACGCTTTTAAAAAGAGCTGACAAGAGGAATGGCAGTGATAGTAGTGGAAGCTACTATATGAAATGCATAAACACTGGGGAGAATATATAGCAACTTTCATGCTCTGGAATTTTGTATAAAACTAGGAAACCAAGGGAATAGCTGTCATTGAAGACTGGAGAGAGCATGGTGATCTCCAAGCTAGTCTGTCTGCAGAGCTCCTGTCATTGAAGACTGGAGAGAGCATGGTGATCTCCAAGCTAGTCTGTCTGCAGAGCTCAAGTACAGAGTCCTATAGGGGTGCTAGCTGATGTCCCTCCAGTTAACTGCTTTCCTTAACAAAACACTGCACTCAGCTTATGGTCACGTCTTTCAGTGGGCCAGTTAGCTTAGACACAGTGATGTGCTGAGCCACAGCTCACACATTTCCAAGATTACTTTGCCAGTCTTACCTCAGAAGTGCTTGCAAGTGTCTGCACTGCTTTATAGACACGTTAAGGGGCTAAAGGCTGTTATGTGCCCAGCTCACACTGATTCCGTAGCTCACTTTGGCTTCCTTGATTTTCAGTGAAAATCCATTAGGACCGATCTCACTTATTTCTTTCTACTGACTACCAAAGGTGCTAAATCATTCTATAAAATACTTCTCTGTTTTATTACATAGCATGTTTTATGACTGTAATAATTGCAAGATTTACTTCTTTAATCTTCAACACATCATCTCAATGAATTCACTTCACTAGATACATTGATGGACTAAACTGCTTTTGTATCCAAAAAACCCTGAAAGGTATCTGAATAGACCTGGAATATCAAATCTCATTACATAATTAGAGATAACATAATAATAGGTTAGGTACATCATTCAAGAGATACATCCCATTAGAATGTTTTCATTCTCTAAACGAAGTATGAGAGCAAACATACATCTTAATTAACCATTCAATCATGTTGTTATAGCTTTGAAGCCCAACACCAGTATTTCTAACTCCTGAAAACCTGGGCAAACAAGATTCTGAGACTACAGGCACTTTTAACCCCTTCTGGTTAGTGCAACCCTCAAAGATCCTTAGCAAATGGAAATGGAAATAAGGGACTTAGAACTTAAAGAAACATTTTTCAACAAAGTACAGACTCCTGTCCAAGTAAAGTTCCTGCTCTCCATCCTACTTCTCAAACCCTGTAGCTGTTCTTAGCAACATTAATGACATCATCTGACCTTTCCCTCTAGTCTCACTCTCTAAGGCTATGTTCATATGTGGAATTGAATATACTACTGAACTAGATCTGAAGTTCAATTACAAAAAATTAATATGAAAAGAAACAAATCTGCACCGACTGATCCTAAATTGATGACTACGTCTCACTAGGGTGTTTTATATATAAAAAGTACCAAAATGTGCTTAAAACAAAGCCAGGAGGTCAGTTACTCTAACTCAAGTAATATAATCTTGTACTTCACGTTCTTGCCTTGTCAGAGACATTAAGTGCATGTCTTGCTTTATGTACAGGAATAATACTTTGTGTGATGGAATTTCCAAGTGCTCAATTGTTCTCTGAAATTATTACAAGCTTAGAGCTTGATATTCTCAGCAATGCCAGAAGCTGGCATAGGAGTGACCTCTCAAGATTAGGCCAGTTGCCTGGATGTCTGTCCTGCCTGGGAAGGTAGTGAACAAATGACATAAGAGAAAAATTTTAAGAGCAGAACAGGCCTAGAGGTTACTTTCCGAGCATATTTCCCCAGTTTCAAAATTTGCATCTCAGACTGCTTCAGGCAGACATAATACATCTACATTTAAGAATTAGCTAAGTTTCTGTATCTACCATACCATATATATTTTGTGTCTTGTTGCTGTTTGCTATATCACTATTCAGACTACTGTAAGATTTTTTTTTTATACTGATGTCTTAGATATGGCCACTTTTGCAATTGCTGACAAAATACTCAGGTGGCAGAAATATAAACATTTCACTCTCCCCCACTGATTCCTGCGTTTTTAAATGCTTTGAAACAAATCTGAGCTTAGTAATAAAAGCAAGCACAGAAGAAAATGAAATAACAGCTTAATTGTGCAAACTTAAAGCCACAGATGTATTTTTGTTTGGCTTTTTTTTTGCCTTCAAAGAAGTATTTTTACCGCTTCCATATTTAGACATGCAGAAATGCCAACTTACCCTCATTGTTGTGTGAATTTTGTTATTTGTATTACAACAAACGTTGGCTGGCTTGGCCAATTAGATTTTTTTTTTTCCTTGCCTTTGTTTAATTAGAGTAATTAAAATGCATATTTGGCCTTCCCTTTCCTCCCCAATCCCCACTCCCCATCGCTCTCTAATGGGCCTTTTATCTAACTGAATAACAGCTTTCCTGATATTATAAAGACAAAAAAAACAACTTCATGGAAATCACATTTTCTAAAGTAGGTCTTGTGCTGACAGATTTATTCTTATTTCACTGGGTCTCTAAACACATTATTCCTTTAAAGATGCTAAGCATATCATTTCATAGGCCATTTACCTTTATAGTTATGGACATTTTAGGACTATTGAGGTATTAAAAATACTAGATCTTAAGCTTTATGCCCTGTAAGTGTAAAGATAAATAAATAAACTGAATAAATGTGTGTATATACATCTACCTCTCTGCATACGATAGAAGGCATGCACTGCAGGCATGAGGTGGTATGAAGATTTTATCAGCACAGATTCTGAACCACCTTATTAATTCTGAGTGAAGCCCAAAAATGAATTATGTCTGTCACACTATGAAGTTCTCTACAATGCCAGTAAAGAGTATTATAGGAAAGTTTTGCAGAATTGGATAATCTTGACTAACACTGTTTTTTTGATAGCCCTTTGCACTTGAAGCTAATGACTTAGAAGTCATTAAACCAACAAATTTCATAGATCCAGTCTAGATGAGCAAGTGTCTCTCTACATTGCAGAGTCTGACTTCTCTACTTTTTAATAACATTTTTATACATGAGTAAAATGCTAGTTTTCTAACAGTGGCATCTAACTAAAAAACAGGTAAATACATTTTATGTCTAGGGCAGCAAAATTTCTCAGTACTGTAGCAAACCTTGCATAATTCTGTCTATATATTGTGCACCAAGAAAACCCAAAAGACAAATCAACACCGCAGTAATTTCTGTGTCTGTAACTTAGCAGATATATCAGAGCTGCTAGTTGAGATGACATTAGCTACGTAGCCATGGCAGCAGAGGAGATGGTCACATCATAGGGTGACTTTTATTAAATGTTCTTGTGACAGCACAGCTTACTCTTGCTAAGCAATTTTCAAGCCAACTTTAAAATATCTACAAAAGTACAGGACATCACTTCAGGCTTGTTGTTACTCTTGGTCATGCAAACAGCAACAGAAGTCGAAGCATTATAACCACTAGAACCGTTTCTCTACCACATGATGTCTCACATGAAGTCCTCCATGACATTGATCTGCATTTCTGTCTTCACCAACAGACATTCAATGGGAAATTCTACTTCCACAGAAGCTACAGGACACCGAGCCGGTAAAAATCAGAGCACACCTCTATTCTATTTTCCACACAGGGGAGTTAAAAAACATAATCCAACTGTAAGTTTATAGTAAGGTCAGCAATTTTAGAGCCTTCAAACTGGCATGGGTCAAACTATCTCACCGTTTGCTTTGTCATCCATTAGGCTTTCTGGAAGTGGTTATCATCTAAAGTACTTCAGTGAACATTCCCCTGAGAAACATTCTCCAGAGCAGAGGGCAGGCTGCTCTCCATCAAAGCCCATAGCTATGAAATATACTACTATTGCAGAGCACAACGAGGTAGTCTTCAGTGAAGTCTCAGGGAAAAATTAATCTTTTTAAAGAGAAATTCATCCATTAAATCACAAGCCTGATAGCCCAGCAAAGTTTTCTTACAGAAACAAATTAAATTAATCCTATTTGAAGGAGCATTTTAAGATTAAAAAAAATAGAGAGAATGAAATTTCCTTTTTTACTTATGTCATTTTCAATATAGATAGAGTGCACAGCAATATCCATAGTTAATATTACAAAGCACTTCTCAATGTAACTATCTTGCAGTTGGTCTCATTATACTACACTTTAAATATTTGAGATTAAATTCTCCTTCCAAATGTCATTTTAAAAATAGTTTTTGAAAAATTAACTCATCCATTTCCAATAAAAGGGAGTTTTTAATCTAAAAAATAAATAGGCTATGAGAAGGTTTAACAACTTCATGATTTACTCCAGGATTTTGCAAAGTTCAGTCACAACTTGATCTTTAGGATGCTGCTTTGGAGGTAGGATATGCTCTCTATCAACCAGACCTGACTGGATTGCAAGGTTCTGAACAGTTACCAGTACATAGTCTTAAAAAGGAACATCAAATTTTTAAATCCCTTAAAAATTTAATCTGTACTGAGCAACAACTTTCATTTAATAAACATGCCTAACTATAACCACTTTGTCTTTTGTTTAGCATTAAAAAAAATTCCAATCCTGATAAGCAGCCATGATATAATAATATAGGTGAAAAAAGGCTTTTGAATCTCTTACAGAGCAAGAACCTTACATGAATAAGTAATGTAACTTATTTAGATTACATTTGTAGTCTAGCTTGTTAAAAACATATCAGAGGTTTTCCCTGGTTCAGAGCAAACCAGGCAGTACAAATAGATACCGACACTTTTCACTTAGGTAGCAATACAATTTAACTCTCCCAACCCTTCAAGCTGTTTTCATTATTAACAAACTAGCTCAATGTTACTGCAGATGTACAGGTGGTGTATGAATTTTAGGAAGTTTTTGCATTTGGGTGTTTTTTAGTTTGGTTTCAGAGACAGAGCTGATATCTAACCTATTGCTTTTTTAAAGGATAGGACCAGAATACAGAAAGTGAAGATGAATCTGCATTTCACTCTATTCCCAGGTTTTATGACTACTGCTTTAAGTCAGCTAGAAGTTTGTTATTAAAAAACCCCAACTAAATCCCAATGTAACCATACAATTAAACCTTTATTAGTTATATCATCTTTCTTCTTTATTTTGTAACTGAGAGAAACTCCATCCAGTGGCACAAAAAACAGAGCTCCTGCCCATGGCAGGATGGATTTTAAGGGCACTTCTGAGAGTTATGAATATTTGTGTGAACTCTAAGTCTGGGTCATGTAGCCTGGAGAATGATTTGTGTGGCGGACCAGGCCACCACTGAGCATACTCCCAGTCATCCTTTCCTCCAAGGGGAAGCAAGGGAATCCTGATCTATTGCAATTCCTGTATTGCTCAGGCACAGTGGGGCAAGAGAGGATTCTCTCCTCCATAAACATTTTATTTATTGCCCTGGGAAAAAGGTTCTCCTGTTAGAAATTGATTTAAAAGTGTATCAGGAGATTTTAAAGAGAAAGAGCTGCAAAGAACTCACTGCTGTTACAAGCTTTATTTTGAGCTATATTGTAGTGCTACAATTCAATAATAGTTTGAGGTACTATGCTGGTTTGAGGCATAAATTTCCTGTAGTGGTCTCCCGTTCAGTGCTTAGGTCAGGATCATGAAGTCAGACATTCAATAAACAGTTATTATAAAAGTATTAGCCTTCCTGGGTCCCAAAAAGCAGAGAAAAACAGGTCTAAACTGTAAGTTATTTTCCTGGCTTAGTAAATCAAAGACAGGGTTTGGTTTTAGCAAGCTGTAGCTTAGCAAGGTATTCCACATTTAATCTACTCCAGTCTTGTCATTACTTGTGCTTTTCTCCAACTTCTATAAAAGTTGCAGCAGACACATCTGCTAGCAGAGGTGTATGCAAAGGTATGCTGTTTATCTTTAAACACACCAGCATTGATTTACCCCATCACGAGCAGGCAGCATGGTCTATAACCAAGGGAATTACAGTCTCACTTTGGGAAAGTCTGGTGATGTTTTGCCACCAGCTTCAAAATGCCACCAAAGGGAAAGGAGTTCCTTGTACAAGTTGGATCTATATTAGAGGCCCTCCTTTGGGGTGCAGAGGTGACCTGTTGGGCTAGGGTTCTAGTTGGTGCACCCAGTGCACACTTCCTGGTGAATGGGCAGGTGTGGGTCTGCTCTGTGGATGTGGAGTCCAAGCCAGCCCCCTGATGATGAGCCCGCTGATTCATGCTGTAGTTGCTGGGCTGGTGCAGAGATATTTCCATCACACCCTTTTGTAAAGGAGAGATATTTGGAGCCAGTTAAAGGTACAGGCCTTCCTTCACCATTCGGGAAGCCAGAAGCAGGGTCACAGTAAAGCTAGGAGCCCTGTAACCCTGTCATATCTGATTCTGCTCCCAAGTGTTTTCATATGGCCTGCCTGGTTGCTGCTCAGCACTTTTGGTTTAAACTGTGGCACTCTGGGTCTGTGTATTAGGTTCTAGATGGGGACCAAGAAGCAATAGGTACGTTTCTGGTTTAGCTGACACTAGCTCTATGAATTTGGCAGGAAGCTTTACTTCCTTCACAACTATTTTTTGCCCTAAATTTTTGTCCATTTGGCCTCTTTAGGCTATTAATTTTTTAAGCAAGGGCTGTTCTTTTGAGCTGGATGTTTTTTTAACATATGGTGCTACATATGAAGGGCTTTCTAGATATTTGCTGAATTATTAGATAACCAGGCAAATGATAGCATTATATTATAATTACTATAATAATTTAAAGCAGAAAATATTTACATTTTAGAACTCTAATCTTTCACATTAGTTTCAAGCTCTCCCACTCAGTAGTAAGGAAAAATCCACAGCTCTTGAATGGCACTTTTTAGCATTTCTGAACACTAAGAATGTTTTTCTATCCTTGAATACACTTAAAATCTACACAGGACAGCAAATATATAAACATTTAGTTCAGTGCATGGGGATTTAGCTGTGTGATTTCCATTTTCACTGATAAATACAAATATTTACAGTATATTTCTCACAGAATGTTTATGCTGAGATTTGGTGGAATAGTCACAGGGAATAAAGCACCAAAAATGTCCTCTTCCAACATGAATATTGTCCAATACCTATCACAAATAAGTGTCCCATATGAAAGATCTTAGCCTAGCAGTGCCCTACGTTGCTTTACAATAAAAAGAATTCTGAGTATTAAGTCAGCAACATCAGAGGTAACACATGGAGGAAGAAAGAACTTTTTGCTGCTTTGTAACCAACACCTCCTGTGACATACAAGATCCTTACTATATTCACTTTCAGACTAGACCAAAACTTTGAAGAAACTGCAATATGACTGGCATAGCTGAGCTAGTTTTAAACCAGCTAGCTGATGTACCACTGGTAATGTAGCCATGACAACACAGAATTTAGTAAGGATAAATTTGCCCTCTACTAGCAAATATATTGGTAGTATCCAGCTTTCTTAGCAGTTTCTGTAGCCACATACATGATTTAACTGCAGTGCAAGTTAAACCTCTTTAGCAGGAAGCATCCTTAGCAAAGTCTAGTTGTCTGTGTTTCAAAAGCTGCCTTTTCATTGGGAAAGAAAACAAATAGCATCAATAGAAAAATATGTATTACTTAAGTAACTGCACAGTAGTGAAAAATCTCAACTATGTCAAAGATCAGTTCAACATTTTAACACGGCCAACTGTGACAACACTATCTAACCTGTGTATAAGTACACAGAGTGATGGCTCTGGTGCTCTTTCACTGGTGGAGATCTCAAGAGCAGGAACACATCCTGCCCCACTGTGTTGTGGTGTTGGATTTGGTGCCAGCACATTAGTGTTCAGTGCTGAACCAAATAGGAATCACATTGATGTAGAGTCCTGGTGAGGACGGACCCACCATCTCCAAGACAAGAACTGCTCCTGATTATACTAGTCAGGTGAGGTTGGTTAGTTAGAAGCACTCTGTTTATACTTACCCAATAAAAGGTGGTATTGGTATACCACCCTTTGAAAAGGTTCCCACAACTGCCTCCCATCAGCACTTGACAGTCACCTTCAAAGTTACCCAGATCTACTTCAATTTTACATGCATTTTCCTTTTAAAGACTTCCCATGACAGAAGCCCCTGAGGAATAATTCTTCCTTCTTCCCAGTGGAATTCATCTATTCAACATGCCACTATAGTTTCTAACAGTTGGTTCCTTTTTCACTAAATCTTAAAGGTGGTAGGATTATTTTCACTTGCAATCTGGACTAAAATGCTAACTAAACTAAGTATAGTTTCAGTGCTAAAAAAATTAAAAGGAAGTTAAGAAATGCCCCAAATGACCCCAGTTCCATCCACCAGTTTCAGTGTCTCCTGTATGTTGTCTCTACTGCATGCTGTCCTGACATCAGAGGCACTCAATGACCATTAGAACAGCATTTAAAACAAAATGCTCACTTTGCCAGGTGTGAACAACACTCTATGTCCAGCATCTCTCCTAATCCACCTTTCTCAACTCTCAATTCTCCACTAGGATCAAGGCTCATATAAAGCCAGCTGTACAGATAACACAGTTGTAGCCAGCATGAATTCCCACAAGTCTTAAAGCTAAACTTCCATTTAACAGTTTAACAGCAAAAATCTAGGATTACAAGGATAGAGCTAATAAGCAGCTCCAAAGCACTGTCTGGAAAAGAACCAATAAAAGATTAAAACTGAGCCCAGTGATTAAATAGAAGTATATATAATAAAAGGAACACAGCCAAGGTATTGAACTTGCAGCAGATAGGCAGAGCAGCTCTTCTCAGAACAAGGAAACAGACCTTTTTGCACTGATCATGTATAATCTATTTCCCCTAAGGAGAAAATTAAAACCAACCTTAAACCAACAGTTAATTCCCACCTAAATGACGTTTTAAAATCAAACCTTTCAAATAGCCACTCTTCTGGAGAATGACAGTCATGGGCAGATTGGAAACAGCTTAATAGTTTTTGTTTGCTTCAATGTAAGAAGCAAAAAAACCACAGCCCTGATACAGATGTCCTTGATTTTGTTCATTTGTCACCAATTTATACTTTATAAAAACGGAATTATTTCTGTTTTCCAAACTATCAGATCAGTTTTCATGCATACAAAGAGTAACTTTGATGCTGTACAACTTTATCATCAGCTTTTTCTAAAAATCAGGCATCTCCCAGATCATTCTATGTCCTCTCATTTCAGGGGATATTTGAAATGCTAAATTATTGTACAGATAACACTTTTATTCAAAACTTCAGTAATAATTTTTCCAGAGTTCATTAGTTAACCCATACAGCTTGCAGTATAAAACAGGTATCATGACACCCATTTTACAGATTGGAAGTTGAGGTACAAAGATTTGTCTTGCATATTGCCAAACAGAAACAACAGCAATTAATATAAGGATTTTCCAGGCCCATGTTTTTAAACTATATTATTAAAAATGCAGGGAGACAGACCAAGTCCAATCCAGTTTGAAATCCTGGGTGATTTTCAAATGAGAAGGAATCATGAAGACACACTTAAGGAAATCGCATAAAAATTATTTAAAGTAGGAAATGGAATGAAAAAAATAAATACAGACTTTTTTCATTGTGTTCCCCTACTGCTATCTGCCAGTATCATCCCAACTTCTCAGTAAGAAATAAAGGACACTTCAGCACACAGGAGTTAGAGGACAATTACATCTGAGATTTTAAAGGTGTAATATGAAATTCTGAAGATGAGGTTGTCAGACAAACAATTAATGGATGATTAGCAGTAGCTGTTAAATGTTAAGATGTGCTGTCTACCCTCTAGAACTAGTTATTTTTAAAAAATGAAAATCAAACATATTTCAGCCATGAAGCTTCTTTAGAATTTCCTACTGCTAGCAACAATATTGCTGTCTCCAGTGTGGTTATAGATCAGCCTTGGAGCTGAACAGCAAGCAGCATGCACTCTTTGGTCTCTGTGGTCACTGAAGTCCTAAAAAAAATACTCCATTAAGAAGTTATTGTACATGCATGGGCTCAAGTTAGGAAAGAGGATAAGGAAATGTGAAAACAAGGGATTTAAAGCCCTTAAATTAAACCTTATCCTTTTCTTCCTAACCATTAATTTTCTTTCGTCCTATTGTTCTGCTGCTGCAAAGTCTCCAACAGAGAGCAAGGTACCATCTCACCACACATAATAATAAACAGTTTTTTCAACTGATGAAGTTTGCAATACTAGAGATAGGAAAGTTAATATTTTCCTCCTAGTCAAGTAAAACAGACCCAGGGAATGCCAACAACTTATCCACAATTACAGGGAAATCGTGAAATTATTTATGCATCTTCTAGGTCCTGCAAAGACCACCTTTTTAATTTTATGTAAATATTAGTTCCAGAGGAGAATCTAGTGCCTCTGACTTAAAGAGAGACATCATTTCATTCAAGAAAAAAGAAATTCTTTCAAAAATAACATATTTTTTTCTAGCATACTTCTTCCTTCAATTTGAACAAGAAATACATGATTTTCACATATTCTCATAATCTCAATTTTTTTTAGTGTGTCCAATTAAATGTGTCTACAATAAACATAAATAGACATTCCACAATACTGCACCTTTGTAGCCAACAATCTCACGGTGCACCAGGTTTCCTATCACTACAAAACACCTAGGAAAGTGTGATGTTTACAGCTGCTACTGTACTTCAAACCTTGACTTTTTGCACCTCCAACGCATAACACACTTTCTGTGATTTTTCACGAGGTGAAGGTGACTGATTGCTCAACACTTGGCATACAGCACTGGGCATAATCCCTTAACAGATCATGGGACTGACATGTAGGTTAATTAACCTAAAACGACAGTAACCAAGGCAATGAAACAGAGGTGGTTTCAGTTTTGTTTTGGATAGAATTCGGTGAGAGAAAAAGAGAGTAGTACTTTTTCCAGAGTGACAAGGAGTCTTGGTCCCAGTACTAAAACCTCAAACTGCCTATCTTGAGCTTTAGCCCAAAAAATGTTTGCTAAGTGGACTGATTATTCCCTTAAAAAATGTTTACTGATCATTCAGAATTAAAGTCCACGCTAACATAATTAACAATGAGGAATTCCTGTATTGATACAGACTGCTCACCCAAAAGATTCAACGTTTTAAACAGAGAAAAATGAAGACAGGTTCCAGGCGGTGTAAAAGGATGGATAAAAATCCTCAACTGCAACAGACCCTCCCATGTTTAATAGTGAGACTAATAGTGTCACATAATGAGTCTCTATGAACTTTGCAGTTAATTTCTAAAGATGAATAAAAGTACAAATTCTGTGCATATGCCCAGTGCAATCCCAATGATTGCAGAACTATGTACCAGAATTGCATTTCTGATATAAAGTATATGCACAGAATTCAGTTCTAAATGTTTGTAATTATTTTTGTGTGTGTTTTACTGATAGCCTATTACTCTAAACCCAGAGCAGATTGCTGTCAAGTGACATCCCTGAAAATCAGCAAGCTTTTTCTATTTGGCAGTCAAGGCCAGGGAAGCAGATTGATGAATAGTGTAGAACACTGTAATGAAAGAGCTTGATTCATACCAAGAGGAGTGTATTTGATAGGAAGTGTTGTGTTTATGTCACACTAACAAGTATGCAGATTGAGTAGATAGCATTAGCATCTTCATCATTCAGTCTTATCCACTACAATAAACAATGCCGTTTTGTGGTTGACAGGACTCTTATTGCAGTATCTCAAATGAGTATATAAACATTTATACATACAGCCACACTGCTTTCTTTTGTGAGAGGAAATTAGGTTGAAGCCCATTATTTATTTGCCATGAACTTGCCCAAGGTCACTAAAAAGGCCTTTGGGAGATCTTGGAAAAGAGCCCAGGTTTATTACACGTAAATCACCAAAACATTTAACCCTCAAAAAGTGCTGAGTAGAGCAATATAAAATATAAATAACCTTAAAAGATTTTTCCCTATACAAGCTGATAAACCACAGGCTACCTTTGTCTTAGATTTGGCCTTTTTCAATTTTATCATTTAAACAGCTAAATCTTTCCTTCTAATAAATTGTTGTGGTTTTACCAGAGCTGGCAGCTAAGCTCTGCGCAGCCGCTCTCTCCCTCCCTCCCTGGCAGCAAGGGAGGGAGAATCATAGATTGGAAGTGAGAAAACTCATGCACTGAGGTTAAGACAGTCTAATAAATAAAGGAAAAAACCACAGGCACAAGCAAAGACAGACAAGGAATTAATTTCCCACTTCCCATGAGCAGGCAGGTGTTCATCTATCCCCAAGAAGGCAGGGATCCACATCATGTGTAACAGTTACTTGGGAAGACAAATACCATCACCCGGAACACTGACATGCCCCTGTCCTTCCTCTTCCCCAAGGTCCTTAATAAAATGCATATGACATCACATGGTATGGAATATCCCTTTGGACAGTTGGGGTCAGCTGTCCCAGCTGTGTCCCCTCCCAACTCCTGGTGCACCCCCAATCTCCTCACTGGTGGGGTGGGGTGACAATGAGAAAAGGCCTTGGCTCTGTGTAAGCACTGCTCATCAGTAACAAAAACACCTCTATATAACTAAGTCTTCTCTATATGATCAACATAGTGTTCAGCACAAATCCAAACCACAGCCCATGCTAGATAGTATGAAGAAAATTAATTTTATCTCAGCTGAAACCAAGACAAAATAAATACAAGTTGAGTGTTTCCTACCACATTTGGGCAGTATATATTATCTATGACTAAATAAAAGATACACCAAAGATGAGATTAGAATTATGAAAGAAGACTAAGCGACATAGGAAACTCAACTTCTTTTGAAATGCAAGAATAACCTGGTCCCTGACTGTATTGAACTCTACTGAAAAAAAATCTCAGAAAAATACTATAATAACTTTCTTCTTCGTTACGTTTCTACCTTAATGCAAAGACAGTGGTTCTTTTGTATCTCTCTGGAGTTCCAGACAAGTTACATCTGACAGATCTGAAAGCCTTGGATTAACATAATTTTTGAAATGTCTTTTCTCCTTAATCCAAGTGCAAACCAAACCAGTGATGCCTATAAATACTAGAAATTAACATAAAGAAAAAAATTGTGTCAAAAATGCAGAAGTGAACTGCTAAGGTTTGAAGTAACTCTTTACAAAGTTTGGGGACCTTTTTCATTTGAAGAGTCATGTTTCTAAGTTGGAGAGGCAAAATAAGACTGAACTCTGGAAAACTCAGCTAAAATCAGGTAAGCACACAAGAGTTTAAATGATCCTATTTACTCATTTGGAATAAAAAAACCTCAAAAAGATAAGCTTGAGAGAGTGGAAAATCAGCAGAGAGAGTGGCAAGACTGGGCAATAAAAGAGATGTTAATAATTAAAAGGTTAAATAGAAGTTTCAATTGGGTTCATAGAAATATTTTTTTAAGAAATGAAAGGGCATGCTGCTGGTATCAGTAGATGTCAACCCTCCAGTAAAAGTAGTAACTCTCTGCAGGAGAGCTTTACCTCTGTTTTATTGTGGAGAGCTTAACAGGTTAGCTGAGATCTCCAGTGGAGTGGGGCAGAGAAGAACTCACAAAGACTTAAACTGGTGCTGTATCAAAAAAGTTATTAGTCTTACTCAGAGATTCCCTTAAAATCACATACGGTTTGGACATTCAATTAGATTGGAGCAGGGTGTGAAAGCAGGTCTGCAGAGCCAGCACTGGCCTTAGTGGCAACTGTGAACTGCGAAGCATCTCCAGCTCCTGCTATACCCCAAGTTCAAACACCTAATTTGTTGAAAAGGGAACGTGTCAGGAAACATGCCAGGCCAAAGCCCAGACCTCTATCTCACCTTACACATTCAGAGAAGACTGTCTAATCTGAACAGACTTCTAAGTCACACCTGTACTGCAAATTATTATTTTATGGAAAATTTTGGATGAAAGAGTAAATAATATACCAGGTTTGCATGATACTAATTCTTCCTATCTTATTGCACAAAGTTCCTTTTGGCACACTTGGTCTTTAGCTGCTGCCTCAAGAGTGAGTTGTATATGAGTCTCTGCTGCTGTCATTCATGGGGCTGCATTTAGCCAGACTGGGGGATTTTGTTAATTGTTTATCTACCAGTTGGCAGACCTAAAAGTGGCACATTGTATAGGTCATGCTTGATATTGTCCTATAAAATAAAAGTGGACATTCATAGCTCCAAGCAAATTAGTATGTAGCACTCAGAATAGAAAGAAAACATCAACTGCTTCAGAAAAGAGAAATTTTTCTCAGTTTCTTTTGCAAAAGAGAAATATACATACTAGCCCCGTGTAGCAAGTTTCAAGTCTGTGCTGCAAAAAAAAACATACAACATACACATAAACTACCAAAGGATCTATAAGAGCAATAATTCTGAAAACAAGTTAATTATACACTGACTCTTACAAATTGCAATTGGTGATGGAAAATGGCTATTACACAAATTATTTTAAGTATACCCACTCCAATGGCACACTGGCTGACTGCCCTGTGGCACCCAGAGAGAAAAATTCCACAGCGTTAGCAGTGTCTCAGAACATGAACCAAGAGCAAGACATAAGGGAGCCATTATTCTCCATTCCACCTTCATTTGCTGTTTAATTACAGAGTTTTTTTTGCCTAGTGCATTTTTCATGTTTCTGAAATAAAGCAAGGAATTTACTTTCAACGATGTAAGTACAAGTTGCTTTTATAAACTGGATGGTTCTTTAATAAAATGTTAACAAAAAACAAAGAGAAAGTTGAGTGTCAGTTTGTAGGAAAAATGAACAGCTCAATGCAGAAAATGAGGACTGGCAGCAATATATTGCAACTCTGGGCCAATATTTTTTTCACATACAAGATTACAGGGAAGAAATAAATCATTTTTCCTAAATGCATAACGTGTTAAACTTACCCTGTCTTAATGCGTTTGTAGCAGCCTCAGAAACCAGGAGGTAAAAAAACCTCAGAAGATCTGCAGAGTGTAAAAGAGTAGTACATATCAAAACCAACATCATTGTAAAATATTTCATGATAGGAAGAGGCAGTATGATATTATAGCTGTATGATACTATAAAATGGGCATGTGACAGCCTAAAATACTCACGGAATATTGCCCATTTAGAAATGTCCTAGAGGACATACTGAGGGAATGAATGATCTGTTAGTAATGAGAGATTTGAAAGATGATTCCTGGCAAAAGCAAATTTAA
Source organism: Hypotaenidia okinawae (assembly GCA_027925045.1). Lineage (NCBI taxonomy): Eukaryota > Metazoa > Chordata > Aves > Gruiformes > Rallidae > Hypotaenidia > Hypotaenidia okinawae. The sequence continues at coordinate 11,892,758 of BSDF01000009.1, read as the reverse complement.
CATGGCCCAAAGCAGCAGAATTAACAAGAGCAATGGAAACAGCAAAGAAAAAAAAAAACAAAATCTAGATCTGTTCTTATACACAAACTGTCAAACTAACTCAAACAAAAGGAGAAGCTCGGTGGAAGGGGTCCAAATAGTTCATTTTCCTTAACTTCATGCGTTTAAAATGGTCCTGTGATTTAAGTATCTCAAGATATTGCATCAAAAAATGGAAGAAAATGGAACTTTACCACCACAAGCAGCAAGAAGGCACTACAGTACACTTGTGTGTCAGTTTTCAAACCCTTTTATTCCCTGCTTTTAGTAATTCAGGAACCTGAAAAATATCATCTATAAGAACAAGTTCTTGTCTTAGTTGAATTAAGCTGTAGCTAATATGAATTAGTTATGATTTTAGCTTTATTTCTCATTTAAGATCTAGCAATTGGCAATCATTCTGAAGTACCTACCACCCACTTTGAACTCACCTTTGTTTAAAGAAAGATAGCACACCTTAGAGTTAACAACGGGTATTTATAATGGAGACCAGAAGAAGTCAAATGACTTATATGAGTTCTTATGCCCCAGTAGACAAGACCCCACAAGAAGTGGGGTCAGGTGACAGCAGATGAATATGATTTCACTATTGTCACTATTTTAGAAACATCACATACTAATGCTAAGGATGTCTTCAGGAATTGTAAGTCATGGTGAAGGGGTGCCTAAGTTAGAAATTAAAATTCCCCATGAACAGATACCATTAGGAGAGCCTTAACATGATATTAAGCTTCTTACAATACCAGAAAAATTAGATAAAGACTCCCCACACACACTATAACAAATGTGCTGCTACAAAACAGTCAGAAGGGGTCTGTATCAGTTTATTAGGCTGCCATATGGAATATTGTCTTGAGTTTTTCACAAACGCTGAAAATTTGTTAAAATTTGTTAAAAGATACCCTGCATCTTGGAGTCAGAATTGACAACCCTTTTGTCCTTTTGACTTGGGATACTAAATACCTATCATTGCCAAGAATGCATTTCAAACAGTGGAGATAGTAGGACTTTGTTAGAGACAAAACACATACTTCTATTGCTACTGGAAATATTCATAGCTGAGCTACATGACAGCAAAAGAGGAGATTCATCCTTTAGATTAACAAATCCAGTTCTTCAGAACTTGCGGACTACAGGCGTATTAGGCATGTTATTCATGCTATTAGCCCTGGAGTTTTCTCAAGAGCTCTTGGAGGATGAGAACTGGCAACCAGTTTCTGTTGGCATTCCTTGATGGTCATGCCTGAGTCCAGGCACTGTATAATGTCAGTATAACCAACTGGACACTGGCACAAAATACACTCTGAGTAATTTCATCAAGGATGACATCAGCCCAAGGGTGTGCTCAAGTGTGGCAGAGGAGAGGCAGGGATGCCACTCACAGGGACCTGAACAGACTGGAGACATGGGCTGACTGGACTCTAATGAAGTCCAGTAAAAACAAATGCCAAGCCATGCACTGAGGTCTAACTAATTTCATGCAACAGGGTAGGCTGGGGAAGGCTAGCATTATTCAGAAAGGACCTAGGGAATTTAGTGGACAACGTGCCATTGTGCCAAGGAAGGCTTGGCCCACACACCAAGAGCAAAGCTGTGGCCAGATGATCAAAAGTACTATTTATTTCTATTTAGCACTCTTGAAATTGCATCTGGAGATCTTTGTTCAGTTTGGGTCTCCCCACTACAAAGATGACATTGGTGTAAAGCAGCATGCCCAGTGATGGGCCGTCAAGATGATCAGAGGCTGGAATGTGACATGTGGCACGTGAGAGCATGAGACGAATGGGTTTGTGAAGTCTTAAGAAGAGTCTTAGGGAAGTTCTCATTTCTGTCTTCAACTAACCAATGAGAAGTGTAGAAAAGATGGATCAAGACTCATCACAAAAGCGCACATGACTAGGATGAGAGACAATGGACATAAGGTAAACCACAGGATATTTTGATTTATGTTATGAGAAAACATTTTCACAATGAAGGTGGTCAAACACTGGGAACACATTGTTTAGACAGGCAGTGCAGCTTCCATACAGTAGATGCCCAAAGCCTGGCTGAACAAAGCCTGGACCTGCTTTGATCAGGAGGTTGGACTAGGGATGTCTGAAGGTCCCTTCCCATCTGCATGGTTTATACTCCAGAGTTTTTCTGGAGTATGAAAAGCTACTTCTGTTCTCAACACCTGTTTCCTCATTTCAGTATAAGGAAAAATGAATAAATCATGAGAACAGTTCAGTAGGGATGTCTCCAGATTAACATGGCTGAGAATACATGCATTCATCTGTAGTTATAGGCAGGAAGACAATTACATTTAGAATAAAATTCTCTCTCTCGCCTTCTAAAAGTCCTTTACCATTGTGGCAGATAATAAATCACTTACAGAACTCTTCAAAAACAAAGGCACACTGACCACAGCAGATGTCTGGCTACAGTGCTGAGTCTGGACATATAATTGTCTATAAACCAGGCCCTTCAGCAGATGTCACAGTCAATTGTCCCATCTCGAATCTGCTCCTGTAGAGAGCCCAAGAGAGCTTTGCACTACTCATGAAACACAACCAGGTACAAAAGCATCCTTCTCAGAAAAGGACTGCAGAGAATTATTTCCATTCCTGTATGCAGCAGTAAATATCACAGAGCTGAACTAAAGATTAGAAATCGTAATCTGTATTCTTAGAAAAATTCTGATCTTATCAAAATGAGTAGATCCCCTGTTAAAGATAATGGAAATTCCTTGACAGTTCAGTGCAGAGGGAAAGAAAATAGTGTAGCAGCTATTCGTTTCACTGAGATTTCTACTAGTTTGGGTTGCTGTCTCTCTTGCACATAATAATGTGTACACGGAAATTCATGGCTGCAATGAGGATCCAAGAGACAGGCCTCTCTGCATAGAGCTTCCCCGAACTGCATGACTTTAGGAGCTTGTGTTGATTTCCTAATATTCAGGTTCTTCTTAAAGGGAAAGAAAGGATTCCTCAGCACTAGGTGGGACAAGATGAGATGAAAGTATAGTAACCAACAAAAACTCAATTTATACTACTCTCTGTTTACAAAGATGCCAGAAAGTGGGGGACTGGTCATTTTTCTGTACAGAACAGGGTATTTTGTGAATCACTAACATAAGAAAGTTGGTTGACAAAGGGATAAAAACATGGTGGGGCTAATTTTTAATTTATACTTTAATCTGTAAGGTTTAGGTTTCATTAGAAGTGAATGAAGGCTTATTACAGTCCAGCCCCATACAGCCATATCTGGGCAGCTATCCAGATAGACAGATTGAAGTTTGATTCTGAAATAAAAACATTAAATTTTATGTTATATGGTTTTTTGAAGTTAGCTTCTTATGACTTACCTGATTCTTAAGCTATAGATTATAATTTATAGATTATGTATTATATTAAATTAAAGACATGCTTTGGAACTGCTCTTCTTACACTGACTCAGTAAAAAACAAGATGTAAAGTAAGAATTCAGTTGTTAAATATGATGACCTTGCTCCAGGCACTTAGAAGAGCACCTTGCACCCTATGCAACAGCCAGCAGCATCTTCCCTAAAGTCCCCACTATTGATCTGAAATCTGTGGAAAGTAAGCTCTTTATCAATTCTAACCCACAGTTCCCAATGCATTCCTGATGAGATTGGTGTTTTCCAAGTGTTCAGGTCTGGACATATTGCAAAAAAACCCCAAAAACCAAACACAAAAAAACCCAACCCCCCCCAAAAAATCCCCAACCAAAACTTAACATTTCAGAAGCAGCCAAAACACTATTTTGATAACACTGTTAGGCTTAAATATTTTTCATTTCTTCTTTCATTGTTTCTATCATGCACATCCAAATCTGACAAGCAATTACAAAAGATCCTTTATGAAATTGCATTATGCTGTGTTATGCTTTGTACTATATGTAACCCAAGGCGTTTATCTCCAAAAAGTCTGATCAATTAAAATACAAGATGGTTGGAGGATAGTAAAACCTAGGCATACAACTACCTGACATTTAAACTGTTAGGCCTGATTTTCAAGGTATTATGAAATGTAATAGATTCTTTGCTTCCTGGCTTTTTCTTTTCTTTTTTCTTTGTTTTGGGGTTTTTTAAGTGTAAAACCCTAGAAAATCAATTGTGAAAAAATACAGTCTAGAAGCAGCTAATTCACACATCAGTGAAGCAGCAAATCTACATGGTTTCCTTAAAGTGCACCCCAATTAACTATATTAAATATGTTTCCTGTTTATTATATTAACCATTGCTGTAAGCACACTGTATCACGCTGAATTTTGTAACCTGACAGTGTGAAGTCAAAGCACAAAGAGGGGCGGTCAAAAGAATTTGCTCAAATAAAATTCACTTTTCCATTCCTGAGAACGAAGTACCACTAAAAATCCCAGTATTTTGCTTGAAAAATTACATAACTTTTCACATTATCCCAATCATTTGAAAACCACAAATTCTAAATAGAATCTACAGTTCTAGAATTCAAGTAAGATCAAAAGGCTGCAAGGGAATATTTGAATACTTTGGGGTATTTTCACAAGTCTGCTAGAACTGGTGTATGTCTATGACACCTTCCTGCCTTAGCGAGAGAGAAATCTGTAGCTGGCCCTTTGCTTATATGTTTTTGTAGATGATACTCCCTCCTACCTTAATAGATGTTTTCCAGGAATACCATAGCCCTATACACAATGAAATTCATAAAATACCTTTACAATAGAAAAGAAACCCATCAGGCAATTTATTCTCAGGTATTTAAGGTCCAGTCCACTTATTCCCATAAGGCTCAGAAATATTACTGCACTGTTCTCCCTAAGTCAACCCTTCCCTTGTTGTCATTCAGCTTGAGAGACCTATCATAGAATCACAGAATGCTTTGGGTTGGAAGGTACATCAAAGATCATCTAGTCCCAAACCCCTGCCATGGGCAGGGACACCCTCACTTGCCCAGGTTGCCTAAAGCCCCATCTATCCTGGCCTTAAACTCTTCCAGGGATGGGGCCTCCACAACATCTCTGGACAACCTGTACCAGTACCTCAGCACTGTCATAGTAAAGAATTTCTTCCTAACATCTAATCTAAACCTACACTCTGTTCAGCTTGAATCCATTACCCCTTGTCCCATCACTATGCTGCCTGGTAGTCCCTCTCCTACTTTCCTGTAGGACCCGTTTAAGTATTGGTAGGCTGCAAGTAGGTCTCCCCAGAGCCTTCTCTTCTCCAGGTTATCCTGTGAATTATGTCTCAAGGGTCTTAGAAGTCCTCCACCTTCCAAATGTTCTGTCCAATTCTCTTTCTCATCCTTAAAACTGTAAGATGTTCCTTTACCCTCCTCCCATGTAGGCAGAGTAACTTCATAATTCACTCAACATTAACACTGAACTGCGACTGTTTCAGTGGAACAGGAAATAATGAATGCTGTGGTCTAGTTTTTAAAAACTGTGCAAATAATCCATAAAATTACATGTCACAGATGATTCCATAACACATTCTTATACAACACCACTTTTACACAGGAACCTAGCAAATAGTTATATGGCTAATTAAGAAAAATAAAATATCTGGCTTAGAATGATCAATTAATGTGCAACTAGTAAAATAGTTTCTGAAACCTTAGATTTCTTAGGCATGAAATACAGCATGAAAGAGAACCAGGTGATCTTCCAGACTGAGTCTTCAAGACAATCTGTTCACAGGTTTTATCAAAAAACTAGTTTACATTAACCAGAGGGAAAAAAAAGTTCTCTTTAAAGAACTGTGGGAGCAGCACAAGCAGTGATTTAAACTCCTTGCAAAGAGTTTTCTACTCTAGACCCAAAACAGGCCAATGAAAACACTTCCAAGTGACACATCCTCCCAACAACTGACTGTAAGCACTGCAGTGATGTTGATCACCTGCTTTTTTCAAGGGACTAATTGTTCAGCTCTTTGAAGTGGTTGGTCTCTTTTACTTCAAAATACTTCTTGGAAACCTGTCAGGAATTTACTGCAGAGCTGGGAGAGAATGGAGAAGTGAATTGCTGGTATTGGAATACTGCTTACCAGACAGGCTGTAAGACGAAGCGCCTGGCGGGTAGAGTCCGGCAGCCCAGTAGCCCCTCCCCACCATATGGCAGCTAAAGACTCAGGTCCATAAGGGAGCTGTCAGCTCAACGTGCAGCTGGGACAGCCAAAACTGGACAACATGGGAGAGATGAACTTGCAACATCCAGACTCTCAAAGGATCAAAACAGCCTGAAAAGTCTGGGAAGAGCTACATGGCAGCTCACTAATCTGGCACTGTTGCAGCCAAAAAGGCTGGCTAGAAACTATGCAATCTGGCCAGCTTTCTTGCCAGACCTGGTTTCCACCAAATGTTTTGATGTAATCTCTGTAATCTTGAGAAATGTTTTGATATCATAGACTCCTCATTTTCTAGGGAAAGGCCACACAATGGAAGTGAAAGCTGCAAGTCCAGAAGTGCAGAATAAGAGAGAGAGAAATTTAAATCCATTTTACACCTCTTAGGATTGTTTGCTCACAAAAATCAATACAAGAAAGGGACAGAAGTATCATTGGGGAAAACTCAGTGAAAATTTCTTTCCTATGGGTAAAGAAATCAAAAAACAAAGAAAAGTTATGTTGACCAAAGAATAGGACAGAGTATAATATCAAAATGTATGCTTATCTTTTAATAAATCAGTACTTTGTTAGTGTCTCAAACATGGTTCCAGTCACTTTGAGAAAGGTTATTACAAAACTGAAGAGCTTGGAGAACAATCAAAGGTTGGGAAAAAAAAATAAATCACAAGGTCAGACAAAGTATTTGAAATTATTTCCTATAGAAAGCAAGAAAGTGAAAGGATCACAGTCAATGCATGTAAAATATTGGGTTTCACGGAGAATACTTAGGATTTCTGTCTTACAGCTCTTACCAAAAACACTCATTAAATGAAATAAAACTGATACATTCTGGTAAAAGCAGGTAAGTGGGAGATGAGGAAACAGCAGCCTAAGCAACTAACACTAGAAGTTTGTTGTCTTTGTACTTCCACCTTCTCCAAACTGGATATTTTGGGATTGCAATGAGAGAAATCATTTGGATCTGGGCATCAAATCTAAAATGAAATCTAATCTTAAATAAGTTAAAAATTTAAATCCCCCAAACAAATACGAAAGCAAAATATCACCAACAGCCACCAGAGAGAGGCATTCGGGAGTTAAAACTGAGTTGTCCAAAATCCTTAATGCTGCTTCTTATTTGATTTGTGCCATACATCCACTTTTACATGTGCTGTAGTTCCCTAAGGCCTGATTCAATGAAAAATCCCTAAAAACTGGACAGGTACCAAAAATTACACGGTTTCTTGAATGCAAGGTAAAATTGAAAAATTCACATGTAATCTTAAATACTCATCCAAATCCAATAAGTTATAAAAATAGAAAAGCTGATAAGAAACTAAACTGGCATAGGCCAGCTAGAAGAAACTAAGATTGAATACTGACATTTACTACTGAAAATTATAGTAAAAGGAGTCTTTTCAAACTTTCAGTCTGGAAGTTTCCTATTTCACAGCCTATGGATTATAGAGGATGCTCCAAAGACCATTTAAACTATATTTTCAGAAGAACTCAGCGTGTATGAAAGCAGTAAAATAAGTAGTAAGATTTGTAAAATAACTCTGCGGCAGGGTACGAAGCCTGTCTTGAAATTTGACCTTCCATTTGTACACTGAAATTATGGGTCATTGCATCTGAAAATTTCTCCCTATTCATTTTGCTGAAGATTTTAAACATTGAATTTCAGATAGCTTGCCCTTCTTCAATTTTTTTTAAACTTACATTAACATCGGTGCCAAATCTTCTAAGTGACAGTACATACAATATTCTATTTCATTAAAAACACTTTTAAAAATACTTTGACCTGTCTTCCTTTTTCTATGCTTCCACACATCTTTGGAAGCTGATGCTGGTTCAGAGAAGTTAACAGGTTAGAAGCAGAGAACTGTAATACCTGACACGTCTGGGTAGCGATAGTCAGCACCTGGCTGGTGTTTGGTAAGGCTGTGGGCAGGTGACAGGGCTGCTGACCATGCCCTGGCCTGAGGTGTATCTAACTGAGCAAAACGTGAAGAGATACTGGACATGCCATGAGAAATTACTCGACATAACAGAAAACAGGATGAAAAGCTGACCAAACTTAAAGATAGTGGGGAAGGTTGCATTTCACTTGTGGTTTAAGTGGAGTTATATGTGAAATGGCCAGACTTTACAGGTAACTGAACCAGAACTAGGGACCTTTTGGGGAGCAAAATCTTGAACAGCAAAAAATCCCACTGTGTCAGTAATATTGTATGAAGCCAAGATTACCTAAATAATGGTATCAGAAACATCAAATGTGTAGAGATGTAGCAAGCAGACAAATGGGGAAGTAGTAATTAGGGACAGGTTGTTTATATGAGAAATCAGAACACATCTGGAAAAGGGATAGCAAAGTACATCAGTGATATAATCAGCATTATCCAGGAGTACCTGTTTGACCAGTATAATAATCGCAACCTGCTGTGACCTTACCTGAGGGCCAAACCTAGTTCTGTGATCAGGAAGGTCAGGAAGGGAGACAGCTTTTCCTTGTAGGTATGGGTACATCTGAGAGAGAGGGGTTGAGTGTCTAGGTATCAAGTGTGGCAGCACCTATTCCAGACCTGACAGCATCAGGGTCTTCTGAGCACTTCCCAGCATGCTCAGTTTGCTGGAATTTTCTGTAGAAGGCCAAAAAGATGAAATACCTGTAAAGTAAGAAATATTGAGTTATACTCAAAATAGTCTGATCCAGGGGGAAAAAAAAGATAATCTACTGTTAAACCTTGTAGTCTGTGTGATTCTTATTTTCCTTAGACAACAATTATTATCTGAGGAGCAGTAACTATGCTACACGAGGGAAAATACTCCTCAGCTAGTGAACTCAGTCTACAAGTAAAAACAGAGACACAAAGCCCAAATTGTCCCACAGAACACAGCAGTGGTGACACTTCTCAGTTTCTTCTTTTTTTTTTTTTCTCCTAATAGATGGTGCAGGGGAGGCAAAAGAATAAAAACATCCCCCATACCCAACACTGGAAATAAATCCTGTTTATATGGCCACTGAACCAGACAAAAGTTTCAAGAGATAGTGTAGCTGTCAATGCTTTTTGTTACCTCCTTATGCTTACACAGAGATCTTGGTAAAGGATTTGAGGAAGTGAAACATCTAATAGCAGCACTGGTATTAGCTGAGGCAGCTACAACATACAGTATGGTAGGTTGACCTTCACCAGGTGCCAGATGACCACCCAGTCACTCTCTCACTTCCCTCCCCAAAAGGACAAGGAGAAAATAAGATGAAAAAGCTTGTGAGTGAAGATAAACAAGGGGGATCACTTGCCAATTACTGTCATGGACAAAACAGACTCGACTCAGGGAAAATTAGTTTAAATTATTGACAATTAAAATAGTGAGACTCAAAGACCAAAATTAACACAGCACCTCCCCACCCTGTTTCCCTATCTCAACTTGATTGCTGACCCCCCTTATCTGCTCCCCACCCCCTTGAGTGGTGCAGGGGTATAGGGAATGGCATTTATGGTATTTTGCCCTTTCTTAAATGTGTTCTCACCCAGGTGCTACCTGTTGTCACTGAGGGGCTCAGCTGTGCCCTGCAGTGGGACTGTCATGGTGGCTAGAACCAGCTGTGCCCAGGCAGCCCTGGTTTTCCCCTCACAGAAGCTGCCCTGCAGGCCCCAGTGCCAACTCCTGGGCACCTGCACCCCACGTTTATGGCTGGTTTCCTTCACAAACACTGCGTTGTGCATATAATGATTTATGGGGGAAGAGTAAAAAGGTTGGTTTTAATGAAAGTGGGAAAGACCCCTGGACATGTGACAGTAGGACTGGTCTGTCTGCTCTGATAACACAGAAAGATCAAGGGCAACACATTTTCACAGGGTTAAGTGAAGCTCTATTAGCATAAAACCTCCTTACCTCATAAACTGTCACACATTAAACTGTTAGCTCTTGAACTGCTCAGTAGTTACTGCCTTTAAGATGAAGAATTTCTGATTTTGTTTCTAAGTAATGAAGTACTGACTGCTACCATCACATCCTGTCAGTCACTTTACATGACTGGGACTGCCCTCCTTGACACCATTCAATTAACCCATCGTCAAAGTATGCAAACAGAGCAGACACACAGCAATACACATTATAAATGGCTCTCATCTATGCTCACTCAACTGTTGTAAAAGTATTAGGCAGACCTCACGTACTAAGGGCTCGCATAAGGACTTTATTTTTTATTCTTTTCTCTGTGCTTAAAACCCTCTCTGTAATAACATTCATTATGCCCTCTCAGCTCAGGCAATCCCTCTTCAATCAAAACAAGTGACCATAAGAAAGCATATTAGAGTTTTACACAACAGACAGCAGACACGTTGTTGCTATTGCATCAAGGAAAACTCTGAACATAATCCTTCCGTTAACATGAATACAAATTATTTGTGATCCCCCTTCTTTACCATAAAAAGAATGTTTGCTAACCACTTTCTTCACATAGCATCATGCAGTTCACACATAGATTTCTAAATACTAAGGACATTGGATTTACCCACTGTGAGGGTACAATTTACAGCAATAAAACTTATGAAACTACTAATGATCTTGACATTCAGTATCTTTCTGGCTTGGGAAAAGAAAAACTTTATTCAGGTTAGACACAGTCCCAGATAGCTTCAGGAGTGTTTGTGGGTTGATCCTCCCTTGCTCCACAAACATGACATTAGAGACCATGTGGCTGAGGCACAAGGCCCTGTGGTCATTTGGAGCTAACAAATCCATTCATTAAGAGAGCATCAGTAATCTAATTTTGGAAAACATCTATAACCTGAATTTGGAAAAACAGGAGCCTGTTTATCCTATTGAAAGCAACGTATCTTTTACATTCTCTGAAAACAACACCCACCCCTGTGCCTCAGAAAATACAGCAGTATTTAGGAAACTCCACTGATATCCAGGCAACACAAATAACAATTATATTACTGACATTCCTTGAATATATTATGAAAATTTTCCCATGTAATAGACTAAGACTGCTATGAGCCTCCTCATTTTTCCATGCTCCAAGTTCACAATTTCTTCCCTTTAGAAAGTATTTAGAAAGCAAATAGAGAAGACCCCAAAACCACCTGATCATGAACTCTAGGTGGAATAGTCTCAAATGCCACTGCAGTTTCCTATTTTGACTCTGCAATGCTATATTCACTACTTTCTTTTAAAAATATTCTCTATGCTTAGGTTTCTCAAATATCATCACATAACAATTGTGTGTCCATTAAAAGAACACTGCACAACTTCATTTAAGGAGTTATAGTCAGTTTTTCTTAGCACCCTGCTATGAAAACAAATGGCTGTTCCCAAATGGATTTTATGGGGAGGGAAGTAAGGCAGAGAGAGAAGGTTCATGCAGCAGGACTGCATGGCTAAAGGGAAACTGGCCTAGCAAACGGTATCTCAGATGATATCACAGTCAAAGCAAATTTATAGAAATACCCTTGATACTCTGTCATTAGGGCCTAAATCTTTCTAAAGATTCAGAGAAGGTGTTTGATGGTCACAAAAGAAACCTCTGAACGTCACTACTTGTTCTCAAGCTTTTCCTCTTTATTTCACAAGGCTAGATACAATGGTGAAAACTGTTCCCAAAGGGCATCCTCAGTTTTGCAGAAGCCTGCAGGCTGCTGAAATGATTTAGCAAAAAAGCTTTCACAAGTGAATTCCCCAAAAGTCTCTTCCCAAATGAATAATGCTCAACAAGGATGTTAAAAAGTGCAGTTCCCTACACAATCACCTGAGATCCTACTAATTAATGGCAGTCCTCCAGTGGCCTGGAGGAGCCGCTGCAAGCAGGCAGGAATGTGAAGCAGGGTTTCAGTTACACACCCCATCAACGTTTTAACGTGTATCCCATATCCAGACTTCAGAGCAAAGTTATCATAGATAAAGATCAGAAACCTACATTAGAATCCATCAACCCCATGGTTAGTTTAGGGCATTAAATTGATAAAGTAGAAAAATAAATCAGACTCCTTTTTTTATCCTGACATCATTCAATGTGGACTAAAATCTAAAGCCTTATAAAAATCTGGTTTTGTATACCAAAAAGTTATGCAAAAGCATAAAAGTATGTGGAAAATTTTCAGGAGAATTTTCAAGGAGAATGTCAGCATGTTAGGAACATTATTAATGTGGCAAGATGGATTCAGAAGTAAAATACTGATGTCACTATGAAGGGCATCCCGATTAAGCCTGCAGGCAAACACGAACATGACTACCAAAATGACCTGATACTATAGTCACAACTGTTCAAGCAAATTATTTGCTAAAAGACCCCATGATTGTAAATATATAAAAATCATTCACCTAGTTCAGCTAATACACAAATTCACTAATAATTTTTATCAGAGAAAGGGAAAATTATTAAAAAGTCTACTTTTATAACATATAATTCTAAAAGGTTATCTTAGATCAAAATTCTGGTAATTTTATTTTCAAATATGAAATCAATACAACTCTTTCATACTCCAGAAGTTAAACAATTTTATTTTACTTCATGGCTAAATCATGAAGCCAAACCAATAATTATTCATACAGGAATTATTTTATTCTAATATTTTACCAGATAAAGAAAAACCTATGGCAGGAAAATAGGCTTGAATTCCATGTGACAAAACAAGAGAGAATCCCTAAATTCCTGACCTGTGATCTATTCTTCGAGGGCCACTGCAAACAGTAAGTCTTACAGCATAGACTGAAGTTGAAACAAATTCTGCATTTGATCCAGAACTTTTCCAAACTGAATTAATATCATAAAAACACTTAAAGAAATGAACTGCAGCACTATAACATCGCATTTCAGAGGCAGAACATCGTTAACCTCTCATGTTTACCATAAGGAAACAAGGCAGAGAAATTAATGCCAATTGGTACCATCTATAATGCAGAATGATCATTAAGTTCAGGCAGAAATTCATATATTCACCAAAAGTGGAACAAACCCCTGGGCATGGCTGGGAACCTATAGACACTGCTGAAATTTCTAAATTCAAGCATTTTCATTAGAAAGCAGTGCCTTTGCTATGAAATTTAGCTGCCTTCACATTTGATTTTCATTTCTATATTCCAAGAATTTTTATTTTGTATCCAAATACCATATACATGGGAAAAGGTAATGTTAGCTACACTGAAGTTGTAATTTTAAATCCAATTCCATGTTTCCTCCCATTTGATCTGCATTTGGCTCCTCAGCCTCATGCACTACAACTGTGTTAACTTAGAGTAGCACAGGATTTGTTTCTTTGTCTTTTCTATGACCTGACTAGATGTAGATGTAATAAAATATTACCACATGATTGTAAAAAGAGATCAATTCATTTTTTACAGCTCCAATGTACAAATGCACTTTTAGCCCCTTACAGTACTAAAGGTAAAAAAAAACCCGAAAAATCTCTATATACATAACAACCAATATCACAAGTGCAAATTCAATCCATAAAGCACATTTTTAGCTTTGCATGGTATATTTTCTATTTTTTAAGCATTTTCATAGTGACTGCAGATCACTGGAAGAAATGAACATCAATTCACAGCCTCCAGGCTCCAAATGAAAGAAGGTCTATAGCTATTTCCCAAGCTGATTAATAAATTCCTATAGGTCTGCCAAGGTTTATGAATAAAGGTTAAAACCTGTCTTGTTACAAGTTCATAAACATGTACTTTTCCATCACATCTGAGATGTGGGATTGGCCTGCTCTGAAATTTAGGAGACACCCCTTCTTCCTCTATAAAAATTCCTAAAGGATAATGTTTTAGACCGCCAAACCTACTATATCAAGAAAGGTTTAGGATAAGGGCTTGGCCTCCAAAGAGTAACTTCTGAAAAGACTGAGCTGACAGGCACAGTTAACATTTTATGAAGCATCACTAGCAACAGCATGGCCAGAAGACTGCTTCCAGAAAGCCTCCAATTTGGATTTCATCAGTCCTGTAGTTTTAATATCCTGTAGTTTTAATACCTAGCATCAGCTGTGATTATGACCCACTTAGGGCATAATCCTCTTCCCCATATACACACTGGCATGCGTATCTAATCCTCTGATGAATAAAAATAAAAGCATTTGAGATCACAATTGTTTTCATATTAGACTTCATGATTTGGTGAAGAAAATGGACACAGGTTATTCTTACAGATCTGTTCTAAAGAGGTAACCTGGTGAGCAGGACAGTGGCAACACTGTAGGTGATATGAAGGTTGGGAGATAAAGACATTCTATTGCCATTTCTTGTTCTAGCCTCCTAACTTTTAGGTGGATAGAGATAAGATTATCCGATCTTAACTTTAATGTGCTACCATTTCTCTTTATTAATAACATTTCATCTTTCTAGTAAGACTTATTGAAACGTATTGTCTGGTCCCATTTTTTAGAGCAATTCTGAAATTTTAAGATTGGGATTACCCTAATAACTGTCCTTGGAAATATGTTTCTGCTATGGAAGATTTTAGCCCAAAATAACTGCAAGATCTAAAAATGCCTAAAATATTTAAGAAGATGCTGCTTAAGACTGAGTAAAAACAGAATCCATCTGGAAACTGCCAAGTTCTAATGCTTGAAATATGCCAGTGCATTAAACAGCTTGCAGGAAAAATGTACTGTATTTTCATGAAAAATATACTTTTGTTCAATATATACTTTTGTTATAAAAAAGCCTAATAAAATATTTCCAAAGTTTTTTTTCTAAATGTTCCACAAATTTTTTAAGAAATACAGAGTTTGCAACATGTATGTAAACAACCAACCAACCCAAGTGCAATCATCACTTGAAATAAAGGGAAAAGGTATGGGAGTGCTTCCTCTGCTAACAGCACTTCTGTACAGGCAACTATTCCCCCTCCTCCTCTGGCTGGAAGACGATCATGCAGCAGAACATGTTCTTTTCTTTCCTTGCTCTATGATCCGAGTGCCTGTGCTCACATAATGTGACCAGGAGAAACATGCTCCATTTTGATGTGACCAGTGCCGATAGTATTTTCTGCTCTACATCATCACAGGGCTTGGAAGCATCTGTGCATGAATCTCCTCTTGCAGAGGGCAAAGTGGATCTTCTTACCTGCCGCACTAAGGGGGCGGGGGAAGCCAAAGACAGATTGAGAAAGGGGAGGATGAAAGAGGCTGTGAATACACTCTGAGCTGTTTTCAGGACCAAGAGGAGTGTTTTGAAAGCAGCATGTAGATTGAGGCTGTGGGAACCTCTGAAGTGGTACACAACAGATGCAGCTGCCAGTAAGTGATTTTCTTCATACAACCCCAACATTGGGATTATTAGTATCACACCAGTGAATACAGATCTGTAATTAAAAATACTTGTTTTCTGAGGAGCTAGTATAATTACTTTCATCCTTTTTCTCCAGTTTTTCTGCAGTTCATGGTTTGAGGGGGGATTTTTTGTCTGTCTTCGGGGGTCAGTCTGGGGGTTTTTTACGTATTTCCAGTCACACCTCTAAAAATCATTTACAGTTTGAGATTGTTTTTCAGTCCGTGCCACCTGTACACGTCTGTTTCATACATGTAACACAGTAACACAGATATTAGTGAACTACAACTGTTTTCCAAACTCACAAACTATATCTGTGGTCTATTGCTGTGAGCCAAAAGAGTGGCTGAAAATTAAAAAAAACACCTTAGTGAGAGTATAATGGCCATCATACACAACATAAAACTGACTCCTTACAAGCACAGAATCTCAGAGCTACATCAAGGCCCAGATTTTAAGTCAGAATATTGGGCTTCAGTGCTGTGCATGTTACAATATGACTTTACTTAAGTCACCTCTATAAAAATACCCCATGATATAACACAATTTTTTATTGTAATAGTGTTTTGGGGAACCATGGACCTTGCCCTTCTCCCCATCAAGCAAGACTGACACACATCACTCTCAGGGGAATATAAAAGTCATGGTGACTCTTTACTGTAGCACAGTTGATATATCTGTGTTAATTAAAGGATGGACACAAATAAGAAACTCCAGCAAGACTGGTGGCTGTCTTGACAAGCAGGGAACCAAAACTAGCTCCATAACTCTCCTCCTGCATCAGAGAAGATAAAAGATTTTGGTATTTTGTTGGGTCTCTCAAGGAAGAGAATTGCTTAACAATTTACAAAGTGGCATGTAAAGTTTTCAACCTAATCAGACTGGCACGATGCAGAAAGAGGAGCATACAGAGTATTACTTAAAAACCTCTCATAGGCTCCTGCCAATCATGCCAGACTACTGCTTGTAACTTAAATTATTCATTGGGGATGAATAAAAGTTTAATCAATAAACCCAGGGTCAAGATACCCATACTAGAGGTTCAGAAAAAGAAGATACCTTGAAACTCAGCTGTAAAATATTATGTGTTTTGAATGAAACCCTAATATCTTCTCTTGTTCCTATATTCATTAATAATAAACCACAACCTCGCCTGACCTTTGCCTTCACAGATTTGAAAGACAGTTTATGAAAATGCTTAGCATTACTAGACTTCTTTACCACTACTTCAGATTCCTTCAAGAATACTTAATATTACAAAGACAGCTCTTGATCTTCCTGCAGAGCTATTTGTAAAAGCAGCTATTAGAGAAAAGCTTCAAAAGAGAGTTTAGTATATATAAAGCTGGTCACCATTGTGTACTGTTTGTCTTTTGTATTGATATTTAAATGGTACAGCACCAGATCGCAATACGTATTGATACTAGATCCTTTCATAATTGGAAGGGCCATAGGCAAGCGTTAAGTTATTCTATGTTGCTGTAATTATAGTGCAGACCGATCACTCTCCAAGTCGGCAGGAAAAGCTGGCAGGTAAAGTCTCTGCATACAGCAATCATAACAGCACTGACAGGCTGCTGTCAAGCAGGCAGGGGCATGCTGGAGATAGATAGCAGAAATGCCAAACCTGAGACAATTGCTCTTGAGATATGTAATAATTCATATTAGCTGTCTGATATTTCTCCTTGCTGCATTGAGTGTGATTAAAATAAACTAATTAGAATCATAATCATGATGCACTCAAACAGGAACCAAGATGCAAGCTATTCAATGTGATCATGAAGTGGTTTTTAGCAGACCAAGTCCTGGCTTCTCCACCTATTAACCAATTACAGGAGCTACGGCACTCTGCATCAGGTTATGGAAGTGCCAAACAGAAGCATGGATCTATAGCCCTCATCTGAGCAAAAGTTCATAGGTGCTATATTAAGATCTCCATTTATTAAGCGTTGGAACTGGGAAGGGGATAAATCACCATCCTGGGGGCATTGGGGACATGGCTTAGAGGTGCACCTGGCAGTGGTAGGTTAACAGTTGACTAGATAGTCTTAATGGTCTTTTCCAACCTGAATGGATTCTACGATTTGAGCTGCGGTTCCAGGGAACTACGAGAGCCATTTTGAGGCGAAGTGAAAAGTGGATTTCACTTGCATCCCTGCCATGGCACAAGCAGGAGGCATGCTCAGCATCATTGCCCTCTGTGTCCCATGGGCCAGGACCCAGAGAGCACGATGAGCTATAACCAGCCGCACATGCGGGGAGGCACAGAGGAGTCCTCCGCAGCAGGAGGAACCTGAAGGAAGTTAGTGCCATGCAGCAGAGGTTTTGCTGCTGTGACTTGACATATCTACATCTATATCTATATCTATCTCAAGCTAAGCATTTCAAGTCCATTGGGACAAAAAAGCACTGATTACACAGTTGGATATGCAGGAGTCTGGCCTTTCTTACCTGAAAAATCTACTAATTCATATCTTTTTATATTGAGATGCATTTACCAGTTTTGAGACTTCCTACATCCATCCACCACCACCTGAAAGATTTAACATTTTTCCCATGCTATGTCATCCAGAGGCCAATAGGGAATAGTCATACCAAATCACCACATATATTGGCTAACTAAATATACTTAGGCATAGTAGGAATAGCATGCAAAGCTTGGACGTCCTTTCAGAACTCTTGAGAACTCCTAAGAACTGATAACACTTTTGAATTTCTAGCACTCAAATATTTCCAGTCCCCTGCCATGAATATTCAGGATACACAAAATGCAAGTATGGCAATGGTTGGTCTGAATGGAACCAGAGGAATAACTTGTATCTGGAAGTAGGTGCCATGCAACAGCCATGAGAATGTTTGCATTTAACAGGGTTTGTACTCTGCTCTGAACCAGTGACTCAATCATACATCTTCATCTTCTTTTCATGCCAATTTTACACTGACTTAACTTTATTAACATATCCCTGCTTTTAAATGGCTCATTTTGGATTCACATTAAAGTAGATGAGACAGAAATCAGTCCATACTGGGATTGGCTCCTAATACCTTGTGGATGCTGTCACCAACAGCTTCAAACAAATATTATTTTATTTAACCTGACATTTCATTTTATCTACTAAAAGTAGAATATGAAAGACATCCAGATTTGTGAAAACATTTTAGACAAGTTATAGTAAATTTAATCTGTGCTAAATGCACATGCAGGGAAATGGTAGTATCAATGTTAATCCATTCATACCCTTTTAGTTATGCAATTCTACAAAAATTTCATGTATACTGCTAATTTTCCAGCAACTTGTAATTGCCTTTTTTTAAAAGGTCACAGAATTTCATCCACCATCTCTCTTAACTTGGCATCATTGCACTACCAATGAAGACAACGTGACTTTGGGATTTTATATGCTTGGCCAAAACACTTATCTGCCTTCCAGAAAGAAGATTTTATCTGCCATCCATATTCAGACACCCTGGAAAGATGGTGATTAGTTAAGTGATTAGTGTTAATAGTCACTTCATGAGGTAGCAAAGTTGGATCTAAGCGACTAAGCAAGGGCATTTGTATTTTAACTGACTGGACCAAAATCTAATGAAAAATGTAAATGACAACAGAGTGGAAGATAGTTGCAACTAAAGAAATAACTATACAGCAAAATTAAGATAGTGGTAGCCTTTCACATACCTTGTCATCGCATTATGTGCAGATAAACTTCAACCTCAAGTGCTCAATTATGGATCCTGAGACTGCATAACACTAGGCAGAAGTATGAACAGTCCTTACCTGATCAGAGGCAGGAAAGAGCCTCAAAACCCTGAAGAAAGGATCTGTTCACTATACTTTCTACCTACTACTCATCACAGCCTTCCTGAAATACAGCCTGGCAGGCTCATGTCTCCCTCTTCACACCTGTGCGCTTGCTTATGCTCCCTATGCTGAAAGGCCAGGTGCCTTCCTGTGGTAGACAGAGAATGAGTCTAAGAACATGGTACTAATCTTCACATTCGCTGTGGTTAGAGATAGTTCAACTGACAAAAGGAAAACATGGCAAATGTACTGAGGTTGAGTAACTCAGTGGAAAGCAAGTCTATATGAGATAAACATGGTTTTACCTATATTGCAGCTTGCTCATTTAGTATCAAGATCATAAAATGAGCTGTTCTGCATGTCATAG
Source organism: Hypotaenidia okinawae (assembly GCA_027925045.1). Lineage (NCBI taxonomy): Eukaryota > Metazoa > Chordata > Aves > Gruiformes > Rallidae > Hypotaenidia > Hypotaenidia okinawae. The sequence goes on along the minus strand of BSDF01000009.1, from coordinate 11,873,183 downwards.
GAAGAAGTACCCTAGAAATACTCTCCATGATTTTATAACGGCACGTAAACATAAGCCACAAAAATCAGTTCAGTATGGATAACATCATAGGATCACGTAATTAATGTTATTACAGTAAAGAACTATGTTATGCTTTGACTTTCATCAGTTGAGTGGCAAATAAAAGCAACAGGGAAGAAAAGAAGAAATGAGAAAATTAAATTAAATTGTATTTCTTTAGAATTCAGAGGTGTGTTTTTTACCAGCAGGCTCTCCTTTTGCAACTGCAAGCTTTATATTTTGTAACAGATTTGTAGGTGGCAAAGTTGAGGTTAGTACAGTTATACCAGTTTTTACCTACCAAATTGGTCAAGATGACCACAAGAACCACAAAAACAACTCAGATGGAACTTAAATCTTGAACCTTCAAGGTCTGGGGTTTTTGTTTACTTGTTTCCTCTCTCACCCTCCTGAACATATAAAAGGCCAGCATTCAACTAACTGATTTCAATTAATAGATTGAGTTTTCAACATAGAACAAAAAATTCTTCACAAGTCCAAAACCTTCCAATCTATTTTGGAAACAGATGGACCAAAATACAGAAGCTATTTCCCTCAATATAATGAACATTAATTTTTATTTTCTTCAAGTCATAATATTTTACAGAAATGGAAAAAAGAGAAACTTGTTTCTTTCCTTCATATATGCTTAACCTTTTCTGGCAGTGAAGGGAATGCCAACATTATGTGTTTCTAATAAAAGAAAGAACCTTTTTCAGACTGTACACCAGCTGCTGAGCAACTCTACAAAGTTGCATTTGAGAATGAATATGCTTTCTTGAACATATTCTGTAGCATTTTTGCATAAGAGTCCTCTTAACATGGCAAAACAATCACTTCAAAGGTCTCTATGAACTCTGCTAAGGCTTCTCCAGTTACACATTGAGGTGGACTAGATCTCTAGACAATCCTTCATGGTGAGGAGGACAAGATCGCTTTGGAAAAACTCATCAGTGAAGCTCAGTGATTTTTTTTTTTTTTACAAAGACTGAAACTCTGGTCACTGCAAGAATCAGAATTAAGCCAAAAATTACCAACCCAATTTGTCCCTAAGAATGGTTTAAAAGCACAAGTGCCATACAAATGAACTGGCTTTAAAAAACGGTCTTGACAGTTTATCTGAGAGTGCAGAAGTAAACGTTTCAGAAATCAACTGCAAATGGATACGTATGTACAGTCAAGGTATTGGTTTAATTTCTCTCTACCTTATGATCTTTTTTCCCTTTGTTGAATTGTAAATCTACTGTTTAATTTTCCTTTTTGGTTTTTGTGGGGGTTTTGAGTGTTTTAATCACTGATATTATAAGAAAGAGGGTGAAATTATTTCCTTTGACCTCCATCAATTATTTTATCTTGCTCTTTATTCCTTTTTTAACCCTTTCCTTTACCTTTTTTTCCTCAACCTTTAATATTCTATAATACAAAATTTCGAAGAGGCCAATGATATTACCCTCACCATTTCTTTCTTTTTCCATTTATCATTTAGAAAGAAATTTTATTAAAAATCAGTAATGCCCATCAGTGCATGAGAAACACATACCAGGCAGTACTAGCCGTGTTCTGAAATGGCTCTAAAGATGCAAGAGTCTTGAACTGCCAGCTACATGTTCCAATTAAATGCAGGTACCTCCAACTTCAAAATCACCATGAGCTGGCTACAGAGACTCTATACTTTGAAAATGGGAGGTGGGGAAGAAAGAGCAAACATTAAAAAAGGTGATACAAACAGCAGCAAGACAAAATTTTCAATTCAAGGATCCTAGTAGAGAATGTTTCAAAATACTTGAACTCAAAATCCGTGATATGTGCCTGAACTCTCAGATCAAATGTTCCCACTGAATGCACAGCATTCAAGTCGGATTTATTTAAGCATCAGCATTTTCTATTGAAAAATATGTGGTCATTGTGAAAATACTGTCCTCATTGTAATTGTTTATTACTGAAATATTATACACTGACAATATAACACAAGACTCCTGGATCACACATGAAGATTTCCTCCCCTCCTCCCTCTCAGCGGTTATGAGAGTTTGTGGCAGAGAAGCTGGATCCATGGTCAGACAGTGGACAGGCAAAAACATATTCCTACCCCTGACTCCACTTCCTCTCTCCCTACAAAAGCTATACACAGTGGGAACATCTCAGATGCGTGCAACAACCACCACTGAAGAATTACAGGAATATTTATCAATAGCATGTACCAGGATCCATGTAAATGCTGCTGGAAATAAAATTTATATGGGAAAACACCTATTTTTGCCCATCAGGGGGTTAATTACACAGTTAAGTTAGTAAATTGGAGAGAGCTGTTTTGAATAAAATATATTAATATATTTTTAAAAAAGCATGGAAGGGAGCTGACAAATGCTCTTTACCTATGCAATATTTCTCTTTCATCAGTGTAGGTTTTTACCTTATTTTTCTTTTAAAACATTTTAATGACCTTTCAAACAGAAAACCAGACAGAACGTAGTTTTCATGTAGAGGATGGGTGAAGTGGGTCATGTGCTTCAGCCAGTCTCCCACAAGGACTCATAATAATGATAGCTTGCAAGTAGAACAATTACAGATGTAAATTTGCAGCAGCAATGATACATATGCATGATATATGTCATTTAGGTGCCATACACTGTATGTGCATATGACCTAAATTGCTCTCAAAACAGAGATCCAAAATGATGACAATGACAAGCACAAAAGATATTATCTTCTGATAGCTAAGCTTGTGTTTGTGAAGAGGTGGCACTTACTGACAGGAATCTCTCATTTGAAAAAAATCTTGCTCTGTATAACATGGAAATTAGACAACATGGAGAAATACTGGGTGTCAAGTAAACTTTATCAGATAAAGTGACTAAATGTTTATATCCAAATATTCAACATTGTGCACGCAGAAGATCAGCTTCAAAGAGACAGTGTTTCAAAATCATCTAGATTTGCAGATTCCCACACAGTTCACTTTGGTTCAATAGCATTCATCTGCATACAGTTATATCAACCTCTATCTTAAAGGTTTCTCAGACAATATTTTTATAGAAAGGAAGGGAGCAGAGAGAAACAGGGAACATAATTTGGCCCCTGTCTGAGATTTTCCATTAATACTTCTTAGCAGTTGTATATACAGCTGATTTTTGTGCCTCAAAAATGTGAGCAGATAGAACAGAAAGTTACTTTTACCAAGAATATAGATTTTTATTTTAATAAATATGTGTCTGAAGATAATCCTTGAAGATTAAAATTAGTTTTTTGGAAATTCATAAACACAGGCTAAAAAAATTAGTCTGGCAGACTAATTTACTTGTTGACAGGATAAAGTAACACCATAAAAATACATATAGCAGATTATACCAGCAGATTCAGAATCTACTTGTTCTGGCTGCAGTATAACTCCCCCTGCCCGCACCTCACCCCCTAACATATGTCAGAGCCAGAATGAAAGAAATTAGTAGAACCACTGTGCAGCTGATTATGCAATAATTATGCTGATTATTTGAATAAAATAAAAATAAAATATTATTTTTTCCAGTGATCTCAAAAGTACCCCATTCTGCCCTTCTTGAAAACGAGGAGAAATGTGAGCTTGCTGCAAATGAAAAGATCTGGCATTTTCACTCAGCCATGGAAAACTTACGTGAACAGCCAAAAACATGTTCTGAAAAAAGCAAGGCATTAGGAATACTCTCTTATGTTGCAATATATCCATAAATAACATAACGTAACATGAGTTCCTATGGTAACTGTTGGGGTGTGAGATCATTGGGGTTTTTTTCCACTACAGTTAAAAAAGAAAAAAGCGCAATTATTTTTTTGGCATTCTCAGGTAAGGCTGATTCCAACCTGACTACTATTTTAGGATTTGTTCCCTTCTCATGAATGACACAGGGATAAAGCGCTTATGACTTAGCAAGCTTTTCTTAGGTCACTTTCTCCATAATGTATAAACAAACAGATAGCGCTCAGGAAAAAAATGAAAATCTGAATTTAGGAGTCACTAATGCAGATCCTTTACCTGGAAAATGCTCAAACTGAGCAAATTCTGTTGAATAAAACATTTCTTCAGAAACAGTATAGTCTGCGAAATTCTGTAAAAACATTACACATTTGCAAGTATGAAATGGAAGATGGTTCCTAATGGACTGGTTGAAGCCGCAGCAGCAACAGTGTTCCAACATTAATTTGTAAGTATGCAAAATATAAACAACATCGTATGACCCACTGCCTTTACTTAAGAAAAAAAGAAAAGAAATTGCTAATTTGTTTTGAGCTTAAGGAAAAGGCAGCTGCAAACATCTCAAAATAAATACCTGAAACTTTCTCATTATACAATTATGAGTTTGTACTGATCCATATAATTGAAATTTATATTTTTTAAGATCAGTCATAGGAAGGAAAGGAATCCACAACAATGACTTCTAAGAATAATTACTACTCAAATTTGTATTTCCAAGGTAATAGGCAATTGTGTTTGAAATTCAGTGGGGTTGTTTTACTCGCACCATGCCACCAAAGCTAAATATTTTTTAACCTACTTGTGGAGGGCAGAAATAGCATGGATACAAAGAAGCAATATTCTAAGCAAACCAATAAAGAAATTGGTCAAATTTAATAAACAGTACCTGTTATACACTTAAATGCATTTGCATATAGCAGGTACACACATATATATATGTATGTGTATACACACAAAATGAGATTGAAGACAGGCAAACAACCCATACCACTCAGCAAATATTTTCTCATCTTACTTTTAGGCAATTTTATAAAAAAGGGGACTTCAAACATTGAAAAAAATCCATAATGTTAAAGTTAACTTCTGTATTCTCTGATGAATACCTTGACTTTCACCTGCATCCTTTTAAACTGACTAAACAAAAACATAAGTGATTGAACAAAAGAGATTATTAAAGCCGTGCGGTGGGTTTAGAGTTCCCCATGTGGTTTTAGGTTTCTAATTTACACTTAATTTTTTTTTAAATAAAGCAAGTAGTTAAACAGAGACTGGTTTGTAGAAAGCCTACGGTGATTTTTTTTTTTTCTAGCTGTGTTTCTCCCTTTTCTACAACAGCCCAGAACACAGAAGCTCAGAAGCCACAATCATTTTGTGCATTAAAGACATTTTTCAAGGCAAAATTGACCAGGGCTCATGTACGTGAAAACAATAATTCACAACTCTACAATCCACAGCCTCAATGGTTTAGGGCGTAAGTGGTGTGTCAAAGCACCCCTCAGCGCGAGGCAGCCGTTTGTCCACGCAAGATTTAACACTCCTCTGCACCGGGTATTGATCAGCAGAACAGTTGGCATTCTGTCTTGTGCAGAACATACAAGCCTTTCTTGATATTTTAATTGATCACTGATATGCACAATAGAGGGCACTTTTTCGTAAGACTTTTTTAGGAGAATTATCAGAGGATGTGATGCCTCATTTGCTGGATAATAAATGTTCCATCATGGTAATAACTGCAGGGAAGGGTATGCTTCTGAAACACTTTTCTAGCTGGAGAAATGGATTAGAGAGATAACCATTTCATCAAAGTGGCAGAACAGTTGAGAGGAAATATGGAAGGAAATTTTTGTATAATTTCTGTAGAGTTGCTATTTGTTAAACCCCACTGGCATCAATCATACTATAGCTTTTCTTCTGATGCAATCACATAAAAAAATGTGAAGTTTCTCTTTAATATGCATGTGTTAGAGTCAAAGGAGGAGAGACATAGCATGGAGAGAAGTGGATGTTTCTTTGAATTATACAATCATCTAGATAAAAAAAGTTAAAGTAGTAAAACTATAATTTTAATTTCCGTTTATAAGCAAGTAGTGGGTGAGGTTTTGCAAATATTAAAGAGATTTCTATATCTTTATTAAATTTTCCAAAGCATGTTTTGAAGCTAAGAACGCACCATAGTTTCCTGCAAGGTACACAAACATGTATGTAAATACATACCAGTTCTTAGACATGAAATTCACATACACAAAACCTGAGTGGTCTGACATTCTTTAAGAATAATGGTGATTAACGTGCCTGGACTGCAGTCAGTCAAGAACCATGTTAATGGATTTTAGAGAAGGCATTCCTATCGACCCATGCAACCGTGTAGTGAAGTCATTAAAGAACAAGAAATATCCAATAAAAGGATTTGCTGCATGTAAAAAAAAAAAAGTTGCTGATTTAGAACAGGAAAGCATAGAAGCCAGATCACAAGGGATTTTTTAATGTATCTTTTCCTTTGTTTTATTATATTCTGTTTCTCCCTCTCTCTCCTCTCCCACCACAAGTTTCAAACAGAACACTTAGTTTTCTCTAGAAATTCATATTCCAAAAAAATATAGCTAGTTGTAGGATGATTTCCATATGTTGTTCAAATGAGATTTGAGAGGCATCCAGAAGCTTAAACTGCCTACTGCCAGTGGTGCTGTGTCTATTAGAACATGTAATGTTTGTTCTTGGCATATAGCATAAGTATAGTGGAGAAGATTAGTGGGCCAGAGGGGAAAAATGAAAAGAAAAAAAACACCCAAACATATAGAGAATCAAATAGCTTGTCACTAGATGCTTGAAAATCAACATATGCAACAGCTTACCTGAGTAGTCACAGGTCTCATACATTTTGGATTGGCCATGCAGAAATACATACACAGGCTTCTGAAAACTAGACATCGGAGAACAAAGGCTGCAGTTCCTTGGAATTTCTCCTAATAATAAAAAGGATTTAAAAAATTATAGCACAGAGACACGATCACTTCTAAATAGTGTTTGTCAGGCTTTCCTATGAGCTGTCAGAGGTCTTTAACTTCTCATTAAAAGGTTACGGCATGTTTGTGTTTTGTTCGGTATTTGCATAATTTAAAAATATTATCTAGCAATTAATGTACGTAGATTATATCACAATGACACTTCTCTGCAGTGAATTCTGTGTTTCCCTGCAGATGTGTTTGTTATTGTGTCTATAATTAAGCAGTTATTCTTCCCTCCCCACTCCCTACCCCAGCACCTAGGTGTCTCTCTAGACAGTGTATTCTCTCTGTATTCTCTCCTTACAGAGGATGAACTCCATATTCTGCAGCTGTAGTTTTCCAATTTCCTCCATGACTTGAAACATAAACCTGTAAGAATGTAACCCAAAGTGACCCAGGCAGAGTGAGCTGTCCCTGGGTAACACTTTCCTACATCATCAGCAGAATTCCAGTGGAGATGGCACACGCCACGCGACACTGTCATGCACTACATGTTTAAGACTGAGGATTATGCCTTATACATAAACAGATTACATTCCCATCCCTCATCCATGCATTGCCTTCAAGACTGCTTGGTTAGGGCCCAGGTGTCTCAACCCAGGTGAGGAAGACCTGGTTATGGAAATAATTGCTGTTGTATTTTCAGTGAAGATTTTGCCATGAAATCACTTGCACATCAGTGTTTTACACTCTTTTCCACGCCAGGAGCAATGCATCTTGATGGTTCCAAATTCACTGTCTACCTTTTTTTTTTTTTCTGTCAAATCGCCCTCAGTTTTTCAACTACAAAACTAGTAAACCATAATCTGAAATCAGGAAAAAAAGATTTGTCAAATATATGGCATCATTCAAGATTTGCATGTTCAAAGAAAGAACTTTTGTAATCTGCTTTTTACCCAGCTGTAGTAACAGCTACCAGGTTTTCAGATCTCTTTAAAAGGGAAAAACAGCTCTAAGAAAATTAACAACGTGCTACTAGAAATAAGTCGGTCAAAAATCAAGCTTTTTAGATAGTTTTGAGACTATAATTCTTAATAGCTTTTGAAAAGTATGTTTCATTACTTATTTTTTCCAAACTTGCCAGCTTTAAGTATTTACTATCTTCTCTCTTCAATTCTTCTGATGCCACAGAATTACACAAAAATGTCTAGAAAAAATGTTAGTGCACTTAACAGACCAATGGTGGTTTTCATTGGCATTAATGTTTAGTAGGAAAAATACATTTCTGTCTTCATTAACCAGCTGTCTGTTCTAATAAGATAAGTTTTACAGGCAAGGAATGCACTGTGGCAGGCATATGTAGAAAATGTTTCTGCATATGTATGTTTTTTGGCAAGATAAATATTCTAGGTTATGGGTGTTTGTTTGGGTTTTTTTTTGGGGGGGGGGGGGTGGCTTGTTTGTTGGTTGTTTTTTTTTCTTTGTCTTTGCCTCCTACCGAGCTATCAAGAAAACTCAGGCTCATTGCAGAGTGTTGATGGACTTCAGGTTTCTGTGCTGAATGCAGCATCTCCAGACCTCCAGTTGTTAAAAAGTGCAAGAAACTTCTGCAGCATAATTCCAACACTGTTTTGTTGGATCACCTGAAGGTGAACTGTCTAGAGCTTGGAGTGAGAGGAGCAGTGAGTATAGTTACACACTCTCAGCAGATCAAAGTGTAGCCGCCACACAGTGAAATCCTCTGCAATCACAGTTATGGCTCAGGATATTTTTCCAGGCAATAGAAAAACTCCACTGGGAGAACGGTCATGGAAAAACTGCCGGGCATTCCCTTGGCTCCCTCCACCTTAGGTGTGAGGTGCCTGCCTAGAGAACAGCATATCTGCACTGAACTGTCAGAGTCGATTCAAACATCGATCTCATTTTCCAGTGCGGTACCTATGAAGCATGATTGTGGTACAGAAAAAACATTTACTGTTGCAACATATCATTAGTCTATCACTGGCCTGCTGAGGCATGCAAACACTTCTGAATTCTTTGCCAGGACAACAAAATTGCAACAAATACAACACTGCCAACAGCCCATGTGCTAGAAAAAGGAAAAAGAGCAAAGCTTGAAATTTTACAATGCATTCCCTAGAAACAAAAAGACTCTGTTTAAGGAGACCAACAGTACATGTCCTGGTGGCCAGCAGCTGTCTGTCAGGAGAGTTCATGTCAGCTCTGCTTCCTTCCCTTGGCAGAAAGTGACGCTAAAAGGGCCGCCCAGCTCGGCTGGCAGGGAGGCTGAACTTCTAGATTCTTAATGCCATATTCCAGTGTGCTATGGAAAATGTTTTACATTTTCCTGGGGGGAAATCTCAATTCTTTGGCAGGATATTTTCAGGCAGCGTGCTACTCAGCAAAATTACTCACTCAAACCACTACTTCTAACATTTAATCCCTCCACCAGACCCCAGTTAGACAATGGCAGTCTCTAAGAGAGACAGCGGCTTGTTCAATTAAAGTAGTATTAACCAGGGAGCCATGGATTTTGGAAAAATCTTTGCTTCTGCAAATTTGCCTCTCTCAGAGACAATTTTAGTAGACGTTTGCCAAAAGAACATCACAGTCCCCAATGCTGCAGTTACTCTCTCAGTGGCAGACATAGTGTAAGAGGTTACTATACTCACCTCTTTGTTCCTGTACTCCTCCATTGTGGTGGTGATTGAACTATGCACACACCAACACTTCAAATGTATGAAATCATAGAGTTAAAAACAATCAAACCAAAGACAACTTTGTTTATATTGTCATTTTTAAAGCAAGACAATGCCAATATTTAAACTGTATAGCAACTGAAAAAGTACTGTTTTCTAAGCTGGGAACTTTTACCTAAGTTGGATCTACTGCCAGCAAAGTAGCAATAAGATACATATACATGGCTTCTTCTAAATTCCTCTAGTTCCACCATTTTCCTTTCTGTCTGTGAAAAGATTGCCAAGCCTTCGTTAGACTACCTTCCTTTAACTGGACAGAAAATGGAGCAGTCACAACGAAGCCATGCAGAATGACTTGTTGGATTCATATTTACTGACAGAAAAAAAAGTGAGAAGTCTTTCAATTACTGTCTCCATAATTAGCTAAAAATTCACCATATTTTTATGGCTAGCAACCACTTGGGAAGGACTGAACACCAGCAGAGATAATGAAAGGAAAGCAAATTTGCCCAAAGGGATTATCAGGACCTCACCCTCTAACAGAAACTATGAATGGGATTAAAGGATTAGTTAAGCAAACTAACAATGGTGATAAAATGGTTGAACCAGCTTTTAAACAGCACTATAAGGAAAGGTGGGATAAATTGGCCAGAAATATCACTGCTCTAAGCTAAGGGATGAAACCCAGACCGCTGCTGTCTACCAGAGAGAACTGAGGAGGATGTCTAGGGATGGATAGTTCCAATTGTTCCAGTCTTGGTTTTGTGCACAAATAAAATGCTTATGTGATCAGTCGAGATCATTTTAATAACATGCTGACTGATTGTAATCTCTTGCTGCATACACATACAGACCTAATAAATGGCTAACTACCTGCTTCTCTCTATTAGGGCATATCTTAGGTCATGGACTTAACACTACCAAAGTATCTATGAAGAACACCTCAACTTTATTACACGATCAAACACATGGATTTTTCAAAAGATATCATGATACACAGGTTTTTCCACACTAAAGCCAGAGAGGCACATGCATTGTTGTGAAAACAAGTATTCCCTGGAGCAGCTGTAGACCAAGGAAATCGTAAAGGAGTTTGGTACTCGGGCAGTTGGAAAGGAAGTCCATAAAATAATATCTGAACCATCAGAAAACAAACTCTCTCATTCACAAAAAATAGAAGCACAAAGACTACACTGATGATGAACATACTATTTCCTTCTTTCCTTAATATTTACTCATTGAGTCACACCCCATGAATTCAGTAATTTTTCTAGTAGGCTTTACTTCATTAAAAGCCAAATAATTTCACTTGTAGTTCCACCCATCTGGATGGTTGCACAACATAATGTGACCCTAAAATACATTAATAAAGAGAGGAACCCTGTCATACAATACAATAACCAGCATTCTAGCAGAAAGACAAAGTTAAAAAGCAACATCCCCCCCCCATGAATAACAATACCAATATTGTTGCTTTGCATGAATTAATGCACTGAAACTAGTAACATCACTAGTTATCAAAGGTGCCCTTGATGTGCCAGCTAATTGCCCTGTGATGCCAGTGCCCTTTGATCCTCTCAGTGGTAGCTCAAAGACTGTCAGCATATTTTCCATCTTGATGATGATGACAGAATTAAGCCATGCCAAATGTGCTAAACCCAAACATATTTCTGATTTCACCCTCCAGCAGCCCAAGTAGTACCTTGATCATATTCTCCAGGGCAGGACTTATGCAGAAATAAAACGTAGGCTCTTGAAAGGTAACAGTGAATCCAGTCAGATTTCCCAACTTTCCTTCCACAACAAAAATCACAAAATTTGGGGAAACCGCATCTTCTACAAAGATCTATGAGGTCTAATTACAAAGCAAATAGTGCAATATGCAAACTTTTGCTAGACTGGAGTATGGATTTTTCTTAGAGTTGGGTGAGTATCTCCAGAAGTCAAATGAGCGTGAGGCTTACTGTCCTGACCACTGCCCTCTCCTAACACACTCCACCTTCAGAACTTCTTTTCTAAGCAGAGTCAAGAAAATTATACTTCTGAAATAAAAACATATTCATTAATATAACTATATTAGATAATTGGAATTTGTACTCTGCCTTGTTTAGATTTTTTTGATATATTCACATATAACTGTAAAAATAGAAAAAAAAGCTGCTTATATTTCAACTCTATTTTTTGAATGTGTTAATGGACTAAGTTACTTACCATACAAGTGAATATGCTGTTTTACTGTCCAAATGTATTTATTCAGCATTTTAAGAGAGGGTGTAGAGTTTGTAACTCCATCTTGGTTTTGAAAACACAGATGAACAGTGATTGCTAGAGTTTGTAACAAAATAATTCATCTTTGTATAAAAGGTAGTTCCAGTCCTGGGTTATAAACATAGTAGACACTGGAATTTGTCAGAGATGTAATAAGCTGTTAAATAGTACATTTATTCTAAAAACCTTGTATCAAGAAAAGAGACTTCATAATTTTTTTTGGCTTAATAATAGTTCTGAATGTAGACATAGAGACCTTTCAAATTTGGTACTTAAAAAAATAATTTATAGCCTGGAGAAGAGGAGGCTGAGGGAAGACCTTATCAGCACCTACAACTACCTGAAAGGGGGTTGTAGAGAGCTGGGTGATTGTCTTTTCAGCCAAGCAACAGGAAATAGGACAAGGGGAAATTACAAGAAACTGTTTCAGGGCAAGGTCAGGTTAGATGTTAGGAAAAAAAAAATTACTGAAAGAGTTGTCAGGGCCTGGAACAGGCTGCCAAGGGAGGGAGTTGAGTCACCATCCCTGGACGTGTTTAAAAAAGGTTAGATCAGATAGTTAGGGATACGGTTTAGCACAGGACAGGAACAATTGGACTTGATGATCTTAAAGGTCTTTTCCAACCTCATGATTCTGTGAAGATACCTATGAAATGCATTATAAAGTGGACAGTTTCCCTTTGCCACTCCTTTAGCAGGGAAGAAGTTTTAACTTAAAGCTACTAGGAAAATATTGAAGATTTTCTTACTACAAATACTCTGGAGGTTTATCAGGTAAAGAAAAATGTTCCCAGATGATATACAATAGCTTGTGCATCTTCTAACCATATCATCTTTAGCAAAGCAGAATGACAATTCTATTGAGATACATTCAGTGCAAAATTTGCATTCTCTCAACTCAAACTTTGAATGAGAAAAGATTCTGCACAATGGAATTCATCTCTCCAAAAATATTTCAAGATATGTATTTATTACAGCTTGGTCCATCACTATTTTAAGACTGGAACTTCACCACTGAAACAAAGTAACTTCTTGTGAACTGGAAATACCTCTTTTCCACAGTTATTTGCATAGCCCATGGGACTTTACATATCATTATGCTTTTCTGTGCATTTGTAACCAGAAAAACAAACCTTTGTCCAATGTATTTTTGGGAATTTTTCATGTTGAAAGATGGGGAAAAATAACCCAAGAATTCAGAATTTATCAGGTGATGTCTATCTTTGAGGTGCAGCCATAAAGCCTCAAGGAAGCATAAACAGAAGGTACTTGGATTTACCATGTACCACTTTTCTGACAAACCCTGGGAATTTATTGATTCCATTAGGATACAACAGGAGGTCTCATCAGTTTAATGGAGTTAGCCTACAAAACACTTTTCAGGTACTGTTCACCTGAACAGCTGTTTCTGTCAGCATTTCAGTCTTCTCTACAATCAGATGATTAATGCCATCTAAGGCTGTTATCTTTTCAGATGCATTTCCTCTCCTCCAATTCACTCAGCCCAGGAGTTGCAGCTCATAGGTTTCAACAGAATTTTTGTGGTTGCTGGCCAAACACACAAAAACTAAGTTCACATGTTCAGGTTGGTGGTATTGATTGGGTTTGTTTTCATTAGATGAATCAGGAGAAAAGACTTTCTGATAGCAACCTTCCTAATTTTGCCATGGTCCCAACTGAAATTAGCTAGTTAGAGATTACTGAAGCACAAGCAGAAGTCTGAGTGACAGAAGGGCACATGAGCAGTTTCTGAAAAGATGACAGATGGGGACAAATGCATCCCAGTAACACCAGTGGCTCTAGTTCCACCTTTTTACTCTGCCTACAAAAACCTACTTTCTTGTCATTATTTTTTCCTCCTTATCACTTCTGTAGCAAAAGACCTAAAAGTGGTGATACTGATTGCTTCTAACACACAAAAAAGATTATCCAAAAATTTTACACAGCACACAGCTATTACCTAGACTAAAACTATTTTAGAGAAAAGGTGCTTCAGCCACAGACTACTAATGCCCTAAGATTTCATTTTTCCTCTCTCTTTGCAATTCAGACTGATAGATATAGTACATTTGATCTGAAGCACCTATTTGGAGTAGTCTTGCGCTATATTTATGTGCCCAAACCCGTTTAGCTGGCTGTACAGTTACTTTATCAGAGAAATCAAAACTTCTGTTCCTGACATAAGCAAATATCACCTCAGCATCATCTCCTTTCCACCAAACAAGCTTCTCCTCTTCAGCTGTCCTTCTGTAAAAAGTGTTATATTCCCTGAGCTCATCTCACTCAGCAAGCACATACAAATTCTTAATTGTATTGCTAGTTCATCCCTCTGCTCTGTCACATGTGTCAGTATTATAGAAGTGTTCCTCTGCATCTCCAGTCCTCAGATCTTTTCTTTCCAGGTTCCATCAGGCAGTCCTGCTGGCACATTAACGCTCCTTCTACCCTAAAATAATCATGTTCACCCACAGCTCCTGCATCTAGTTACCTTCATTATCTCTATTATTCTGTGGATCTTCTCCCTTATTTTCACAGTTGTCATCTTACTTATTCTTGCCAAACTCCCTCTGAAAATCCAGAACAACTCCTTTGTTTGCTTTTCCTGTTCCAAATCCCAGAGGTTGGTGACTGCTTTTCAAGGATTTTACTGCAAGTCAGCCCTAACTGTCTAATTAATCTCTACTGTGATTAGAAGAAGGATGAGGTCCTTGGCCTCAGAGCAGTAAAACTTGTCTTTCTCAAAAAGGATGCAGAAAACAGCAACATACAGACACAAATTTACCAGTCCCTAAAATACAGGAAATTTCCTTTCTCACTAGAGGACTGACAGATCTCAGTTCGCAGCAAAAAGAGCATCTTACACTTTGAGCTTTCACCAGTGTGTATTCAAATTTAAAGTACAAATATGAAGGAATCCCAAAAAGCCATCTCCAGTTTTTTAAAGCACACAGACAAATTGGAATCTGTACATTAAAGAAAATAAAAGAACCATCTGTTGCCACAGGAAAAAAACAAGCTATATTTAAAGCATCTCATATGAGACATAATATGCTTCTTAATGGAAACACCATGAAAAAATTACCATACGTGAGACAGAGAGAGCAAATAGATCAAAGCTTTTCTTGTATTCAGAATATGAATAAAATTAGCTGTATCACAGGTACCTTTAAAAAGGTCAAAAAATGGGTAATATGTCTAAATACTCCCCACAGCTCCGTGTGTTAAGGACTACAGAAAAGAACAAGAACATATATTTTATCTAGCTAAATGTTTTCTAATGAGACTAATAAAAAGAGCACAAGGAAATTAATTGCTTTGTGCTGCAAACCAGCAATTAGCAGCCATCTCAACACTAAAGAAATATCTAACCTGCATCTATATGCAATGACTTTGCTTCTCCAAGGCTGTGATGTAACACTTGACATTTTCTATGTACTCATACAGTCATTGGAGATGAGGTGAGATTTCAGGATTTTCACTACTGGTTTATATGGGGACATGACAGTACCCCAGCACACACAAATACATCTTTCAAGGAATATGAAAGTGATTTGTCTTGCTTGTGTTTTTTAATGTGTTGGACAAACAGACAAGAAAAACAGAGTTGGGGTGGAGGAAGCTTTATCGATATATTTCAACTATACATTTATACTTTGAGGGATGGATTCTTAAGTGCTTGGCACATAAACAATCCTGGTCAGTTTTTTTGTTACTGCTCAGCATTTGATTATTCATATTTATGGAATTTATAAACAGACTCAGATTTCAAAATTGTTCACATATTTGTTCCTCAGTGAAAGCCGTTCAGATTTCTGACCCTAACAAGCATCATTAAAATTCTGAATGAAAATTTGTGCTGTTTCAAAAACAACGGGGAAGAGAAACTGTGAGTTAGACACATTTTTTGCTCCCTAGTTATTTACTGAAATTCAATTGAGCTACAAATTTCAGACCAGATATCATTATTTTTACTGGGGAAAGACATAACGCCGTTCTCCCGAGTTTCGTGTGTATTCCTTGGAGATATGTTCTAACAGGACTGCCCATTCAGAATGATCATCCCATTCATTTTACTTCATACTGGAAGCACATCTACACTTTTAGACTGAAATATGTGACCACGTTTTATATGACATTTGCAGGCAGTAAATGACACTATAAACATTTGATGAGTGTGTGGGATAACTGCTAATAAAGAAACAGTATAAGGTAGAGTAACTCTCTCAATATTTTCCAAGTGCTTTAATTAATTAATTAATTCACATTGGCTGGAATACTGAAGAGTCGGGAAAGACTTTCAATTACAGTCAGCGGTATTTAAAGGCCAAAACAAAACCAAAACAAACACCAATACCCCATCCCTCCCACCCCCCCCAAAAAAAAAAAAAAAAGAACCCACCAGTTTTCACTGGTTACTTCATAAAAAATATGAAAACCACACTGTAACATCCTCCTATGACACAAAATCAAATACAGAATCTGATAGGATTTTATAAATTCTATTACATCCAAAGTAAGGCCTTGGATCCTGGAATTATTTATATCGACTCTTAAAACTGCAAATGTTCCAACTGAAGTCAAAAAGAGTGAGTTAAAGCTCGTTCCTGCCTCTAGTGAAGCCAATGCCAGAATTTTAAATTTTCTAAAACAAAAGAAAGATTTGGAAGTGAATAAATACAAGCTTTTTCCTTGGTTTTAAAACAAAAAAAAAATCTAAATTCCTGTGTAGCAAGAAAACTGAAGTGGCTCTGACAAAATTTTGAAGTGGTGGAGAGAAGTGTCTGGTCTTCTAAATGGTTTGGCTGGAAACATCATTTAAGTCTTTTGCACTGCACTCCCTTTTTCAGCACTCACCTATGCCTACTAAGCTTTCATTTTATGGTATTTTCTTCTAATACAATTTATCACTGGAATTTAAAAAGCATTTATTACAAAAGTAAGAGTAAAAAAGTGCTAGGCACTTTTTTTACTGTTTTGATTAGTTCATTAATCGTTGTAGTTGTTTTGACATTTTACTTCTACAGCACAAGCAGGGATTAGGTCTGAAAAAGTATTTCAAAATCTTTGCTATCAGTCTGTCACTGGATCTAGGCAACGTTGGATAAATTTTCCTCTTTTCTTGAATACCCTGCCATAACCTGCAACGCCACATATCAATATCTAAAGTTCATCTTTACTACAAGTCACCTTCCTCCATCTGGCCAAACCCATCCCTGATAACCTTCCCTACATTCCCTCACCAAAACCCTCCATGTAATGTACGTGTAAATGTATGCCATAAAATATACCCCAAGTGAAATTTCTGCTTGCCACCCCAAACCCCAATATACCAATAAAATTTACAAAACATGGCAGAGGTTATTTCTCTGTGTCACACAAGCTTCTGCCAGACCTTTTTGCACGTAGGTGAATTTTGCCTGCCTTTCATGTCTTTCTCTCCACTCATCCTTGATCTCAGCTATAGCCTGTCTAGCGTGCTTATATCTCAGCTTGTACCCAACCGGTCTATTCAAAAAGTTGCTGCTAAAATTATCCCTTTCATGCTGCTCAGATCCTGCCAGACATTCATATTCAAATCAACCCCTTCATCCTCTGCTTCAAGTTCACAGTTGTTCTCTTAAATCCAAGGCCCGGAAAAACACAACACATACCTACAGCTTTGCTCTCAATTTGCTCTGCTCATTTTAAAACTTCCCATCTGCCCATTATCCTCTTCTCACTTTCATGTCTATTTTATTTTCTGTACTGTCCCTTAAGTTTAGTGGTGTCTCTTCCTGTCTGCATATAAAACTCACCAGTGCCTAAATTTAGGTCCTTCCATGAAACACACTTATTGGAAGGGGCTGAGGTAGGGTGGAGGGAAAGGGAATTTAACCACCACCTCTCTGTTTGAGCCTACAACGAAAATCAGAGAATGAGTCACAATTGCGTTATCTCAGTCTTCATTACATTTCCAAACATTTTAACTTTTTTATAACAGAGACTTTTACCTTCAATCAGGATAACAGTCACTTTGACACGCAAGCTCCAAGTCATCTTTCTTAAAACAGAAAAATCCCAAGCAACTGCAGTCTCAGATGGCTCTCAAACTATTAATTTTCTAAAATACCACAAATCTTTGGCAAAGCTGTTTTCTTTTAAACACAAACCAGGGAAATGGCTTTCTTTTCCATCATGCGTTCTTTGTTTTATTTTAATTTCTAGCTGAAAGAGCCCCTGACTCTGGCAAACCAAAGAGAGAGCTGATGGAAAGTAAAATAACAATCCTCATCTTAGGCCTAATTTTATACTACTCTGATTTCATCTCCTATATCACTGAATTCAATTAGCTTCCATTTATTTTCATTTAATCTATTTAATCTCTCAGCACTCAGCTGAGACTGGCACAAGGCGCTGTTGCCATTACCCTGCAACTGCCACTTGCTCACCCATGCTTTTTATCACCGAGGGAGTACATCCTTTCCCTTTCAAACCCATCAGCAGCCCAGACACCAAGACAAAGATGGAAAAGAGAAAAAGATACATTAAAAAAAAAAAAATTTTAAAATCAGTTTTATGAAACTGCCCTCCTGCTAATGTTTGTTCTCAGGCAAAGACTTGTGTGTCACTGAGGCTCTCAGTGAGGCTTCCCAGAGTTATCACAGCAGTGCTGAGAGTCCACAGGTGCTACCCATCATCTTTTTCACGCTGAAAGCTGGAAGAATATTTGTTCCTTAACTATGCTTCACTTTAATTATCAGGTCTCAATTAACACCCTGCCACTCTTTTCTGTTCACTCAGCTTCGCTCAATTTCCTGCAAACTGATAAAAAAAAAAAAGGAAACAAGAGAGAGTAAGACTCTCAGAACCTTAGTTTATCTAATAACATCATTTTTGTATCTGAAAGTACATTTTCATCTTTTAATTCTTTTTCTAATTAGTTTCTGTGCCCTGCTTTCAGCATTTCCAACAACTTGCCCATCGATGACTTAAAAAGATTATCTTTTCATGTTGCTAGCAGAGTCAGAAACCTCAGAGTTAAATCCAACCTCTGAAATGATGCTAAACCTCCATCTCATTTCCCCCACCCCTATTTCTTCATCTTACTCCCTGATTCCTCTGTGTTATTTTGTTATTGAATGCCTAGGGTGAATTGTTAGCTCCAGATATTGAAAGGAGTTTAGCACTTAAGTAAAATTATGACATATTATTAGACTTTTACTGTACAAAAAGAGAAAATCTTTAAAGATCTTATGCTGAAATCTTTAAAGTATTAACAAATGTTTTATCTAATGATCAAACATCTTTTGAAGAGCAATAGGTAAAGCACAGCAGAAGCTCGGCTGGTTTCAGCTCACAGAATTTCTCTTTACTTAATATGTCTTTTTTTTTTTTCTTTCTTCCCTGTGTAGACTGAAGGCTTACAAACTCTCAAAACCACAGGCATCGGGGCAATTTAATTCACTAAGTTTCTACAGCAGGATTCAATTTTCAGACATCTACAAATCCCCGGGAATTGTTCTATAATTCTTAGATTTATAGATCATAGACAAGACACAACACACAGCTTGAAAAATGCTGTTACACAGCAAAAAGTCCATATAAAGATACAAAACCCCTCAGGTATATAAATTTGTGAATATACAAATACTCTCTATGAGAAAATGCTTATTTAATATGAATATTTATTCTCTCCGTATAGCAGAACAGACTACACCTCTTAACCTAGCG